>CM060341.1:32740884-32758384 GCA_030674155.1 Stramonita haemastoma | reverse complement strand
CATAGCATTTTTTTGTTTTTTTTGTTTTTGGTTTTATTTTCAAAATTTAAAAAAATGGTCACAGAGCACACGACCCCTAGGCAAGTGCAAACATCAGGGCTCATGGCAGTAATGAAGTACTACGAAAACAAAAATCAAACCGAAATAAGTGTATCACTTTTTCATGACATTGAAACCCTCTGTACAAACACATGGCCTGTATAAGCTCATTGCTCTCTCCTCGGGAGAAAACGGGGATGGGGAAAGTGCCCGGTAGCTATACTGGTATGGATCAGGATTCATGTGGAATGAATTTTACACGAAGATGAAAGTGGGTAGGCCGTTTTCTGCGGCAACGAGAGAATTCCTTGGGGTCTCTGTCATTAGAAGTACTAGTAGAAGTAGTAGTAGTATTTTGTTTTTGTTTTTTTTTGTATTTTGTACCACTTTATGTCACAGCAGATTTCTCTGCGTGAAATTCGGGCTGCTCTCCCCGGGGAGAGCGCGTCACCACATGTGCAGCGCCTGCCCATTTTTTTTTCTTTTTCCTGCATGCAAGTGTGTTTGTTTCCCTATCAGAGTGGCTTTTTTCTACAGAATTTTGCCAGGGACAACCCCTTGTTGCCGTGGGATTCGTTTACGTGCGCTAAATCGTGATGTGTAACACACGGGACCTCGGTTTATCGTCTCATCCGAAAGACTAGCGCCCAGACCACCACTCAGGGTCTAATGGATGGGTAAAAAGTTTTGGGTCCAAACGGGATACGAACCCGGCACACTCCGACCCGGACTTTTTGCTTTCTAGGCAAGGCGCGTGACCACCTAGACCACCGATCCAGTAGTAGTAGTAGTAGTAGTAGTAGTAGTAGTAGTAGTAGTAGTAGTAGTAGTAGTAGTAGTAGTAGTAGTGTAGTAGCAGTAGTAGAAGTAGCAGTAGTAGAAGTAGCAGTAGTAGTAGTAGTAGTAGCAGTAGCAGTAGTAGTAGTCGTAGTCGTAGTCGTAGTCGTAGTAGTTAGTAGTAGTAGTTAGTAGTAGTAGTAGTAGTAGTAGTAGTAGT
Source organism: Stramonita haemastoma (assembly GCA_030674155.1). Classification (NCBI taxonomy): domain Eukaryota; kingdom Metazoa; phylum Mollusca; class Gastropoda; order Neogastropoda; family Muricidae; genus Stramonita; species Stramonita haemastoma. The sequence continues at coordinate 32,757,348 of CM060341.1, read as the reverse complement.
AGTAGTAGTAGTAGTAGTAGTAGTAGTATGATGGTGGTGGTGGTGGTGGTGGTGGTGGTGGTGGTGGTGGTGGTGGTGGTGGTGGTGTGTTATTATATATACACAATGCCTGGGAATAGCTTTGTTGTTTCTGGTTGTTATTGTGTTGTACTTTAAGGTATTGTGTTGCACTGTTGTGTAGTGCAGTACAGTGCAGTGTAGTGTAGTGTAGTGTAGTGTATGTAGTAGTGTAGTGTAGTGTAGTGTAGTGTAGTGTAGTGTAGTGTGGTGTGGTGTGGTGTGGTGTAGTGTAGTGTGGTGTAGTGTGGTGTGGTATGGTGTGGTATGGTGTGGTATGGTGTGGTGTAGTGTAGTGTAGTGTAGTGTAATGTAGTGTAGTGTAGTGTAATGTAGTGTAGTGTAGTGTAGTGTAATGTAGTGTAGTGTAGTGTAGTGTAGTGTGGTGTAGTGTAGTGTGGTGTAGTGTGGTGTGGTATGGTGTGGTATGGTGTGGTATGGTGTGGTGTAGTGTAGTGTAGTGTAGTGTAATGTAGTGTAGTGTAGTGTAGTGTAGTGTAATGTAGTGTAGTGTAGTGTAGTGTAGTGTAATGTAGTGTAGTGTAGTGTAGTGTAGTGTGGTGTAGTGTAGTGTGGTGTAGTGTGGTGTGGTATGGTGTGGTATGGTGTGGTATGGTGTGGTGTAGTGTAGTGTAGTGTAGTGTAATGTAGTGTAGTGTAGTGTAGTGTAGTGTAATGTAGTGTAGTGTAGTGCAGTGTAGTGTAGTGTAGTGTAGTGTAGTGTAGTGTAGTGTAGTGTAGTGTAGCGTAGTGTAGTGTGGTGTGGTATGGTATGGTGTGATGTGGTGTAGTGTAGTGTAGTGTAGTGTAGTGTAGTGTAGTGTAGTGTAGTGTAGTGTAGTGTAGTGTAGTGTAGTGTGGTGTGGTGTGGTGTAGTGTAGTGTGGTGTGGTGTGGTGTGGTGTGGTGTGATATAGTATGGGGTTATGTAGTGTAGTGTAGTGTGGTGTACTGTACTGTACTGTAGTGTACTGTACTGTACTGTACTGTACTGTAGTGTACTGTACTGTAGTGTAGTGTAGTGTAGTGTAACGTGTAGTGTACTGTAGTGTTGTGTCGTGTTGTGTTGTGTTGTGTTGTGTATTGATTTGTATTGTTTTGGGTTTGCTTTGGTAGAGTTTGGCTTTGTTTGATGTAGTCTTTCTTTGGTTGGGATGGCTTGGTTTGGGTTGGGGACGACTCGCGTGGCGTAGAGAAAAAAAGGCTACACAATCGTACAAAAAATTAAACAACAAGAATCATAATACCTTACTACCTGCGTAATAGTATAGCCTAGTGGTCAGAACATTGCGCTGGCAATTTGAAGACCCGGGTTCGATTCCGGTCGAGGAGATTTTTCTCCTGGAGTTAACATCAGTACTGACTCCACTCTCCCCAAAGTCCTCCGGATGAGACTATAAACCGAGGCCCCCGTGTGCGAACGCACGCAGAACATCTTGCGCACACGTTAAAACCTGTTCTTCGCTTTTCGTAAGAGTAGGCCATCGTGTTCAGGTGGGAACGGATGACCTCATTTACAAAACCTCATACGCACGGGGACTGGATGTAAAAAAAAAAAAAAGCACAAGAGTGCCTATTCCAGTATCCTCGATATGAAATAAAATAGTAGTAGTAAAATAAATAGTTCCGCTTTTTGGAAGAGCAGGCCATCGTGTGCCGGTGGGAACGGATGACCAAATTTACAAAACTGCATACACATGGGGAATGGGTGTAAAAAAGCCACGTGAGTGCTTATTCTATTATCGTCGATATAAAATAAAATAGTAGTAGTTGAAAAAATAGTTTGGCTTTTCGGAAGAGTAAGCCATCGTGTGCCGGTGGGAACGGATGACAAAAATGTACAAAAACTGCATACGCACGGGGATTGGATGTAAAAAAAAAAAAGCACATGAGTGCTTATTCCATTATCCTGGATATAAAAGAATAAATAAATAAATAAATAAATGAATCCATAAATAAATAAATATATGAATAAAAATTAATTAATTAATTAACTAACTAATAAATAAAGAGATAAATAAATAAATAAATAAATAAATAAATAAATAAATAAATAATTTGTGAATAAATTAAGAACAAACAGCCTCTACCTGTGAGCTCTGTGAAGGCAATGGCGATGTCGATGTCCTTGACATTCTGGGTCATGGCCAACTGCCTCTGGCTTTCCAGCTCGCAGTCGCCCCTGGCCTGATTGAAGGTCATATTCCTGCCCAGGAGGGTGAAGCACTGTCCGCACCAGGACGAATAGCCGCTGTTACAGGTTCCCAAAGCTGTATGTATGATAACACAATAACCAAGTATTGGCATGAAGCTTATGTTTTCGGGAAGGTAAATAGGTAGGTAGGTATTAGGTAGGTAGGTAGGCAGGTGGATGGGTGGGTATGTAGGTAAGTAGGTAGGTAGGTAGGTAGGTGGATGGGTGGGTATGTAGGTAAGTAGTAGTAGGTAGGTGGGTATGTAGGTAGGTAGGTGGGTGGATGGGTGGGTGGGTAGGTAGGTGGGTGGATGTGGGTGGGTGGGTAGGTAGGTAGGTAGGAGGTAGGTAGGTAGGTAGGTAGGTAGGTAGGTAGGTAGGTAGAGTGGATGGGTGGGTGGGTGGGTAGGTAGGTAGGTAGGTAGGTAGGTGGATGGTGGATATTTAAGCGCTATAGCTTTTTTTTAACTTGGTTTGTTTTTAGACGGATGGCTTAATTTTTTTTTTTAAGTAAAAGGATTGCTTATTTAACGTACAGTTTGGGAATTAAAGTTTGACTTTTATATACACACACACATACACATACACACACTTACACACTTACACACACACTTACACACACACACACACACACACACACACACACACACACACACACACACACACACACACACACACACACACACACACACATACACACACACGGGACGGGATAGCGTAGTGGTCAGAACATTGCGCTCGCAATTTGACGACCCGGATTCAATTCCCGGTCGAGGAGATTTTTCTCCTGGAGTTAACATCAGTGCTGACTCCACTATCCCCAATAGTCCTTCGGATGAGACTATAAACCGAGGCCCCGTATGCGAACGCACGCAGAACATCTTGCGCACACGTTAAATCCTGTTCCGCTTTCCGTAAGAGTAGGCCATCGTGTGCGGGTGGGAACAGATGACATTTACAAAACTGCATACACACGGGGACTGGACGTAAAATAGCACAAGAGTGCCTATTCCATTATCCTCGATATAAAAGAATAAATCAAATCAAATCAAATTAAATCTCAATTTCCCCATACCCTAGCAACACGCTATTTTCCATTAAACGGGCTAGATGGAAAATCACTCCATCCACCACCACCCCCTCACCCCACCTCACCCCACCCCCACCCTCCTCTCCCCTCCTCTGGCGCATCAAGTTACTGGCAGTGGGACTAGCGGGTAATCAATCATTCTGATAAATTATCAGGAAGGTTCAACACTGAAAAAAAATAATGAGTTGTGAGTCCTAGAATGTTAGAGTACCTCTCTCTATCTCTTGTCTGTCTCTGTCTCTCTGTCTCTGTCTGTCTCTGTCTCAGTCTGTGTGTGTGTGTGTGTGTGTCTCTTCTCTGTCTATCTGTCTGTCTGTTTCTATCTGTCTGTCTGTCTGTCTGTCTGTCTGTCTGTCTGTCTGTCTGTCTGTCTGTCTGTCTGTCTGTCTGTCTGTCTGTCTGTCTGTCTGTCTCTCTCTCTCTCTCTCTCTCTCTCTCTCTCTCTCTCTCTCTCTCTCTCTCTCTCTCTCTCTCTCTCTCTCTCTCTCTCTGAGTGTCTCTGTCTCTGTCTGTCTGTCTGTCTCTCTCTCTGTCTCTGTCTCTCTATGTTTCTCTCTCTGTCTCTGTCTCTCTGTCTCTGTTCTCTCTCTCTCTCAGAGTGTCTCTGTCTGTCTTTCTCTCTCTGTGTCTCTCTATGTCTCTCTCTGTCTCTGTCTCTTTCTGTGTCTCTGTCTCTCTGTCTCTGTCTCTGTCTCTTTCTCTCTCTGTGTCTCTTTGTCTCTCTGTCTCTGTCTCTGTCTCTGTCTCTGTCTTCTCTCTCTCTCTCTCTCTCTCCTCTCTCTCTCTCTCTCTCTCTCTCTCTCTCTCTCTCTCTCCTCTCTCTCTCTCTCTCTCTCTCTCTCTCTCTCTCTCTCTCTCTCTCTCTCTCTCTCTCTCTCTCACTCTCTCTATCGCTCTCGCTCTCGCTCTCGCTCTCGCTCTCATCCCCCACTTCGTTTTGAATAATTGTGGCCTAAGGCTGATGTTCAATAAAAAAAAAAAAAACATTTTCATTTCAACATTTTCATTCTCTCTCGTCCCGATTACCTAAGTGATTCGATTGCTTTGAATTAATCGTGAAGTATTTAGGGGTGGGGGGTTATTTGTCCCTCGGCTCAAGCTCAGAGAGAGTTAACATCAGTGCCGACTCCACTCTCCCCAAAAGTCCTTCAGATGAGACTATAAACCGAGGCCCCATGTGCGAACGCACCTAGAACATCTTGCGCACACGTTCATGTTCCGTATGTGTGCGTGCATGCGTGCGTGCGGTGTGTGTGTGCGTGTGTGTGTGTGTGTGTGTTGTGTGTGTGTGTGTGTGTGTGTGTTGTGTGTGTGTGTGTGTGTGTGTGTGTGTGTGTGTGTGGTGTGTGTGTGTGTGGTGCGTGCGCGTGCGTGCTTGCGTGGGTGTGTATGAGTGTGTGTGTGTAATATTTTTATGCTGAAGCTATTTTGTAACATTTATACCAATACGAAAAGTAGCTTTCTAGTCTCTTTGGAGATTAGAGAATTCGTATTACTATGCCTGTAAATATTGTAATTGCCCATCATGAGATGATTAAAGTGTATTTGACTTGACTTGATTTGACTCTCTTGTCCTGACCCTCCGTTCTCCGGTCGAGGAGATTTTTCTCCTGAAGTTAACATCAATGCTGACTCCACTCTCCCCAAAAGTCCTTCGGATGAGACTGTAAACCGAGGTCCCGTGTGTGAACGCACGCAGAACATCTTCAGCACACGTTAAATCCTGCCCCGCTTTTCGTAAGAGTAGGCCATCGTGTGCCGGTGGGAACAGATGATATTTACAAAAACTACATACACACGGGGACTGGATGTGAAAAAGCACAAGAGTGCTTATTCCATTATCCTCGGTATAGAGGAGTAAATAAAATAAATAAATAAAATAAATCCTGGCATGCTAGGCTGCAGCCATCATCGTCATCGTCTTCGTCATCGTCCTCGTCCTCATGTATTTCTCCATCAAACATTCATGGCCAGCCTGCTTTTTGCTAAGTGTATTGGACTCCTGGGATGTTCTTTCATATAAAAAAAAGAAACAAACTGGAACAGTTCATGAATTTTTTTTCAACAGATCTCTCTGAATTTGTGTGGGGGGGGGGGGGGGACAGTGAGGGAGGTCTATCTGTCTCTGTCTCTGTCTCTGTCTGTCTCTGTCTGTCTCTGTCTGTCTCTGTCTGTGTCTCTGTCTGTCTGTCTGTCTGTCTGTCTGTCTGTCTGTCTGTCTGTCTGTCTGTCTGTCTGTCTGTCTGTCTCTCTCTCTCTTCTCTCCTCTCTCTCTCTCTCTCTCTCTCTCTCTCTCTCTCTCTCTCTCTCTCTCTCTCTCTCTCTCTCTCTCTCTCTCTCTCTCTCTCTCTCTCTCTCTCCTCTCTCTCTCTCTCTCTCTCTCTCTCTCCCCCGATGCGTGCTTGCATGTGTGCGTGAGTGTGTGTGTGTGTGTTTATGTGTCAGACAGAGACAGAGACAGACAGAGACAGAGACATACAGAGACAGAGACAGAGAGAAAGAGAGAGAATTTAACAAGGTATTGAATACATTGTTGTCTATTGTGCAATAACCACCGCCCCTCCCCCCAAAATAAATAAATCTTAATGTATCATACGGTTATTCACTGCATAGCAATTTGCTCCAAGGGATTGTATTGTCTTCTTGTTAGTAGTAATATTATTGGTTCTTTTAACTTTTTAATTTGTGATGTAACTAAAATCATGACCTTAAAACAATGTAGGGGCTAATATTAACCCTCATGTAAAGTAAAATTAAAAAGCTAAGAGTTTATCTTATCTTATTCAACGTACTTTTATATTCTTCTTTGCCGTCGTCCAACAGTGAGACAGCATTTTGTTTAATTAAACACACCTTTGCGTACCTGCCCTCTTTAGGGTCAGGGAAGGTAAAGCAGCGAGGGAGAGGAGAGATGGGCGCCGCCCTCAGTATGCTGGCCCCTAGAGAATCTGAGGTCTCTGATGCCTCGCTCCCCTACGACCACATAGGTTATGGGACACCTTTACCCTTACCTTTGAAAAAAAATCTTCTGCGTCATTGTCAAACCCTCAGAAAGCAACTAGTATTCTCCGTCACATGAGCGAGAATGCTTTGCGCTGCCATTAGGCACCTATCAACTCAGGCCCAGCGCATCCAACTTTGGCGTGGGGGAGAATTATATTTTTTGTGTAAAAGTCTTTCCAGGAAAAAAAAAGGGGGCAGGATAATGGACCAAGAAGGCAGGAGATAGACAAAGAAGGCGGTGAAAGGAAGAAAAAGAACGAGGCAGAAACAAAGAGAGGGATAGAAAAGAGGGAATTCTTGGCACAGAATAGGTGGAGATGTCACTTATACTGGTAGGCCCTTGGTATCCTCATGGGGTCTTCTTTTTTTTTTTATTCTTTTTCATTAGTTCTACGTTTTTTTTAATGTTTGTCAAATCTTTGCTTGTTTGTTTGTTTGCTTCTTTGTTTGTTTATCTGTTTGCTTCATGGAGGCTTTTCTTTTTTCTTTTTCCTTATTTCCACGGTTTTGATGTTTGTCAAATCTTTGTTTGTTTGTTTGTTTGTCGGTTTCTTTGTCTGTCTGTTTGTCTGTCTTTGTCTGTCTGTTAGTTTGTTTGTTTGTCCATTTGTCTGTTTCTTTGTCTGTTTGGTTTGTTTGTCTGTCTGTTTGTTTGGTTTGTTTGTTAGATATTTTTGTCCATTTGTCTGTTTCTTTGTCTGTCTGTCTTTGTCTGTCTGTCTGTTAGTTTGTTTTTCCATTTGTCAGTTTCTTTGTTTGTCTGTCTGTCTGTCTGTCTGTCTGTCTGTCTGTCTCTCTTTTCCCCACCTACCTGTTTTACTCAAGGCGTAACTCGTGGCCCCTGCAGCCGTCAGGTACCTGGTGGAAGGTCGCAGAACGCGGTAGTGCAGTTTGCAGGTCCCGCCAGAAGGGGAGGAGGGCGTCCCGCCGGGGCCGAAAGTGAACATGGCGCAGCAGTCGCCACACCGAGCGCCACAATCCGCCTTGGAGGCGACGGAGACGTGAGACAGCAGGCTGGACTGGAACTCCTTGCCCCTATGCAGAAGCTTAAAGGTCGCGCTTCTTTTGCTCAGGGGCTGGGGCTTGGGAGGCATAGGGATGATGGTCTGGGTGGTTAGTATCAGGGTCTGGGAGAGGAGGAACCACTGCAGTGTTTTTCGGGGGGCCGCCGCTCTGGTGTGTTTTCTTCCAAGCATTGTTGATGTTGATTGGTTGGTTCGGTTGGGTGGGTTGGGGTTGGTTGGTTTGGTTGGTTGGGTTGGTTGGTTGGTTGTTGGTTGGTTGGTTGGTTGGTTGGTTGGTTGGTTGGTTGGTTGGTTGGGTTGGTGGTTGGTTGGTTGGGTTGGTTGGTTGGGTTGGTTGGTTGGTGTTGGTTGGTTGGTTGGTTGGGTTGGTTGGTTGGTTGGTTGGTGGTTTGGTTGGTTGGGTTTGGTTGGTTGGGTGAGTGGGTTTGGTGGGTTGGTAGGTAGGGTTGGTGTGTTGAGGGTGATGATGAGATGTTAGGTGGGGGGGGGTTGTGGGTAGAGTTGTTGTTTTTGTTGTTGCTGCTGTTACTGGTGGGGGGGGGGGGGGGAGTGCTGATACTACTTTTGGTTGGTTTAGTCAGGGTTTTGTTTTTTTGTCCCTGACCCTGTTTTTGTTTTCGTTGTTGTTATGTTTTGTTTTTGTTTTTTGCAGTGTTTTTGAGAAAAAAATAATTTAGTTTTTTTAAGAAAAGTTTTTTGTTGTTTATGTCTTTTTATTTTTTTCTCTCTTTGTAACTAATCACCGTACAGTTGAAAATCCTGGAATTCCTTTTATGTAAAGAATTTGTATGTCATTTTCTGTCTACCTGCAAATTTTTTCCTGTATACATGCGTTGTTAATGTGAACAAAAAATGAAATTCCTCAGGGTTTTTTTTGTAATAGTAAAAAGTAAGCATTAAAGCGTGCCAATTATTGTTCCAAATTAGGGATGCCAGTTGTTATATCTTTAAAACAATCACACGTATGAAAAAAGGGTTTTAAACACACAATTTTTTCACACATCTGTATCCCACCTAAAATACTGAACGATTTTTTTAAAAATAGCAAACCTCTATAAAAAGTAGTAAAGCTTTATCAATATATTTCAAATGTTCTCAAGATTTTTAGTTTTGATGAAATAGTAGAGGGGGATACAAGTGCAGGTTACCCCTTAAAACTTCTCACTCATTTTGAAAATGAATTATCAAAGATTTGATTTTAAAATGTCTAGAAAAATAACATCTTTCAATGACAGTATTTGGGTCATTTTTGAATAAGAACCACGCCTTTGGCCTGACCTGACTCGAGTTTCGACTCCTGGATGAGCCTTCATCAGATGTCCCGGCGGTGATTGAAGATTGAAGATTTTGAGGTTTAGGATTCAATTCCTTTTACATTGTCTGAATTACTAGAGATCTCAAAGAATTGGAAGTAGAGAACAAACTCAACAACAACTCATCCAAAACGTGTTCAAATTTCAACATAAAAAGCGAAGAACCTACCCTCAAAATAATAATAATGATAATAAAGATTACTACATATAAGAATATTAAAGTCACTCTGTAACATTAAAAACTGACAACAGTAACTACCATTCAAAACATTTATTAACAATATCAACCTAAACTTTATCCTAACCCCCCCTAAAAAAAAAATGACTACCTACAATCTCTCAGAACTAAAAACACACAAACTAAACACAACAAGTGTGTGTTTTGTTGTAGCAAAAAAAACCACAAAAAAACGTGTACACGATTCAACACAAACCGTTTGACACACAAAAAGGAACCACCAGAGCATCAAAGAATTCAGCAGAACAACATCACTACTACTCTGGCATAGAGCAATTCACAGACTATAGAAGAATACTCATCACTGCAGCCGATTCCAGCATTGCCCAACAAGCCCTGGCCCTGAATCGTACAGCTCTTTGACAGACAGACAGACACGTGCATTCACCTAAATGAGGATTCCATAGGTGGGGCATGTTTGGCGCTGACCTGATTCATTACAGATTTTGATGTTGATGGGATAGGATGGGAGTTAGTCTAGGGAGGGTTGCATTGGTCGTGTTCAGCTTTGGGGAGGATTTTCACTTTCGTGGAGGAGTCGATCGACTGGCTGTTTGTGGAGAACGTTCAGTTTTGTTTGTGTGTGTTGCGAGGTTTATGTGTGTGTGTTTATTTTTTTATTTATTTGTTTGTTTTATTCTTTTATATCGAGGATAATGGGATAAGCACAATTGTACTTTTTTATGTCCAGTTCCCGTGTGTATGCAGTTTTGTAAATGTCATCTGTTCCCACCGGCACACGATGGCCTACTCTTACGAAAAGCGGAACAGGATTTAACGTGTGCGCAAGATGTTCTGCGTGCATTCGCACACGGGGCCTCGGTTTAAAGTCTCATCCGAAGAACTTTTGGAGAGAGAGAGAGAGAGAGAGAGAGAGAGAGAGAGAGAGAGAGAGAGAGAGAGAGAGAGAGAGAGAGAGAGAGAGAGAGGAGAGAGAGAGAGAGAGAGAGAGAGAGAGAGGAGAGAGATTGAGATTTTAAGTGTGTGTGTGTGTGTGTTGTGTGTGTGTGTATGTGTGTGTGTGCGTGTGTGCGTGCTCGCATGTTTGTGCGTACATGTGTGTGTGCGTGTGTGTGCGCACGCGCGCGCGCGCGCGCGCACGTGTGTGTGTGTGTTTGGGGGGGGGGGGGATATGTTCGTGGGCTAGAGCTCCGAGGTTCACCAATGATGTGATTTTTTTTTTAGTGTATGCGATCTTTTTTTTGTTTCTCCTTCACCATGAAGGTAGCCGCATTCTGACTTCGGGTATCGTGTTGAAACAACGACACATGTGTACATGCGTATTCATTTATCCTCTTAAAAAGATTTTTGTCTGTTCCTTCCGGCTCAATATGACCTACTCTTTCAGACACTGGAACGGGCTTTTAAAGTGTGCGCAAGATGTTCTGAGTGAGTTTGTAGGCTACATGAGACCTCGGTTTATAGTCTCATCTTTCAGAAGGACTTTGACACTCAGTTTGAATTTCCCGTCAAACTGGGAAGAAAGGGCAAGGCTGGGGCTAGCTATAAACGTCACTCAGTATGGATCAAACTGTTGATGATAGCTAACGTTTGGCAAAAACTGAACGCCGTCATGGTGCGTTAAATTTATATATGTCTAACAAAAAACAACAACAACAACAACAAAACATAGCTTTACCTGCGCTGCGTGGCCATTCGTATGACGTCACTCGCTGCTATGACAACCTTTTGAACTCTACCTAAGGCTGTTGCTTCCCTGTAGCATCTGATTCATTTTGAAATGTTTGGAGGGACGGTGGAGGAGGAGGGCTAGGGGGGGGGGGGGGGGCAGCAGGATAGCCTAGTGGTTAGAGCGTTGCGTTTGTGATCTGACGGCCCCAGGTTCGAACCACCACCGAGGTACCTGCTCAAGGGGATGCGCCCCCCTCCCCTCCCTCCCCACACACCCATCCCTCCCCCCTCTCCCTGGAGTGATTTGATTTGATTTATTTTTTTTATTTGATTTATTCTTTTATATCGAGGATAATGGAATAAGCACTCTTATGCTTTTTTACATCCAGTCCCCGTGTGTAGGCAATTTTGTAAATGTCATCTGTTCCCACCGGCACACGATGGCCTACTCTTACGAAAAGCAGAACAGGATTTAACGTGTGCACAAGATGTTCTGCGTGCGTTCACACATGGGGCCTTAGTTTAAAGTCTCATCCGAAGGACATCCGAACATCAGTACTGACACCACTCCCCCAAAAGTCCTTCGAATGAGATTTTAAACTCAGGTCCCTTGTGCAGATGCACACGCAGAACATCTTGCGCACACGTTAAAATCAGCTCCACCTTTGGAAAGAGTAGGCCATCTGTGCTAGTAGTAGGAATGGATGGCAAAAATTCGAAAACTGATGCACACTTGTGTCGTGTGTAAACATCGTCTCTGAAGGCGGAATGGGGATGCTACTTTCATGGTGGGTATACAGTCACATACAAAAAGTAACACCATTAATTTTGATAAAACTATCACCATTGGTTTTGATAAAACTGTCACCATTGATTTTGATAAAGCTATCACCATTGATTTTTAAGAAAACTAGCATCATTAGTTTTGATAAAACTGTCACCGTTACTTTTGATAAAAACTGTCACTATTGGTTTTGATAAAACTATAACCATTGATTTTGAAAAAAAATATCACCCTTAATTTTGAGAAAAAATATCACCATTGATTTTGATAAAACTGTCACCATTGATTTTGATAAAACTATAACCATTGATTTTGATAAAACTATCACCATTGATTTTGATAAAACTATCACCATTGATTTTGATAAATTAATCACCATTGATTTTTATAAAACTATCACCATTGATTTTGATAAAGCTATAACCATTGATTTTGATAAAACTGTTACCATTGATTTTGATAAAGCTATAACCATTGATTTTGAAAAAAACTATCACCGTTTATTGCCCGTATCACCTTCTTGTAGATGAGTCTATGCTCGTAGATATTTCATTGAAACACACACACACACACACACACACACACACACACACACACACACACACACACACACACACACACACACACACACACACACACACACACACACACACTTGTCTAATATCACTTTTTGTAAAGAAACGGAAAATTGAAGACCACCACCCCCATTCATTTTGTAAACTTTGGAGGTTTAATTGAGGAATGAACAGAAGAATTAATGGTTTTTAAAATATTATCATGATCAGTGCAGCAATGTTATCATCATCATCATCGGCAGTGTTACTGTCGTCGTCGTTTTCGTTATCGTCATTGATATTTAGCAAATCAATAATCAGTGTAATCGCTGAGTGTCGTGTCTATGTTTGGTTTGTCGTGGTCGTCTTTATCAGCACTATCATTATCATCATCATCTTCTATGTCGTCGTCTTCATACCATTATCAATACCATCTCATAAGTCGTCATCTTTATTATCACTATCGTTATCAATGTCATTTTCTATATCGTCATCTCCATCATTATCATTGTCAATGTTATCTTCTGTGTCATCTTCATCATCACTATCATTATCAATGTCACCTTTCGTGTCGTCGTCGCCATAATCATCATCATCATTATCATTGTCATCTTCTATGTCGTCATCTTCATCATCATTATCATTATCAATGCCATCTTCTATGTCGTCATATTCATCATTATCATTATCAATGTCATCTTCTATGTCGACATCTTCATCATTATCTGTATCAATACCATCCTCTATGACGTCTTCATCATCAATATCATTACCAATGTCATCTAAACTCATTATATTTTCATCATTATCAACATGAGTTGTTGTAATTGTTTGTTTTTTTGCACAAGCACGTAAAAGAACCTCTTGTTAGACAGTGTTTCATTTTAAATGAAATGAACAGAAGTCCAGACAAAAGTGGTTTGGGTTTTTGCTTTTAATAGATGAAAACGAATCCAACCTTGGGTAAAATATCCTGATTTTCTTTCAGTCGACATCAAGAAAGAATTTGAAAGTAATGTATGAAAATTAGACCATGCAAAAAAAGGGGGGAGAGACAAGTAAAAAATTTACGAATAATCATTAACAGAGGTACAAGCTGTTAAACACACCACCAGAGAAAATATCATACGTACGTATGATATAATACTATTTATTTGTATATCACAAAAAGTAACATATTCTGTTCAATATAAATTCAAACCTATAACCAAAAAATGAGAGAGAGAGAGAGAGAGAGAGAGAGAGAGAGAGAGAGAGAGAGAGAGAGAGAGAGAGAGAGAGAGAGAGAGAGAGAGAGAGAGAGAGAGAGAGAGAGAGAGAGAGAGAGAGAGAGAGAGAGAGAGAGAGAGAGAATTTATAGAACGTAGAAAAATCCCCTAAAATCATAAGATATGACCACAGCAGTAAACATGAAGACGAGAATCAAACTAAAAAAAATAGCTGTCATTGAAAAGTACAAAATTATTTTCATTGTCTTGTTTTCTTAGCAGAAAAAAACACCATGGGGGTACTAAATAATGTAACAAAGCACATGCAAAAATTCAAAAGTATCTTGCAACTTTTCTGTCATAAACGTAAGGATGTCCCATAACCTATGTGGTCGTAGGGGAGCGAGGCCTCAAGAGACCTCAGCTTCTCTAGGGAGCCAGCATATTGAGGGCGGCGCCCATCTCCTCTCCCTCCCTGCTTTACCTTCCCTGACCCTAAAGAGGGCAGGTACCCATTGACAGCTGGGTGAACTGGGGGGACTGTAGTGAAACCAGGGTAAGCAAATGGTTACCATCCAACTGGTAACCACGCTCGATGCTGCCTGACTTTGCCTTGGGGAAAACGAGTGTTCTGACCACTTTATCTAATTGTCATTTACTGCATAGGATGAAATCCCAATATATTGTTAGAGCATGTACTTAACACATGGAACACATTATGAAAGAATATGGGATCAAATATCATTTTTTTAGTGAAAGTTCAAAAATCCTTTAAAAAAAATAATAATAATGAGATATGTAAGCACAATGTATTTGTAACCGAATCAATGGGTTAAACTGTAAAAACTTACAAGGAAAAAATTGATCATGTCATAGAGACAGCTGAATTTATTGATCATGTCATGAAGACAGCTGAATGTATTGATTTTGTCATGGAGACAGCTGAATTTATTTATCATGTCACAGAGACAGCTGAATTATTGATCGTGTCATGGAGACAGCTGAATTTATTGACCATGTCATGAAGACAGCTGGATTTATTGACCATGTCATGAAGACAGCTGAATGTATTCATCATGTCATGAAGACAGCTGAATGTATTGATCCTGTCATGAAGACAGCTGGATTTATTGATCCTGTCATGAAGACAGCTGAATGTATTCATCATGTCATGAAGACAGCTGAATGTATTCATCATGTCATGAAGACAGCTGGATTTATTGATCCTGTCATGAAGACAGCTGAATGTATTCATCATGTCATGAAGACAGCTGGATTTATTGATCCTGTCATGAAGACAGCTGAATGTATTCATCATGTCATGAATACAGCTGAATTTATTGATCCTGTCATGGAGACAGCTGAATTTATTGATCCTGTCATGAAGACAGCTGAATGTATTCATCATGTCATGAAGACAGCTGGATTTATTGATCCTGTCATGAAGACAGCTGAATGTATTCATCATGTCATGAAGACAGCTGGATTTATTGATCCTGTCATGGAGACAGCTGAATTTATTGACCATGTCATGAAGACAGCTGAATTTATTGACCATGTCATGAAGACAGCTGAATTTATTGACCATGTCATGAAGACAGCTGAATTTATTGACCATGTCATGAAGACAGCTGAATTTATTGACCATGTCATGAAGACAGCTGAATTTATTGATCGTGTCATGAGGGTAACTTGATTCATCAATCAGGTCACAGACACAGCCTAGTTTACAAACTAGGTTATGACCACAAGTTAATTTGTCGTGCAAGCTACGGGTACAACTTCTTGAATCAGTTTATAAAATATCACCTCGTTTATCAACCAGGTCAGAAGGGCAATTCAGCTCATTGACCAGATCATGAGAGCAACCTAGTTCATCGACCAGGTCATATCAAATGCAATTAAATTCATAAACAGGGCATTAAGCACAATTAAATTCATTGACCAGGTCATATAGGGGCAGTCTGATTTATCGACTAGATCCTGAGGGCAATTCAGTTCATTAACCAGGTCATAAACGCAATTTAACTTATCAATCAGGGAAAAAGCTATTTAATTCACCAAGCAGGTTATAAGGGCAATTGAATTCTTCAACTTGATCATAAGGGCGATTTCACTTATCAGTGAGGTCAAACAGGCTATTTAATTCACCAACCAGGTCATACCAAAGGAAATTCAATTCATTGGTCAGTTTGTGAGGGCAATTAAATTCATCAACCAGGTCATAAGGGCAGTTTAGTTCATCGGGCAATTCATCAGGGCAATTTAGTTCACTAACCTGATCACAAGGGCAAGTAAATTCATCAACCAGGTCATAAGGGCAATGAAATTCATCGACAAGGTCACGGATACGACAGAGTTTATCAATCAACTGATGGAGTCAACAACGTTCATACATCATTAATTTTAAGTAGGACACACCAAAGAAACCTAATCGAAGTCGCAGGTTCTGACATAAGTGACCATGCCTGGTGTAGACCCCAGGGTGAAGGAATACTTGTACGTGCTGTTGTCAGCTTCCACGAAATAAAGATAACAGTAGGTGAGGTTTAGGAAAGCGAAGCACGTCCCGTGTTGGATGCAAAGCTGCTGACAGTTCTGAACGCTCCTTCCCTCCCAAGCTCCGTGTTTCTTGTCTATGAAGGACAGGTCAGTGTAAGGCACGAACTCCTTGCCCAGAGTCACAGAGCAGGCTGCAACACGAGAGACAATGCATGAGTGGAAGTTTCTTTTTGTGGTTGTTGTTGTTGTTGTGGTTTTTCTTCTCTTCTTTTCCTCTTTTTACTATCAAAACAAGAGGAAACAGGTGAAAGAATGGAGAGGAACAAGAGATTGTTAGAGGGGGATGGGGGGGGGGGGGGGGGTGGTGAAGCTCAAATTGCTTGATCAGTACTGTAGGTGTCTTATCTCTCTGGTCCCATAAACGCAGGGAAGAACGTGACAACGGTTTGCATTCTTTCGCTTCCAATGAAAAAAGTCGTGATCGTCTTCTTCTTCTTCTTCTTCTTCTTCTTCTTCTTCTTCTCTTCTTCTTCTTCTTCTTTCTTCTTCTTCTTCGTTGAACGTTCAGACAGCAACTATTGTCTATTGTCTGTCATATCAACAAAAATGCACTACACCTGCCGTTAATTAAGCGCCTAACAAGTCAGGCCCAGTGGAATCCAACTTTGGCGTGAGAGAGATTTGGTATCTTTTGAGTCTTTCTGGAAAAGAAAGAGAGGGGAATATGGACCCAAAAGGCAAAATATTGACGAGAAGGAGACACAGAAAGAAAAGAAACAAAACAGAAACAAAGAGAGAGAGATAGAAAAGAGGGAATTCTCAGCACAGAATTTCCAAGAGGTGGGGATGCTATTTCTTCTGACAA
>CM060341.1:32725884-32735884 GCA_030674155.1 Stramonita haemastoma | reverse complement strand
TTCGACAGAAAAAATTTGAACGATTCCTTTTTAAACAATAAAAAATAAAAAGAATAAAAAAACTATAATAATGATGAGAATATGAACCGAGGTCCCGTGTGCGAACACACGCAGAACATCTTAATATGAACACGTTAAACTCATTCCGCTTTTCTTGGAAAAGTAGGTTATTGTGTGCCGGTGGGAACGGATGACATTGACAAAACTGCATACACATGGGCATTGTGTGTTAAAAAGCACATGAGTGCTTATTCCATTATCCGCGAAATTATAAAAGGAACCACAACCACCACCACATCCACCACAACCACCACCACTAACACCACAACTACCATCACCACAAACATAACCACAACCACCACCACCACCACCACCATTCCACCACCACCGATACCACCGCCACCACCACCACCACCACAACAACACCACAACCACCACAACTACCATAACCACAACCACCACCACCACAACCCCCATCACCACAACCACCACACACCACAACCCCTACCACCACTATCAACCACCACCACCACAACAACACCCACAACCAACCACCACCACAACCTCCACCACCACAACCACCACCCCCACTTCCACAACCACCACCTACCACCACACAACCACAACCACCACCACTACCTAGCTAGACCTAACCTCGAAGGACACGACCGAAGCTTCTGGCTCTAGGCTTGAGCATGATTCCTTGGTGCTGCCCTGAGGGTACCAGCACCGTGTTGTGGGTCTGACAAATGCCTCCCGCGGATCTAGGCCTAGTCTGCTGGAAGGAGAACATGGCGCAGTTCGTGTCCTGGGTGCATGCTAGGCCGCAGTCCACCTGAGATCGTCTGTTTCCGTTCCAGAGTTGGTAGCCTCTGAAAAACACGTCGCGCGCAGGCAAAGCCTTGAAGGTTGATGTCGTCAATTCTGATGAGGATGAGGATGCGTGTGTTAGAGGTGGCGTGGTTGAGGCGAGGAGGAGGAGGAAGAGGAGGAGGAGGAGGAGGAGTGGTGGTAGTGGTAGTGGTAGGGGTAGGGGTAGTGGTGGGCTCCGCGTCAGTTGTTGCCGTTTGGGGGATGAGGGGTGTTGCTCCTCCATGTTTGTCCTGTAGAGCCTCTGTTGAAAGAGAGAAGAGATGAGATGAGAGAGGGGGAGAGAGGGGAGAGAAGAGAGAGAGAGAGAGGGAGGGAGGGACAGAGAGAGGGTAGATATATATATATAGAGAGAGAGATATATATATATATATATATAATAGAGAGAGAGAGAGAGATTGATTCGGATGTTTATTCATTAGGCCAGATGTTTATTCATTAGGCCATAGCCCTTAATGAAGGGGAAAGTGAACAAAAAAAAACACAATATCAAAACATTCAAACAAAATATACAATCAACAATTTGAGAGTCACAATAGTTAACTATGAAGATACAATTTCTCTCAGCTTGAAAGCTTTGTGAAGGAAATGAGACAAGTTCCAAATATCGTTATGTTTTGAAGAAGACATCAACAAAATTAATTTAAACGTACAAGGCTGTCGATAATATTTAGGCGAAATAAACTTTTCCCTGAGTTCCTTAAGGTATGGACAGCATAAAACTATATCACTTTATGAAGAGAACACAGATCTATCTTCTTCATCGCCATCGACCAACGCTCTAACAGCAACTCCTGAGGTTCTCACAAATGCTGCTGAGCGCTGAAGGCCCTCCAGGGGTCCCAAAAGCTTGTCCCTCATCGGCAGGTCAGTAGGCCAGATATCAGCCTTCACTCAGGTTTGGGTGTGTTGGACAGGTGTTGAGGAGGTGTTCCACAGGGGCACGCCTCAGAATCATCAATGGGGAACTTGGTAAACATGTGATGTCTGACTCTGCAGTGTCCAGTCCTCAGCCTCACGATTATTACTTGGTCTTCTCTAGGGAGGAGGTAGCAGTCACCCTTACTGTTGAAATTAGGATGCTGCTGAAGCCATCTTCTCTTTTGCTTTTCCTTCACAATTGTCTTTTTGTCTTTGCCTCTTCATTCGTCACCTCCTACTCCTCTTGAGGTATCTGATCTCCTACCTTTACCAGTAGGTCAGCTTCCTCGTTGTCATGGATGCTGCAGTGTGAAGGAAGCCACTGGATGACTGTATTGCTCTGTGGACTGCTGCAGGCAACAAGAGCGGAGGTAAGGACGCTAGGTCCCTTGCTCTGTGAGTTTCCAGTGGTCTGAAGCACAGACAGTGCATCTGAGGAGATGACAACTCTGAGGTGAATTGCCTCTCTGCTGGTGCAGAGTCTATTGGCTGCTGTCAACAGTGCATCTGCTTCAGCCCTGAAGTTTGTTGAGAACTTTCCATTTGGTACTGATTGGCGGATTTTTGTGCCATCTTTTAATATAATGAAGACTCCACTGCCTCTATTTCTGTTAGCGTCGTCCGCTAATATGATCCATCGGTGAAAGCATGTGTCAGGAGTTCTCTTGGATAGGTCTTTCCATGTACTCTACCGTAAGTACTTTTCTCACATGCACTGACTGTGTTCCTTTGGGTAAGATGCCAGGAACTGTGTCTCTGATGTCTGGGAACTGCTCTCTCTTCCAAGCTGGCACTGTGGAGTGGGTTGGTGTTTCTTTGTTCTCTTGTTGCACCAGTTCAGGATTCAGCCTCTCAAGTATCCATGCACTGTGCACAAAGCTGCCTGTGTTTAAGCCTGCACTTTGCGGAGTCTGACATTTTCTGGTGCATCTGTCTTCATTTACAGACCAAATGCGCCTCTTCACTTCGGGAAGTAAACTTGTTTTATATAATCCCATGAAACGAGTAACTTTCATACTCTTCATAACCGAATTTAGCTCTATATCATTTCATAAAGCGAATACAGATCGAGGAACGGCAAAAAAGGTCAAAATTACAACAATGTTTCTGAAATACTGTAACCAAACAAATAGGGGAGGAGGTGAGGGGTAGCCAAGTGGTCAGAGCGTTGCACTCCCCAATCTGTCTGACTAGAATCGAACCACCACGAAGGTGCCCGTTTTAGGAGGGTTTACCCTGAAGTTAACATCGGTGCTGACTTCACTTCCCCAAAAGACCTTTGGATACGACTATAAAACAAAGCCTCGTGAGCGAACGCACGCAGAATATCTTACACATAGTTAGAATCCCATCCCGACTAAGAGAAGAGGAGGCTTTTTCGTGTCGGTAGGAACTTACGACAAAATTAAAACCAGAAAAATGCCACCATAAAAAGCACATGAACACAGGTGTTCTATTTAGACACAACCCCGAAGTCGGAATGCGGTTATATTTAAAGTGGGTAAAAAAAATTGAATGTTCGAAAAGTCTCACTTTTGGTGAATCTGGAAGTTCTAGACGAGGAATTGAAAAAAATTCAACCTTTTTTTTTCAATCTTTCACAAACCATTTCCATAATGGTGAAAGAATTGTCAATGTTAACACGCATTTAGTTTTAATTCCTGCACTAAAAAATAAAGCAAACAAACTCTACCACCCTTAAATGTTATGGTTATAAGATGTGTCTGGCTGTCAGTGTGTGTTATGGAAGGATAAACTCAAAAACAGTTTGTTCAAGAACATCAGATATTAACATTTCATAGGATGGTTAGTTGTGCAAGTTGACATAAAGCCAATGTCAAATCAAAATCAAAACTTTTAGCAGAGAACTCCCCTAAAAAAAACAACAAACCAAAGGAAACAAACATAAACAACTACAAAATACCCTAGACTAAAAAATATATTATTGAGGAAAAAGTAGTGGAGGAAAACAAGTGCAGGTAACCACTTACAGCTTCTCAATCATTTTGAAAATGATTCATCAAAAATTCAATACTTTTGAAATGTAGAAAAAAATTCTTTCAATGGCAGCCTTTTAGGCATTTCTGAGAAAGAACCACGCCTTCGGCCCAACCTGACAGAAGTCTCGGCTCCTGGATGAGCCTTCGTCTAAAGATAAAAAAAAACCCAAAAGGCTAAAAACATCAACAAACAAGAAAAAAGATTAAAAACTCAACAACAAAAAGTAATCAAACAAACACAAAATCAAACAAATATAAAAACAAAAACATGAAAACAAACATGAAAACTTCCATTCAAGTATCCCCCCCCCCCCCCCCCCCCCCCCCGAAAAAAAACAAAGGCCAAAGGAATGGTTCTTACTCAGAAATGCCTACAATGCTGCCACTGAAAGACATTATTCCCTAGACTTTATTTTCATTTTTTTTTTAATCTGCGATAAGTCATTTTCAAAATGATTGAGAAGTTGGTACCATGCACTTGTCTCTCCTCACTACTTTTTCCTAAAAAAAACAACTAAAAACAACAACAAAAGCCACACACACACACACACACACACACACACACACACACACACACACACACAAAACACACACACACACATACACACACACACACACACACAACACACACACACACACACACACACACACACACACACACACACACACACACACACAAAAGTTTGCCTATGCCTGACATTAACTTTCACCAGTTAGGACATCTACATCCCTCATAAATAGCAAACCCAGAACAATAAACCTCATAATTGATTCATTAGTAGCAATCCGAGAACAATAAACTTCACAATTCATTCATCAATAGCAAACCCAGAACGATAAGTTTCACAATTTACACATTAATAGAACACCAATTCAGTCAACACAACATAACCACCGCACCCTCCGACAACCCAGCAAACACACACCGAAAGATTCCAAATAAAAAAAACTGGCCAGAAGACCCACCCTGTTTCTCCTCTGTAATCACTTTCCCCCAACCTTCACTGATACCGAAAGCAAAAACACCTGCAATTTAAAGATAAGCACCCTAAACCAAAAAAACAAAAACAGAACAAACCAAAAAAAAAGGTCGATATTGATACCCAAACACTACACAAATATCACGAGAGCATAGATTAAGAGTCCTGTTACTAAAAAAAACATCTCCACTGCAACCGTTCAAGAGGTTGGGACTGAAAGGTGAAAGCAGTTGAGAAAGTACTATCGTATGACAAGGGATTGTGATGAAGCAGAGTCTTTTCAAGTGTAGACAAACAACCGTTGTTAAGTGGGTCTTTCAGCCCTCGGGGGTAGAGGAGTGTGATCCAGCGTGTAGCTGCATGCGTTTTGATTGATTGATGTCAGCCTGTATCTTTTGCCATCCCTCACACACACACCCCTCACACCCTTCCCCCCTTACAGGTATCCCTTCTTTGCCTCTTCTCCATCTTCCCTTTGCTCCTGGTGTTTCTGCCAGACATTGTGGGGGGAGTGTTGAATGTGCGTGTATTTATTGATTGATTTATTGATTGGTTGATTCGTTCATTCATTCATTTATCTCTTTATTTGTTCATTCATTTATTTACTTATTTATCTGTTTGTTTATCATCTCTTTTTTTAAAATCTTTTATCTATTATTCATTACTTGTGTATTGATCCACTAATGTGTGTATTGATTTGTTCCGTTTTTATACTCATTTATTTTATCATACTGAAGTGCCTTTTACCACACACAAGAAAACTAGAAGTACTTTGTAGACAGAAGTGCCATTACACAGGACCATTAAAGAGAAGTACTATGAGACAAAAGTATTCCTTGTTGAGTTTTACCATTGTATTTATGGACTTCAACAAAGCATTTCACATAATCTGGAGTTCTACCACGTTTATGATGTTGACTTCAACAAAGCATTTGACAGAGAGTTCTACCATGTTTTCATAGACTTCAACAGAGCATTTGACCAAGTCTGGAGTTCTACCATGTTTTTTTGTCATTGACTTCAACAAAGCATTTGACATAGAGTTCTACAATGTTTTATTGACTTCAACAAAACACTTGACAAAGTCTGGAGTTCTACCATGTATTCACAGACTTCAACAAACATTTACTTTATTATTTTATACCACTTTATATCACAGCAGATTTCTCTGCCTGAAATTCGGCTCCTTAGTCACATCTTTTCGAAATGGGCCTTATTGGTGGAGGGGGGCGGGGGGGGGGGGGCGTCGCAAGCGTATGTGTGTGCACACTCGTGTTTGTATATGCGTTTTGTGTGTGTGTGGTGTGTGTGTGTGTGTGTGTGTGTGTGTGTGTGTGTGTGTGTGTGTGTGTGTGTGTGTGTGTGTGTGTGTGTGTGTGTGTGTGTGTGTGCTTGTGGCGGCGGCCCTGCACTTTGCTCTAGTGCATCATATTCTACATTATCATTATCATTATGCGTACTACTACGCACTAATGCGTACATTGTACCAGCTTTTGTTCGAGCTATCTCCCTATTTTTAAGCTAGGCTGCATGCTTCGGGGCTGTGCCGTCGCCACATGACCGGCGCCACGCATATGGAAGATGCTAGTAAAGCGTGTATGCATACAGGACAGCACCCTCTTGGTGCCGTGGTCTCTGTTACTGTGCAAAAATCGGAGTAGATCGGGACTCAAACCGCTTCTTTGTCACATTTCAAAATGCACCTTTTTTTGAGAGAGAGTTGTATGCGCTCAATCCATATGTGCGCTCGTGTTTGTGAGTGCGTTTTGCGCACGCGCGCGCGCGCTTGCTTAGATGTGTGTGTGTGTGTGTGTGTGTGTGTGTGTGTGTGTGTGTGTGTGTGTGTGTGTGTGTGTGTGTGTGTGTGTGTGTGTGTGTGTGTGTGTGTGTGTGGCAGGGTTCCGCACTTTGCTGTGGTGCATTATATTGTATATCATCATTTTCTCAATTTATTAATTTATTTTATATTATCTATTTTATTCTTTTATATCGAGGATAATGGGATACGCACTTATGTGCTTTTTTTTTTACCCAGTCCCCGTGTGTATGCAATTGTGTAAATATTGTCATCTGTTCCCACGGGCACACAATGGCCTACTCTTACGAAAAGCGGAACAGGATTTAACGTGTGCGCAAGATGTTCTGCGTGCGTTCGCACACGGGGCCTCGGTTTACAGTCTTATCCGAAAAACTTTTGAAAAGAGTAGAGCTTGTTTTTATGTGTACTACTACGTATTATTGTGTACATTATCCCAGCTTTTGTTCCAACAAACTTGGCTATATTCAACCTAAGCTGTTCTCTTCGGGGCTCTAGTGTCGCCACAAGACTTGCGCCACGCATATGGAAGATGCTAGTAAAGTGTGTATGCATACAGGAGAGCACTCTCTTGTTTACGTGGGCTCTGTTACTGTGCAAAAGTCGGGGTAAGACGGGATTCAAACCCGCCCTTTGTCACATCTTTTCGAAATGCCCCTTATTCTTGGGGGGGGGGAGAGGCATGCCTTGGTGTACTGGTGTTCGTGTTGCGTGTTTTTGTGTTTAGACATGTGGATGAGGCCCTGCACTTTGCAGTGGTGCATCATATTGTATATTATCTTTATTATTATGTGTACTACTATAAAATGTTGCGAACACTGTACCCCCTTTCATTCCAACAGACTTGCTATATATAAGCCAGGCTGCCCTCTTGGAGAGGGGGGGGGGGACTCTTGTGTCTTCACAAGATCAGGGCTATCCAAATCAAAGATGCTAGTCGAGTGTATATGTATACAAGAGGAACCTCTTGTTGCTGTGGGCTCTTTTACAGTGCCAAAAGTCGGGGTATGTCAGGACTCAAACTGGTGCTTTAATTCCATTATCCTCGAAATCAAAGAATTAATGATAATAATAATAATAATAATAATAATAATAATAATAATAATAATAATAATAATAATAATAATAATAATAATAATGATGATGATGATGATGATGATGATGATGATGATGATGATGATGATGATGATGATGATGATGATGATGGTGGTGGTGGTGGTGGTGGTGGTGATGATGATGATGATGATGATGATGATGATGATGATGATGATGATGATGATGATGATGATGATGATGATGATGATGATGATGATGATGATGATAATAATAATAATAATAATAATAATAATAATAATAATAATAATAATAATAATAATAATAATAATGATAATAATAAAAGAAAATAAACAGAAGCACAAAAACAAGAAAGGAAGCAACAGCAGTGAACTCTTTCAGTGTAGGGATCAACAAGTTATCCTCCTAACACCATCACTGCAACACGCTTCGTTCCATGATGCACGTGAAACTTAAACTCTACTGTACTGTCTTCATCCCCCCACACACACAGAGGTCAGGGGGTGAGCAGTGAACACGTTGCTGGCACACCACTGGGCTTCACTTCACTCTACACTGGACCAGAGCTGACGCCACTTCGTGTCTATGCAGGGCACAACAATTTAAAATACCGAACCATCACTTTGCTGTAGCGTCGCCATTTTGGGGCAGTTTTTTACCTGAGGCTACAGGTAAAACTGATAGTTGTTTTGTGTAGGTATATGTTGGTTGGGTTTGGGTTTTTTTTTAGGTCTTTCTTCTTATTTGTTTTTTGGTAAATTTTTTGGAGGTGGGGGGTAAGTTGGGGGTGGTTTGTGTCAAGTCAACATGATTTTTTTTTATATTGAGGGTTTAAGGTTAAGTTTCTACCATTTTTTTTCATCCTGCCTTCATCTCCTGTGTGTGTGGGGCGGGGGGGAGGGGGGCATGTGCAATTTTTTTTTTTTGGGGGGAGGGGGGCTTTCATTCCTGGGCAAGAGCTCCGAGGTTCACCAATGGTGAGATCCATTTGGATGAGGCTATAAACCGAGGCCCCGTGTGTGTGAACGCACGCAGAACATCTTGCGCACACGTTAAAACCCCCGTGCCGCCTTTCGGAAGAGCAGGCCATTACGTGCCGATAGGAGTGGATAATCTTTTTTTTTAAACCAGCATGCACACAGGTTTTTGTGTTAAGACACCATCCCTGAGGGAAAATCGGGGAGTTGGAATCCGGCAGGGCGACTCGGGGCTGTATATATATAATATATATATATATATATATATATATAAATATATATATATATATATAATATATATATATATATATATAAAAATGGGTAGGCGCTGCACTTGTGGCGACGCGCTCTCCCAGGGAGAAGAACCAGGAAGGCAGACAATAGACAAGGTGACGGGAAGAAAACTAGCAAGGTAGAAACGGAGAGGGACAGAAAAGAGGGAAATCCTAGAGCAGGATTAGAAATTTTGAAAGGTTGGAATGCTGCTTACAGATCCTGGCATCCCCAAAGGGGAGGGGAATGGATGGAACTGGAACTGATGTTAATCCCAGAGGAAAAAATCTCGACATGCACGTAGGTGGTGGTATAATCTCAAGCCATTTTTTATTTTATTTTTATTTATTTATTCTTTTATATCGAGGATAATGGAATGAGCAATCATATGCTTTTTTTACATCCAGTCACCGTGTGTATGCAGTTTTGTAAATGTCATCTGTTCCCACCGGCACACGATGGTCTACTCTTACGAAAAGCGGAACAGGATTTAACGTAAGCGCAAGATGTTCTGCGTGCGTTCGCACACGGGGCCTCGGTTTATAGTCTCATCCGAAAGCCATCAGATCACAAGCTCAACGTTCTAACCACTAGGCTAATCCAGCCCGTGCGACCCCCCCCCCCCCCCCCCCTCTCCATTTGTTTCTAATAATTACGGTTTAAGGAGGGAAACGACTGTGTGATTTAGAGAACACAGGAATAGTTCACTCAGTTGTAATAAACAGAATAGCATGATATTTTGGTTTTATCACATACAAAATTGGAAAAGTATAGAAACGAAACAGACATATTCACATATACATACATACACACATCATGAAGAATTACAGGAGTTTTGCATTCAGGGATTCTCGCAGTGATAGCGGTAAAACAGAAAACATATTGTGTTCATGTTGCATTATGTAAAATATCAAGTTATCACGGTGTTTTTTTTCTTTCTGTGGGCTTATTTGCTCCTAGCTTATTCTTGCTAGAATATTTACATTTGGGTTTTTTTCTTTACAGAGGAGCTTTGTGTTAAGACGGTTGACAAACAGCAGACCACCACCACCGCCACTACCGCTACCACCACCACTGCCACCACCACCG
>CM060341.1:32705884-32720884 GCA_030674155.1 Stramonita haemastoma | reverse complement strand
ATCTAGAACGATAGATTTTTTGTTTCCATGGGCACTTTTGAGCTTTGCGGTAATTTTTTTCTTTTGTTAAAGGGGAAAATGATTTTTTTTGTCTTTTTTTATATGAAGAACGTAAAGTGGCTTGCAATCCCAACCCAGTCCAGTTTTATTTATTCTGAAAGAAAAATAATTTACATTGATGCCATTCACTTTTTGTTTAGGTCGATGGCATTAGCTCTTTAATGAACAGAATCGGCATCTGTTACATAGTCAAACATGGAAAACTGGATGCCTGGCGTAAACATGCCGCGCACACAACGTGTGTGTGGTTTTGTTTAATGAATCTGTTGAAATAATTGAAAAAATCTTTGTCCAACATCTAATTGCATAAAGACTGGTTGTAATTTGTGTGTTTATGTTTTTTTCAATGATACACATGAAGTACTTAATTCCGAAAATACTATCGCCTGATATAACATGCTTAATGAGGCAACGATACGGGGGGAAAAAAATTTCTTTTAGTTTTTAGATTTTTTTTTCCAAAAATGAGTTATACCAAGTGATCATACATTTTTTGTTAGCACTTTGATGCGTATAGGACTGTTAATGATTAAAGTTTTAGTTGTTTTTGACAGGGTTTTTTTTTTTTAAGGAATTGGATAAAAAGATAGGCTGAGACTATATATCTCAGGACTGATGTAATAACCTTTATTGTATATGACAGGAAATGACCCTTGTTTGCTTGAAGTCTTTTTGCGCTGCATTTTTGTGGGGGGTTTTGTTGTTGTTTTCGGCTCTTTTTTTTCAAATGGTATTAAATGATTGGTTAAATGAAAGCAACTCTTGTTTAAACATGTCTCATTGAGACAAGTAGCACTGGCAGTATGACGCGATTTTTAATAGGAGTTTTTGGGGGGGAAAGAAGACACCCTTTGTAGTAGTTTAACGATTTACGGCTTTCCACTTAAAAGAAATATACACCAGAGTTAATTTTGTTTGTTCATGGGTGTGGGACTGGTAATGCTCTATATAGTGCATTTTGATAGTTTTTAATTTTAAGCAATGGATAGAGTGAAAGCCTCTTACTATTTCCATACGTCTGCTCAAAGACAGTAACAGGATCATTATTCTTTTATACGAGTTTTTTCATCAACCAGAACTAAAATAATTTATAATGCATTTTTTTGTGAGTTGCATCCATTGCTGTTAAGCTTTTTATTAGTATTTCTAAAAATATCGGTTTAAAAAAAAAAATATATATTATTTGTACATGCCACGTTGTTGCATGTAAGACTGAACTTTTTTTTTTTACACCAGGGTTTATTTTTTAATGAATCGGATTTCATGTTAAGACGTGTGGTAGCTGTGATTTCTTTTTGATTTAAAAAAAATCATGTATGACTGGGATCAGTTTTTTTAGAAAAAATACTTGTATGTTCCCTTTGATACCCCATCAATCCTTGTAGGAGTCGCATTTTGTAATGTTTTGAAAAAGTTTTTTTTCTGTGATTACTTTTTCTTAGATGATGGGTGCATATACAATAAGTTTGTAGTTGTAGTAGTAGTAGTAGTAGTAGTAGTAGTAGTAGTAGTAGTAGTAGTAGTAGTAGTAGTAGTAGTAGTAGTAGTTGTAGTGGCATAATATGGAGAGAGGGGAGGGGGAGGGAGGAGAGAGAGAGGGGGGAGGGGCTGTGACAGAATCAAATTTCACAGTATTATGATCAAGGCTTTGGGATGATCTACCATTGATTATCATCCAAAATGCACGTTGTAAAAATTATGCAATTTAAATTAAATGACTGTTTAAAATATTTTAAGTGAAGATTTTATCTATAACATTGCGGAACACGAGTGTTGAGTAATTTTTCTAATTTTCTTTTATTATTTCGATGATAATGGAATAAGCGGTCGTGTGCCTTTATATATCCAGTTCCCCTGTATATGCGGGCTTTTTTTAAAATTATAATTTAGTCATCTAATTGCACTGGTGCACAGTGGTATACTCTTCCGAAAAAGGGGGGGGGGGGGGGCAGGTTTTTGATATGTGCGCAAGGCGTTCTGTGTGCGGTGAGTGGTGTGTGTGTGGTGCGTGCGTGGTGTGGCGCGTGTGTGCGCGCGGGTGTGTGTGTGTGTGTGTGTGTGTGTGTGTGTGTGTGGTGTAGGGGGAAGAGGGTGGTAGTGAAGAGGGGACATAACTTTTGGAAGGAGATGTATTTAGGGGAAAGGGGTGTTGGGAGGAAGGGTTAGAATGCACATTTTGGATCAGTGGGGATAGGAAAAATAAGGCGGGGGGGGGGGGGGGGGGGGGGGGGAACGGGGGCTAGCTGATAGATTTTTTTACGCGCTTCAATTTCGGCGTTACTTTTATACAAAAATTCGCGTGGGTTATTTTGGGTGTAGTCTTTCTTTATAAAAATGGAGAAAATTTGTGTTAAAAAGTAAGATCTTCAATGACTTTGCTTGAAAACTGGAAATTCATTCTAAAAAATCTTAACACCAAAATCCAACAAAAATTATCGATGTTGACAGGGCTGGTAACTAGAATAATTCGATAAAACTTCTTCTGCGTTCCCTGGCTATGCTAACTTTTTATCTGGAGATAAAAGAAATGTATACCATTCTGTCTAAAGCTACACACCATGGTGTTTACCTGCTCTTGTGTCCACGTGCATGCATGCTAACAGACCAGCCAACGGACTGACAACCCTTACCCCAATATTAACCTTTAACACTAACCCTAACCCTTTACAACTAACCTTTACAATTACTCTAACCCTGGCCCTCATGTGGACACAAATGGCAGGTAGATTCCTTGGTACATGCTGACCTATGGCACAACAATTTTGTCTCGTATGGTTAGGGGTGGTTGTAGAACTTTCTTTTCTCGTTATCATTGTACTCTTAGACAGCAATACTGTTGTTTGTCATATAAATGAAAATACCTTGCGCTGCCTTAAGCGCCTGACAAGGCAAGCCCAGTGCATATGGCTTCCGTGTAGAAGGGAATCGCTTTCGTTTAATTTTTGAAAAATGGCAGAAAAATGGACCAAGAAGGTCAAAAATAGAGACCAAAGGAAAATAAAGGAACAAGGCAGAAACACAAGAGAAATGAGGGAATTCCCAGCACAGAATTTCCAGACAGTGGGGATACTATTTATAGTGTGGGGATACTATTTATTAGTGTGGGGATACTATTTATAGGGTCAAACCGCCCCCCAATAGGGGGATGGGGGTGGAAGGGATGATTGGTGGGGGGGGGGGAAGATATTTAGGTGTGTGGGAATAGCATGAGGACTGCATGTGTGAATAGGGGATAGTAGTCATCCTAAGATAGGGGAGGGGGAGGGGACAGTTGAGGGGAAAAAAATATTATTTAAAAAAGATATGGGGTACAGATTAAAAACATAATTTTATCGTGGGGAATGGGAGGTGATGGTATTTGAGAGTTTTGTTGAGGGGAGGGGGGGGGGGATAATGGAAGAGAAGGGGAATATGTGGGAGAAGAGGGGGGGGTTGTATTATAGGACAGGGGTGTTTCAAAGGAGGGGTAGAGTATTTTTAGATTAGTAGGAGTGAAAGAAAAAGAGGAGAGAGAGAGAGATGGTGTGTGTATGTTTGTGTGTGTGTGTGATGACCTGATTTTTG
Organism: Stramonita haemastoma; assembly: GCA_030674155.1. Taxonomy (NCBI): domain Eukaryota; kingdom Metazoa; phylum Mollusca; class Gastropoda; order Neogastropoda; family Muricidae; genus Stramonita; species Stramonita haemastoma. The sequence continues at coordinate 32,717,260 of CM060341.1, read as the reverse complement.
GCTTATTTTTTTAAGTGAAAAGATGGAAAAAGTAGCAGTTTTGGATAAATGTTTGGTGTATGGTGACCACTGGTGTCTTGGTTTGGTTTTTTCTTTTTTTTTTAAAACATTTTTCTCCACATTGTTTCAGAAGTCAGGTGTCAGATAAAAATGACCGGTCCTATGATTATCACTAGAATATTACAGTTTCGTGGGTTTTAAAAAAAAAGATTCTATGCAGGAGGTAGAAATGTATTTGCAGACTGCTGCAGAATTTACATTATATATTTATGTGGGAAAAAAGTGAAGAAATATGTATGTTTGTACACTTGTAAATGGTGTAAACACAGTACATACATGTATGCAAATGTGCATGCTAGTTTTTGCAGAAATGTTTGACAGATGTGTGGTTGTCTTTTAGTTGGGAATGTTTAAGAGGTATGGTAATCCATGATTAGATCTGATGGGGGGTTTTTAGAGAGAGAGAGTGTGTGTGTGTGTGTTTTGTTTTTTTTGTACAGTCTATTTTTCGGGTTGTTAATGTGGTTAAATGCAAGAAATACAATATTTTTCGCTTTTTATTATAAAATTGAATGTAATAGTCGTATATTTTGGGGTTTGTTGTTGGTTTTTTTTTTAGATTCAATGCAACAAATACAATGGTACATTTTTCGATTTTTGAGATTAAATGCAAGAAATGCAATATTGTATTTTTCATTTTTTATGATATTGAATGCAAGAAAACCGTATTTTGGGGTTATTTTATGAGATTAAATGAAATAAAATAATTTTTTGTAGTTTTTTTTTTTTTTAGATTGAATGCAAGAAATACAATAGTAGGCCTATATTCTGGGGGGTTTATGTTTAATGCAAGAAATATATTTAAAATCTTTAAGTGTTGGCAAGATTTTCGTCAGTTGGAAAAAAAATCTAGGTCTGCAATGGCCTTTGATATTGGCGGGGGTATTATTAGTTTATACAGTGGTGTCTAGAGTATATGTGGGAGTAAGAGCCTTTCTTTTACTTCTTTTTTTTGGGGGGAAATGGCATCCAATGTAATATAAAATCCTCCAGGTCTTCTGTTTGCCTTTGTATTGAAATTACGTTTATGTGTATTGGTGGCAGATCTATGCATTGATTTTCTGAAAGTAGATCAATAACAGATTTTACACCAATACAGCTTATCAAAAATTAATGTACCTGAAAGGTTTCATGTTTTAGTATGGTAGTCCCTTAAGTGTGTTTGTAAATGGGAGGGGGGCTGTTGGTGTTTGCTTTTTGAAAATAATGAATCAAATATAATACCAAAAAGAAATCTAATCATGTATTGGCCTTTGATAAAGACAGAAATTGAATTCAGAAATCATTTATTGCCAAATTCATTTAAGTTATGGCAAATAAATGTATCTCTGTGTGTGGTTTTAAAGAAATCTTTGTAAAAATTGCTGGATTTGTAACTGTTATCCAAAATTGACTTTTAAAAAATGCGCCATATTTTTTAGAAATAATGCAGAGGTAGTATTGAAATGTCACTTTAAAATAATTTAACCACCTGTCATGTTTTTTGTTTTACCAATTCTGGAAGATGAAAACTTTTTTTTTGCAAAAGGACAGACTTGGTTCTGCTTCCATGAAATGATTTGGACACCTCATTTGCCAGTAGCAAGTTAAGTTTGTTTTTGTTTTGTGTTTTGGGGGGGGGTTTTGTTGTTGTTGTTGTTGTTTTTTTTGGGGGGGAGGGCTTTTGCTTTTTTGCTTTCAGGTTGCAAGTATTGTCACTGGTTTCCTTGCTCTTACAGTACACTTCATTGCAAAAAAGAACTTTTTTACATCTTGCCCAGTTAAGCTTGTTCAAAATGTTTTGAGTCAAGGATTTTAAAAAATTGTTGTGGATAAAATTGCAACCCAATTTAATTACTTTGATCATAATTATGAGATAAAATCCAAACTTGTTCACCTGAATGAGTAAAGAAAAATTAATGTTGCATATGTTTTGTTGTTTTATTTTTTTTTAATAGAGTACTAACATGATTTTTTGTTAACAAGCATTGCTTCCATTTTTGTTTTAGGTGGGGAAGGGGAGGAAGGAAGAGGAGGTGGGTTACGGGGATGTTTAGGAGGAAATATAATATCCATGTTCATAACTGAGAAACGTTTTTGGAGGGGGGGGGAGAGAGAGATAGAGGGGGGGTCCCTTTTGGGGTTTTTTTTGGGGGGTTACATAGTATATTTTTCGGGATTTTTTTTTTGATGCAACAAATACAATAGTATACTTTTTTTTAATGAAGTTAAATGCAAGAAATACAGTAGTATATTTTCAGGTTTTGTTTAGATTGAATGCAAGAAATACAATAGTACAATTTTCGGATTTTTCTATGAGATTAGATGCAGGAAATACAATAGTGCATTCCTCTTTTTTTTAGACTGAATACAAGAAATACACCCTTTTTTTTTTTCTTTTTTTTTTTAATTGAATGCTTGAAATACACTTGCAATTTTATGAGATAGAATGAAAGAGATACAACAGTAATTTTTTGGTGGTTTCTTTTTTTTTAATTGAATGCAAGAAATACAATGGAATATTTTCATTTTTTGGGAAGAGATTGAATACAAGAAATACAATAGTATATTTTTTTTGTTTAATATACGAAATACGATTTTTTTTTGTAAGTGATAGCAAAATTTTGGTTTAATGAAATATCAGTTAAAAAACATCTAGGCCTGCTATAGCCTTTGGTATTGGCAGAGGTGTTATTAGCTTATACATTAGTGTGTGACCTATATGTGGGAGTACGTGCATTTCTTTTCTCTTTTTTTTGGAATGGCAATCAATGTAATATAAAATGGACCAGGTTCAATGCTTGCCATTGTATTGAAATTACGCTTGTGTGTATTGGTGGCAGATTTGTGTATTGATTTTCTACAAGATCAATAACAGATTTTACACCAATACAACTTATGAAAAATTAACTATCTGAAAGATTTCATGCTATAATCTAGTAGTCCCTTAAGTGTGCCTGAAAAGGGGAGGGGGGCTGTTTTTTCTTTCTTTTTTAAATCCTTGAATCAAACACAATACAAAAATGAAATCTAGTCGAGTACTGGCCTCTGATAAAGACAGGAATAAGAATCAGAAATTGTTTAATGCCAATTTTATTTTAAGTTATGGCAATGAAGTTCTGTGTATGTGTGGTTTTAAAGAAGTAACTGTTATCCAAAATTGACTTTTTAAAATGCGCCATATTTTTTGGAAATAATGTAAAATATTGAAATGTCACTTTAAAATAATTCAACTACCTTTCATGTTTGTTATTTTACCAATTCTGGTTAAAAAAAATTAACGCCTTTTTTATGTAAAAAGGATAGATATTGGTTCTGCTTCCATGAAATGATTTGGACATCCCATTTGTCAGTAGCAAGTTAAGTTTGTTTGTTTTTTTTGTTAAGTTTTTTTTTGGGGGGATGCTTTTTTTGCGTTTGGGTTGCAAGTATTGTCATTGGTTTCCTTGCTCTCACAGTACACTTCATTACAAAAAAACTTTTTACCTTATGCTCAGCTAGGGCCTAAGCTTGTTAAAAATTTTCAAATTTGAGTCAAGGATTTAAAAAAAATTGTTGCAGATAAAATTGCAACCCAATTCAATTACATTGATCATAATTATGATATAAAATCCAAACTTGTCCACCTGAATGAGTAAAGATAATGTTGCATAAAAAAATATTATTTTCTTTATATAGCACTAGCATGATTTTTTTTAACAGGCATTGCTTCCATTTTTCTTTTAGGTGGGGAAGGGGAGGAAGGAAGAGGAGGGTTACGGGAATGTTTAGGAGGAATGGTAATCTCTTCATAACTGACTTTCTTTGGAGGGGTGAGAGAGAGAGGGGGGCTGTTTTTGCTTTCTTTTTTAAATCCTTGGATCAAATACATTACAAAAATGAAATTTAATCAAGTTCTGGCCTCTGATACAGACAGGAATAAGAATCGGAAATTAATGCCAAATTTAAGTTATGGCATATGACGTTCCCTGTATATGTGGTTTTAAAGAAATATTTGTAAAAATTGCTCGATTTGTAACTGTAATTCAAAATTGACTTTTAGAATTACTCCATATTCTTTTAGAAATAATGAACAGAAAGTATTTAAATGTCACTTTAAAATTAACCACCTTTCATGTTTGTTGTCTTACCAATTCTGGTAAAAAAAATTATTAAAAACAAAACAAAAAGTAGATTTTTTTTTTAAACACCTTTTTTGCAAAAGGACAAATATTGGTTCTGCTTCCATGAAATGATTTGGACATCCCATTTGTCAGTAGCAAATTAAGTTTGGTTTTTTGTTGGTTTTGTTGTTGTTGTTGTTGTTTTGGGGGGGGGGGCGTTGGGGGGGGTCTTGTTTGCTATTTTTGCTTTGGGGTTGCAAGTATTGGGTTGGTTTCCTTGCTCTTACAGTACACTTCATCACACACACACAAAAAAACTTTTTTTTACCTTCAGCTCAATTAAGCTTGTTCAAAATTTTCCAATTTTAGTGAAAGATTTTTAAAAAAAGGTGGATAAAATTGCAACCCAATTCAATTACTTTGATCATAATGATGATATAAAATCCAAACGTGTCCACCTGAACAAGTAAATAAAATAATGCATGTATTTTGTAGCATTTTCTTCTTTTTTTTCTTTTTTTTTAGAGTACCATGATTTTTTGGTAACAAGCATTGCTTCCATTTTTCTTTTATACACCAGTATTTGTTTTTTTTCTGAGATTGAATGCAAGAAATACACCAATAATTTGGTTTTTAATTATATTGAATGAAAGAAATTACAGTAAACTGTTTGTGGTTTACTTTTTTATTAATAAAATAAATGCAAAAATGCAATAGCATATTTTTCGTTTTTTAATGATTGAATTCAAGTAGATACAATAGGCCAATATTCAGGGGGTTTTTAAAAATTATTTATGTTTAATGTAAGAAATACATTCTAGTTCTTTAACTTTTGGCAAAGTTTATTTTAATGAAATGTCAGTTGAAAAAAATCTAGTCCTGCATAGCCTTTGATATTGGCAGTGATGTTAGTTTATACGATGGTCTGTGCCCTTTTTCTTTCTTTTTTTTAAATTGCATTCAATGTAATATAAAATCTTTCAGATTCTATGCTTACCTTTGTATCAAAATTATGTTAGTGTATATTGGTGGCAGATCAATGTTTTGATTTTCGGCAAGCAGATCAATAGCAGATTTTACACCAATACAGCTTATGAAAAATTAATATATCTGAAAAAATTCATGCTATTGGAATCATGAATTGGAAACCCCATTTGTCAGTAGCATTTTACCTTGTTGGGGATTTTGTTTGTTTTGTTTGTTGTTGTTGTTGCTGTTGTGTTGTGTGTGTGTGTGTGTTTTTAGGGGGGTTGCTTTTGAGTCGTAATTATTGTCAGTGGTCCATTAGCACATTTCATTACAAAAAACAAAACCAAAAAATACTTTTTTTGCCTCATCTCCTTTAAAGCTTGTTCTAAAATCTCAAATGTAAGTGTACACCTTGTGGATAAAATCACAACGCAATTGAATTACTTAAGTTTAATCATAATTATTAGATAAAATCCAAACTTTCCATCTGAATGAGTAAAGAAAATTTTGATGTGTGTGTGTGTTTTTATAAGGTACCAACATTGATTTTACTTTGGTAACAAGCATTACGGTATATGTTATTTGAAGAAAAATTAAGAAATGTGATTGCATGTTTGTACATTTGTAAATGGAATTTTTCAGAATTGAAAGGAATACTGTCAGTGTGGTAGTGCCTAAAAGATAGACATGAGGGCATGTATGTATGCAAATGTGCATGCTAATGTTTGCAGAAATGTTTGAGTGTCTTTGTTTCTTTTAGGTGGGAAGAAGAGGAGGGTTATGGGAATGTTTAGGAGGAATGGTAATCCATGTTCAGATAAGAGAATTTTTTGGAGAGAGAGAGAGAGAGAGAGAGAGAGAGAGAGAGAGAGAGAGAGAGAGAGAGAGAGAGAGAGAAGAGTGGTGTGTGTGTGTGTAGTTGTTTCTTTTACATAGTATATTTTTGGAGTATTTTTATGCAAGATGTACAGTTCTAGGTCTATATTTTTTTCTTCTGTTTAGATTGAACGCAAGAAAAACAATAGTGCAATTTTCAAGTTTTATTAGATCAAATGCAAAGAGTACAATAGTTTTTTTTTTACATTTTTTTAGATAAAAGACAAGAAATACACTAGTATTTATTTTTATTTTTATGAAATTGGATGCAAGAAATACAATAGCAATTTTTCCTTTTGTTATTTTTTTTAATCGGGTTGAATGCAGGAGATAAAGTATACTTGAGTTGTTTTTTTAAATGAGATTGAATGCAAGAAATACAATAGTAAGCCTATGTTTTTCTTTTTTTTCGTTATGTTTTATGCAAGAAATACAATCAAATTCCTTATTTTTAAGGGTTGGCAAGATTTTTGTTTAATGAAATGCTAATTGAAAAACAATCTCGAGTCCTGCAATAGCCTTTGATTTCGGTAGGGATGTTATTAGTTTATACAGTGGTGTATGAAGTATATGTAGGAGTGTCTTTTTTTAGTTTTCTTTTCTTTTTGAAATGACATCCAATGTAGTATAAAATTGTCAAGGTTCAGTGCTTGGTTTTGTAGTAAAATCTTATTAGTGTGTAATGGTGGCAAATCTATGTATTGATATTCTGTAAGCAGATGGATAACAGATTTTACACCAATTCCGCTTATGAAAAATTAATGTATCAGAAAAATTTCATGCTATTATCCAGTAGCCTGTTAAGTGTGCCTGTGTAGGCAATTTGTTGGATTTTGCATTTTATTTTAAATTGTGAACCAAATACCGGTAAAAGTGAAACCTAGTCCTATATTGGCCTTTGATAAAGACAGGAATCACAATCAGAATATTTTTATTGCCAAATTTATTTTTAAGTTATGGTAAAGGAAGTTCTGTGTGTGTGTGTGGTTTTAAAGAAACAGTTCTAAATATGCTGGATTTGTAGCTGTTATCAAAATTTAACTTTGAAAAAATGCGCCATAGTATTTTAAAATATGTATAGAAAAAATGTACATGTCACTTGAAAAATATTGTTTGATATTTTTTTAATGGGTACAATTTGTTTACAACCTTTCACGTTTGTTGCTTTACCAATTCTAGTAGAAGAAAACCTTTTTTTCTGCAAAAGGACAGATGTTGGTTCTACTTTCATGAAATGAATTGGAAACCCCATGTGTCAGTAGCAAGTTTTTTTTAAAGGGGGGGGGGGGGGGAGGTTTGTTTGCTATCTGGATTTTTTTTTTTTTTTTGCTTTTGGGTTGCAAGTATTGTCAGTGGTTTCCTTGCTCAATTAGTACACTTCATTACCCCCCCCCCCCCCCCACATTACTTTTTTAACCTCCTACTCAGTTAAGCTTGTTCAAAAATCTCAAACATAAATGTATAATGTTGTGAAAGATTACAACCCAATTGAATTACTTTTATCATAATAATGAGATAAAGTCTAAACTTGTCAATCTGAATGAGTGAAGAAAATGTCGCACGTGTTTCTTGTTTTGGTGTTGCTTTTTTAGTACTTTTTTTTTTTTTTGTGGGGGGGGGGGGGGTAACAAGCATAGCTTCCATTTTTCTTTTATATGGGGAAAAGGAGAAAGGAAGAGGAGGGGGGTTATGGGAATGTTTAGGAGGAAATTTAATATCCATGATCATAACAGAACTTTTTGAGAGAGAGAGAGAGAGAGAGAGAGAGAGAGAGAGAGAGAGAGAGAGAGAGAGAGAGAGAGAGAGAGAGAGAGAGAGAGAGAGATGGCATGGGTTCTGTTTTTTGTTTTTTTACATAGTATATTTTTCGGGTTTTTTATAAGGTTGAATGCAAGAAATATAATAGTGTACTTTATACTTTTATGACATTGAATGCAAAAAAAAATACAGTATTTTTTGCTTTGTTTTTAAAGATTCAATGCAAGAAATACAATAGAGCAATTTTTCGACTTTTTATGAGATCAAATGCCAAAAATACAATCAGTTTTTCATTTTTATGAGATTGAATGAAAGAAAAAAATTGTAGGCATATATTTTTGCGGGAAGGAGGGTGGTAAATTATATTTAATGCAAGAAATACAATTTCTTTATTTTTTTAAGTGTTGGCAAGATTTTTTTTCTGAAATGTCAGTTGAAAAAAATCTAGGCCTGTAATAGTCTTTGATATTGGCAGGGGTGTTATTAGTTTATACAGCAGTGTGAAGTTTATGTGGGAGTAGGTTCATTTCCCTTTTTTTTAATGCATCCAATATAATATAATCCACCTTTTGTGTTTCAATAAATGTGCATCCAAATATAAAATATAAAAATCACTGGCATTACCTAGCTGGCTTGCTTCAAGAAATATTATCCAATCAAATACCAATACAAAAATAAAATCTGGTCATATACCAGCCTTTGATAAATGCAGGAATTAGAATCAGAATTATTTATTGCCAAATTATTGGAAAAAAACCCTTTTTTCTGCAAAAGGACATATATTGGTTCTGCTTCCATGAAATGAATTGGAAACCCTTTTGTCAGTACAAGTTCAGGTGGGGGTTTTTGTTTGCTTTTTTTTTTTGGGGGGGGGCGTTGCTTTCTTTTTTTTTACTTTTGGGTTACCATTATTGTCATTGGTTTCTCTGTTCAATTAGTACACTTCATTACAAAAAAAAAACTAATACTTTACCTGGTATTCAGTTAAGCCTGTTCAAAAAATTCAAACTGAATGAATCATGTTGTAGATAAAAGTGCAACCCAATTCAATTACTTTTATCATAATTATGAGAGAAAATCCTAACTTGTCCACCTGAATGAGTAAAAAAAAATGTGCACGTGTTTTGGGTTTTTGTTGTTTTTAGAGTACCATGACTTTTTTTGTAAGGAGCATTGCTTCCATTTTTCCTTTAGGTGGGGAGGGGAGGAAGGAAGAGGAGGGTTATGGGAATGTTTAGGAGAAAATGCAATCCATGTTCATAACTGAGAACTTTTCTTTTTGGAGAGAGAGATATATATGGCGTGGGTTTTCTTTTGTTCGTTTTTCTTTAAATTGTATATTTTTTCGAGTTTTTTATGAGGTTGAATGCAAGAAACACAATAGTATTTTTTTGTGATTTATGTATTTGATTGAAAGCAAGAAATACAATAGTAGTCCTTTTTTTGGTGGGGGTTATTATGTTTTAATGCAAGAAACACAATGAATTTCTTTATTGTTTTAAGAGTTGGCAATATATTTTTTTTATTGAAATGTCAGTTGAAAAAATGTAGGCCTGCAATAGCCTTTGATATTGGCAGGGTGTTATTAGTTTATAACATGGGTGTGTGACCTATATGTAGGAGAAAGTGCAATTCTTTTCCCTTTTTTTTTTAAATGGCATCCAATACAAAATATAAAAAAAATTCAGGTTCAATGTTGCCTGTGTATTGAAACTAGTTGGCTGTTAGTGGGTATTGGTGGCAGATCTATTCATTGATTTTCTACAAGAGATAAATAACAGATTTTACACCAATACAACTTATGAAAAATTAATGTATCTGAAAGATTTCGTGCTATAGTCTAGTTAGTCACTTAAGTGGGGGGGGGGGGGGGGGCTTGCTGGTTTTTGCTTTTTAAAAAGTATTATGAATCAAATACCATTACAAAAATAAAATCTAGTTATGCACTGGTATTTGCTAAAGACAGAAATCAGAATCAGAAATTGCCAAATCTATTTTCAAGATAAGGCAAATTAAGTCCTTAAAGTCTGTGGTTTTAAAAAAAATTTTGCAAAATGTTGGATTTGCAGCTGTATTGAAATTTGCAATGTTGGTGGGTTCTTTGCATTTATTAGTACACTTCTTTTTTTTTTAAATATTAAAAAAAAAATTTTAAAACCCTTACTTTTTGCCTCACGTCCAGTTTAGCTCGTTCAAAAATCTCAAACATAAATGTACAATGTTGTGAATAGAATTGCAATGCAACTAACTTTTTTCATTATTATGACATGAGATCCAAACTTGTCAATCTGAATGAGTGAAGAAAATGTTGCATGTGGGGTTTTTTTTTTTTTTGTTTTGCTTTTTGTTGTTTTTTTATTTTAGAGTACCATGATTGTTTTGTTAACAAGCATTGCTTCTATTTTATCTACGTTTCCATAAATCTTTTTTTTACAAAATCGATAAAAATGTTGTTTTCCAAGATTAGTAATCAAGTGGTGAGCACACGCACCACTTGCACTTGTGTGTAGTATACCAGGAGACAAACATGGCATTTGCAGACTGTTGTAGAATTTACATTATACACTTTATGTAGAGAAAAATGAAGAAAATTTGATAGCATGTTCGTACATTTGTAAATGAAGTTTTTCATAAATGAAAGCAATACTGTCAGTGTGGTAGTGTGTAAGAGATAGACATGAGTACATGTATGTATGCAAATGTGCAATGGTGTTTGCAGAAATGTTCCACAGATGGTGGTTGTCTTTTAGTTGCTTCTTTTAGGTGGAGAAAGAGAGAGGGTTGTAGGAATATTTTAAGGAGGAATGGTAGAGATGTTAGATCTGATATTTTTGGAGAGAGAGAGAGAGAGAGAGAGAGAGAGAGAGAGAGAGAGAGAGAGAGAGAGAGAGAGAGAGTGGTTTGTTTTTTTTACATAACGTATTTTTTGGGGGGTTATGAGGTTGAATGTAAGTGATACAATAGTATACTTCCCTTTGGGGGGTTTGTTGTTTTAAATGATTGAATGCAAGAGGTGCAGTAGTTTATTTTCCTTTTTTAAAAGATTGATTGCAAGAAATACAATAGTGTTATTTTTTTAATAAGATCAAATGCAAGAAATACAATTTGTTCATTTTTTATGGGATACAATGCAAGAAATAAGCCAGTTTTAATTTTTGCTTTTTATGAGTCTGAAATGAAAGAAATACACCAGTATTTTTGCGTTGATCAGATTAATTGAAAGAAATATAATAGTAAATTTTTATCGTTTATTCTTTATTAGATTAAATGCAAGAAATGCAACAGTATACTTCTCATTTTTTTTATGAAATTGAGTGCAAGAAATATAACAGTAGGCCTGTAGTTTTTGGCATTTTATGCAAGAAATACAATCTAATTCTTGGATGGGGGTAGGGGTAGTGTTGACAAGACTTTGTGTTGAACGAAATGTCAGTTGAATAAATAATCTAGTCCTGAAATAGCCTTTGATATTGGCATGGGTGTTATTAGTTTATACAGTAGTATATATGGGAGTAGTTGCTTTTTTTAATCTTTTTTTGTTGTGGATTGAAATAGCATCCGATGTAATAAGAAATGGACAAGGTACTATGTTTACCTTTGCATCAAAATTACATTAGTGTGTATTGGTGGC
>CM060341.1:32690884-32695884 GCA_030674155.1 Stramonita haemastoma | reverse complement strand
CTGGGGGCAAACTGAGAACCCTGTCTTGGCATCATCATCGTTTCATTAGTGGTGTGTAAGTACCCGGCAAAGTAAAGTTTTGTGTGTTGGATGTGTGTGTGTGTGTGTGTGTGTGTGTGTGTGTGTGTGTGTGTGTGTGTGTGTGTGTGTGTGTGTGTGTGTTATGTGTGTGTGCGTGTGTGTGTGTTCGTGTGTGTGTGTGTTTTATTTGTATATTTTTTTATATCGAGGATAATGGAATAAGCACTCGGTGCTTTTTTTATACACTCAGTCCCCATGTGTGTGCAGTTTTGTAAATCTTGTCATCAGTTCCCACCAGCATACAATGGCGTACTCTTTCAAGTGCGGAACAGGATTTAACGTGTGTGCAAGATGTTCTACGTGCGTTCGCACACAGGGCCTGGATTTATTGTCTCATCCGAAGGACGTGGGGAGAGTGGAGTCAGCACTGATGTTAACTCCATGGGAAAAAATCCTCACAAACGGGAATCAAACCCGGGTTTTAAATTGCTAGTGCAATGTTCTGACCACTATGCTATCTCGTCTCCCGTGTGTATGTGTGTGTGTGTGTGTGTGTGTGTGTGTGTGTGTGTGTGTTGTGTGTGTGTGTGTGTGTGTGTGTGGTTTTTGTGGTGTGTTGTGTTGTGTCATGTATGATCCTATAGTTGGAACTACAAGAAATCATAGTGCGCGACAAATTTGTAAATTGCTTTGTTTTGCTGCTGCTGATGATATATTTCACGTTTATTTTTGGGCATGTATGTTTGTGGAATCTAAAGATGTGCATTAAAGAAAATTTTGTTCAATTAGTATTGTCTGTCTGTCTGTCTGTCCATCTGTCTGTCTGTCTGTTTATCTGTCTCTGTCTCTTAAAATCCCTTTTTTTGTTCTCTGTTTCTAAGGATTTTGGGCAGTGGAACAAGTTCCAGGGTTTTCACAATGTCTAAAGGTAAGTGCAGCACACTCTCTGACAACACACTGCCTCATTATTCAGCTGTCTTACAGATAAGCAACTTCAACACACACACACAACACACACACACACACACACACACACACACACACACACACACACACACACACACACACACACACACACAAACTATCCCTAACTTTTTTTAAACTAAACATTGTTTAAAACAGGTCTTCTGCTTTCTTTTGCGCACGATGGTAATCTATCTACACAAATGTAATAATATACCTGTAATTAATCCTGTTGGGTCTCCCCCCCCCCTCCCTGCTCCTTTTTTTTGTTATTTTTTGGTCAAGACAACTTTAACTTAGATACGATTTTATACTTTGATGATTTTTGTCCAATCCAAGTGGACAAAAGGGGAGGGGAGTTAATGAACACTACGCTAAAACCCCGAGGGAGGGGTATTTTGTTTTTTTCTTATGTGAATTTCAGTAGCTGATATTTAGTTCTATTTCTCATTGGAATTACTGATTTTGTTAAAGATTGTTAGAACTGCATTTCCCGTTTTTGTTTACTGTAGTTCAATAGGTTAGTAACAAAAAGGGTTTATTTTTTTTTTTTTAATTTACTTAGCAATTATTGACCCGTGGAATTCTTTATCCTACACATTGCCAAACTACAACCCTCTTCCCCCTGACACTCACACACCCACCCTCTCCTCCCCCCCCCCCCCCCCCCCCCCCCCCACCCCCCCCCCCCCCCCTCCCCCCCCTTCCTCCCGTCTAATATCACAACTTGTGAAAAGGCGTTAAATGAATTTGAAGGAGTACCAAAAAAATAACAAACTTGTGTAAGGCTACTGCTGACAGTCCTTCTTTTAACTTATCTTCTGATCTGCCATCATATGCACCATCATATGTACGTATGTATGTATGTAGGGGTTAATATGCATTTTAAAGAAAACACACACACACAACACACACACACACACACACACACACACACTCACACACACACACCTCACATATGCCATCATATGTACCAAGCATGACAAAGAATTTCGCCTTTTCCTCTGAACAGAGCTAAAAATAAAATTATCAAAACACACACAAAAAATTAATACAATACAAGTTCCAAGCTTGTTGTTGCTTTAATTAGGTATTTTGTTATAAATCAGTTATATTCTCCTTTCTTCGAAAACTACATGTTTCAACAAAAAATACCCCTCTCCTCCTAAAAGATTTCAAAATCAAAGAGTAGTGCCGTCAAAAGAGTATCATTGTCACTCCTAGGAAATCATCTGAATTAGCTAACTTGAAGCGAGACTGAGGAATCGTATAGTCAAGCATAGATATATTTGGCTTTATTCCGGGGGGGAGGTCAGTGAATTTAAAGACACACGCACGCACCCACGCACGCAACCACACACACACACACAACACACACACCACACCACACACACACACACGCACGCACACACGCACGCACACACACGCACACACACGCACACACTTACACAGTGCAGGTAAACTTTTGTTTAATTTTAAATCGACCTTGAACCAATTCTTTTTATCTTCCCCGTGACTGGCCTAGCTAACCTATCTGCTCACTTCAGATAGTGAAAGAACTGTAGGTAGTGTTGTTTCCACGTACACAGCCAGCTATATTATCAGGTGTTGTCGAAAGATAACAGGAGAAAAGGCCTACTGAGAGGTTAAACGTACCAATGAAATGTACTGACGACAGAGGTTCAGGGGTTAATATGCATTTTAAAGAATACACACACACACACACACACACACAAGTGCGCCCGCGCGTGCGCACACGCACACATACATACACACACACACACACACACACACACACACACACACACACACACACACACACACACACACACACACACACACACCACACTAAACACACTAAACACACATAAAAACTCATCATGTTTTGGATAGGATTCGAATCTTGAAACGTCTCTCTCGTATTGTAGATGGGTGTCATACCCTTAGACCAATACTCCACTTAGTGTCTCTTTCATGGTTTGATTTTAATTGTTTTCCATTGTTTTCGTTCTTTTGTTTTTTTCTGTGTCTTTTTCTGTTCCTCTCCTAGAGTTCAGATCCCAGGATGACTAATGGTGAGATTTTTGCGCATGCAACCGTGGCACCCCCACCATCCCAAACCACGATTTAGGTAGCTGCATTCTAACTTCAGGGAAAACATTCTTGTTCGCTTTCTTTGGTTCCCTCTAATATAAGACTGTGTGATCTTGACGTATGCTGTGTCACGGTTTTGGTGTGACAGCATTCCTCTATACAAGACAGTATGTTCTGTATGTCGTGTCATGGTTTGGGTGTCACAGAATTCTTCTATACACGACAGTATGTTTGGTATGTTGTGTCACGGTTGTGGTGTTACAGCATTCCTCTGTACAATACAGTGTATTCTGTGTTTGTTGTGTCACGGTGTTGGTGTCACAGCATTCCTCTATACAAGATAGTATGTTCTGTATGTTGTGATACGGTTTTGGTGTTACAGCATTCCTCTATACAAGACAGAATGTTCTTTGTGTCTGTCGTGTCACAACTGTCATGTTACAGCATTCCTCTATACAGTACAGTGTGTTGTGTATGCTGTGTCACGGTGTTGGTGTCACAGCATTCCTCTATACAAGACAGTATATCCTGTGTACATCGTGTCACGGTTTTGGTGTTACAGCATTCCACTATACAAGACAGTATATTCTTTATGTCGTGTCACGGTTTCGGTGTTACAGCATTTCAGTGCAATCCCCGTCAGTTTGAACTGACAGACGAAATGAGGAAGAGTTACGAGGACTTTGGCTGTATACTGATCAAGTGAGAAGGGTTGTTTGTTTTTTCTTTAGCTGTTTTATTCATAAATTAATTTGATCATATTTTTGTATATATATCTATCCATTTGATCCGTTTTGTTTCGGGGGTTGGAGTAGGGGTAGGGGGCGTGGGGAAGGGGTGTCAATTCTCATTTACTGGGCTATCTTTGCGTCTGTGTACCTCTCTCTCTCTCTCTCTCTCTCTCTCTACTCTCTCTCTCTCTCTCTCTCTCTCTCTCTCTCTCTCTCTCTCTCTCTCTCTCTCTCTCTCTCTCTCTCTCTCTCTCTCTCTCTCTCTCTCTCTCTCTCTCTCTCTCTCTCACTCGGCTTACAAATCTTGACCCACTTGCAGTAAACGGTACTGGCAAAACAAACAAGTTGTAAATGGCAGAAGAAATGAGTAAGCAGCATCAATGTGTGGACACATTACATGTCACTAACAGGACCAGTGTCACTAACAGGACCAGTGTCACTAACAGGACCAGTGTCACTAACAGGACCAGTGTCACTAACAGGAAGGACCAGTGTCACTAACAGGACCAGTGTCTAAAAGTCCTGTGTCATTAACAGGACCAAGGTCATTGGTGTCACTAACAAGTCCTGTGTTTGTAGCAAATTCTGTGTCACTAACAGGACCAGTGTCACTAACAGGACCAGTGTCACTAACAAGACCAGTGTCATTAGTGTCACTACCAAGTACTGTGTCACTAACAGGACCAGTGTCACTAACAGGACCAGGGTCATTAGTGTCACTACCAAGTCCTGTGTCACTAACAGGACCAGGGTCATTGGTGTCACTAACAAGTCCTGTGTCATTAACAGGACCAGGGTCATTGGTGTCACTACCAAGTCCTGTGTCATTAACAGGACCAGTGTCACTACCAAGTCCTGTGTCACTAACAGGACCAGGGTCATTGGTGTCACTACCAAGTCCTGTGTCACTACCAGGACCAGGGTCGTTGGTGTCACTACCAAGTCCTGTGTCACTACCAGGACCAGGGTCGTTGGTGTCACTACCAAGTCCTGTGTCACTACCAAGACCTGTGTCACTAACAGGACCAGTGTCACTAACAGGACCAGGGTCATTGGTGTCACTAACAAGTCCTGCGTCATTACTAACAGGACCGCTGTTTGTCTGTGTTACTCTACAGCAACAGGCCGTTTGATGAGCTCATTGATACGTTACTGTGTTACTCTGTTCTGGTCTACATTTGTTTGTGTCTG
>CM060341.1:32673384-32675884 GCA_030674155.1 Stramonita haemastoma | reverse complement strand
AAGGTAGCCGCATTCCCAGTTCGGGGAAATTTGCTGGGTATTTAATTATATTCGTGTTTCCGTACCCACCAATGCTGACATGAATTACGGGATTTTTAATGTACGGTGTTTGATCTTCTGTATGTGTAATGTAGTGTAGGGGAGTGGAGCCTAGTGGTCAGAACATTGAGCTCGCAATTTGACGACCCGGGTTCGATTCCCTTTCGAGGGGATTCTTTTCCCTTGGAGTTAACAAAAGTGCTTACTCAACTCTCCCCAAAAGTCCTTCGGATGAGACTATAAACCGAGGCCCCTGTGTGCGAACGCACGCAGAACATCTTGCGCACACGTTAAATCCTGGTCCGCTTTTTGTAAGAGTAGGCCCTTGTGTGCTGGTGGGTACAGATGACAAGATTTGCAAAACTGCATACACACGGGGATTGAATGTAAAAAAAAAAAAGAAAGAAAGAAAGAAAGGACACGGGTGCTTATTCCGTTTTCCTTGATATAAAAGAATAAATTAATTAGTTAATCAATTAATAAATAAATAAAATGAATAAATATTTGGAGATATCATTGATTGTGGCGATTATTTTTTTCAATACACGTCTTGTGCTTCGTCCCCTTTCCCTGCTGTCCCTGTGGTAAGTTCAACACAATAAACCATTGACACCGTGTTTCTCTATTGTCTTCCTTCTTCTTCTACACATGGTACTGCCAGCGGAGCATTGCATATAATGATGTATGCTACACCCTCCTTGTAATATAGGGAGTGTTTGGGGAGAGGACAGGGAAGAAGGGGGGTGATGTGTGTGTGGGTGTGTGTGGTGAGGGGGGGGGGTCAGAAGAAGAGAAAGATGTGTGTGGGAAGAGTAGTGCCGTAAATCTTTTTTTTTTTAATTTATTTTATTCTTTTATATCGAGGATAATGGGATAAGCACTCATGTGCTTTTTATCATCCAGTCCCCGTGTGTATGCAGTTGTGTAATTACTATTGTCATCTGTTCCGAACCGGCACACAATGGCCTACTCTTACGGAAAGCGGAACAGGATTTAACGTGTGTGCGAGATGTTCTGCGTGTGTTCAATAGATGCTTAATAAAAGTATTCCCCGATCCACTGTTAAACCGAAAGAATTAATGTGGGGTTTTTTTGGTTTGTTTGTAAGGTTGTTGTGTCGTGTGTGTGTGTGTGTGTGTGTGTGTGTGTGTGTGTGTGTCTGTGTCTGTGTCTGTGTGTGTGTGTGTGTGTGTGTTATGCACGCGTGCTTCCTTATGTCTATAATTATGTATTATGTATATGTGTGTCTGTATGTTTATTTTCTGTGTAAGAAGTGGGGATGGAGGGTGGAGGTAGAGCAGTGTGTGTGTGTGTGTGTGTGTGTGTTGTGTGTGTGTGTGTGTTGTGTGTGTGTGTGTTGTGTGTGGTGTGTGTGTGGTGTGTGGTGTGTGTGTGTGTGTGGTTGTTGTGGATGTGTGTGTGTGTGAGTGCGCGCGCGTGTGTGTGGTGTTGTGGATGGGTTGGAGGGTGGTTGTGTGTATGCGTGTGCGTGTGTGTGTGTGTGTGTGTGTGTGTTGTGTGTTGTGGATGAGTGGGGGGTGGCTTTGTGTGTGCGTGTTTGTGGTGTGTGTGTGTGTGTGGTGTGTGTGTGTTTTGTGTGGGTGTGGTGTGTGTGTGTGGTGTGTGTGTGTGTGCGCGCGTGCATGCGCCCGCGCACATGCGTGTGTGTGTGTGTGTGCAAGTGTGTGTGTGTGTGGGGGGGGGGGGGGGTTACGCACACGTTCCCAAAGCACTTGCATGAATTATCGGTGCAATTATCTGTGCATGAGTGTTCTACATAATTACAAAAACAAAGAGAAAAAAAAACATCAAAAGAAAAATTTACAAGACATAAAAACAAAACCAATATAACAAAATACAATAGATTGAGAACCTATTCCACACACACACACACACACACACACACACACACACACACACACACACACACACAAACACACACACACACACACACACAACACGGGATAGCCTAGTGGTCAGAACATTGCGCTCGCAATTAATGACCCGGGTTCGATTCCCGGTCGAGGGGATTTTTCCCCTGGAGTTAACATCAGTGCTGACTCCACTCTCCCCAAAAGTCCTTCGGATGAGACTTTAAACCGAGGTCCCGTGAGCGAACGCACACAGAATATCTTGCGCACACGTTAACTCCTGTTCCGCTTTTCGTAAGAGTAGGCCATTGTGTGTCGGTGGAACGGATGACAATATTTACAAAGCTGCATACACAAGGAGGACTGGATGTAAAAAAAAAAAAAAAAAAAAAAAAAGAGCATGAGTGCTGATTCCATTATCCTCGATATAAAAGAATAAATGAACAAATACAATAAATGGGCAAAAAAACGGTCGCATATGCAGATTTTTCACAATTTGGTCAGAAAACTCGGAGCTTTAACCGAGGAACAAAAAGAAAAAAAAAGAAAAAGAACCATGTTTGCCTAAGGGACAGGGGCAAAAAAAACGT
>CM060341.1:32660884-32663384 GCA_030674155.1 Stramonita haemastoma | reverse complement strand
AGGGTGTAGCATACATCATTATATGCAATGCTCCGCTGGCAGTACCATGTGTAGAAGAAGAAGGAAGACAATAGAGAAACACGGTGTCAATGGTTTATTGTGTTGAACTTACCACAGGGACAGCAGGGAAAGGGGACGAAGCACAAGACGTGTATTGAAAAAAATAATCGCCACAATCAATGATATCTCCAAATATTTATTCATTTTATTTATTTATTAATTGATTAACTAATTAATTTATTCTTTTATATCAAGGAAAACGGAGAATAAGCACCCGTGTCCTTTCTTTCTTTCTTTCTTTTTTTTTTTTTACATTCAATCCCCGTGTGTATGCAGTTTTGCAAATCTTGTCATCTGTACCCACCAGCACACAAGGGCCTACTCTTACAAAAAGCGGACCAGGATTTAACGTGTGCGCAAGATGTTCTGCGTGCGTTCGCACACAGGGGCCTCGGTTTATAGTCTCATCCGAAGGACTTTTGGGGAGAGTTGAGTAAGCACTTTTGTTAACTCCAAGGGAAAAGAATCCCCTCGAAAGGGAATCGAACCCGGGTCGTCAAATTGCGAGCTCAATGTTCTGACCACTAGGCTCCACTCCCCTACACTACATTACACATACAGAAGATCAAACACACACATTAAAAATCCCGTAATTCATGTCAGCATTGGTGGGTTACGGAAACACGAATACATATATATATATACTCAGCAAATATCCCCAAACTGGGAATGCGGCTACCTTCATGGTGTGCCAAAATGGTCGCATTTTTACCCTAATTTAACATTTGGTGAACTTCGGAACTCTATCCGAGGAACATCTCTCCCCCTCCCCCCCAAAAAAAAAAACCCCAACCAAACAAAAAACAAACAAACAAACAAAAAAATAACAACCCCCCCCCCCACAAAAACAAAGTACATCCCCCCCCCCCCTAAACTTTTGATTGAAATATCACCGGCTAACATATTAATTGCACTTACAGGAATCCTAAGCAGAATAGTTCAGAGTTCAGGAGAAAATACATTAAAAAACAACAACAACAACATAAACCAAACCAAACCAAACAAGAAAACGGCACACAAAAAAAGCCTTTTCAAACTAACTCTGCCACATTTCCAAACAACACGATATTTCAGGAGAGAGAGAGAGAGAAAAAAAAACAACAACAACAAAAAACTTCAAAGTGACAGAAGTTTTGGCTTCAACGTTGACGATGACGTTTCAAAGACGTCATCAGTTTTCGTGTTTCCGTCAAGCGGCAGTTTTCTTGGCGGTGACGTCAGTGGTACGGTCGGTTGCGGGGTCCATGAATTCTTTTCCGGTCATGTCCGTATAGTTCCGGCATTCCCGGATAGTGGAGTCCGCCACCTGTGAGACACGGACAGACAGAAATCAGTGGAGTCACAGACAGGAAACATGATGTCGTGTGTGGGTCAGTGACTTGACTTCTTCCTTCCTTTAACGCCTTGAGAAGTCATCGGAGGCGCATGCACGCGCGTGCACACATATGAATGCATGCATGTAGATACACAGACAAACAGACAGACACAAACACACGCACGCACACATGCACGTACGCGAGCGCACGTGCGCATGCACACACACACACACAGAGGCATGGAACAAGCCATACACTACACTACACTACACTACACTACACTACACTACACTACACTACACTACACTACACTACACTACCACGACCACACCACACCACACCACATCACACCACACCACACCACACTACAACCGCACCACAACCACAACCACAACCACACCACATCACACTACAACCGCACCAAAACCACACCCATACTGCCCCAAAACCACAACCCTACCGCCCCCAAAACCACACCCATACCGCCCCAAAACCACACCCATACCGCCCCAAAACCACACCCATACCGCCCCAAAACCACAACCATACCGCCCCAAAACCACAACCATACCGCCCCAAAACCACAACCATACGCCCCAAAACCACAACCATAACCATAAGCCTACCGCCCCAAAACCACAACCATACCGCCCCAAAACCACAACCATACCGCCCCCAAACCACAACCATACCGCCCCAAAACCACAAACCATACCGCCCCCAAACCACAACCATACCGCCCCAAAACCACAAAACCATACCGCCCCAAAACCACGACCATACCGCCCCAAAACCACAACCATACCGCCCCCAAACCACAACCATACCGCCCCAAAACCACAACCATACCGCCCCAAAACCACAACCACAACCACAAAACCACAACCACACCGACCCAAAACCACAACCATACCGCCCCAAAACCACAACCATACCGCCCCAAAACCACAACCACACCACAACCACAAAACCACAACCACACCGACCCAAAACCACAACCATACCGCCCAAAACCACAACCATACCGCCCCAAAACCACAACCACAACCATACCGCCCCCAAACCACAACCACACCACACCACACACTACAACCACAACCCCAACCATGCCACAACCACAACCA
>CM060341.1:32648384-32650884 GCA_030674155.1 Stramonita haemastoma | reverse complement strand
ACCAGAGCAGAGCAACACAGTAACGTATTAATGAGCTCATCAAACGGCCTGTTGCTGTAGAGTGACACAGACAACCAGCGGTCCTGTTAGTAATGACGCAGGACTTGTTAGTGACACCAATGACCCTGGTCCTGTTAGTGACACTGGTCCTGGTAGTGACACAGGACTTGTTAGTGACACCAATGGCCCTGGTCCTGTTAGTGACACTGGTCCTGTTAGTGACACCAACAACCGTGGTCTTGTTAGTGACACTGGTCCTGGTAGTGACACAGGACTTGTTAGTGACACCAATGACCCTGGTCCTGTTAGTGACACTAGTCCTGTTAGTGACTTGTAATGTGTCCACACATTCATGCTGTTTACTCATTTCATCTGCCATTTGCAACTTCTTTGTTTTGCCAGTACTGCTTACTGCAAGTGGGTCAAGATTTGTAAGCCCCTTCCCCCGCCCCCACCCCCACTCCAACCTCACAAAACGAGCAAATGGATAGATATATAAACAAATGGATGATTAAATCAATTTATGACTACAACAACTAAGAAAAGAAAAAAAAACTTTCTTCTTACTTGATCAGTATACAGCCAAAGTCATCGTAGGCCTTCCTCATTTCGTCTGTCAGTTCAAACTGACGGGGATTGCACTGAAATGCTGTAACACCAAAACCGTGACACAACATACAGAACATACTATCTCGTATAATTGAATGCTGTGACGCCAAAACTGTGACACGATATACACGGAACATACTGTATTGTATAGAGGAATGCTGTAACACCCAAACCGTGACACTACATACACAGAACATACTTTCTTGTATACAGGAATGATGTGACACTAAAACAGTGACACGACAAATAGAACATGCTGTCTTGTATAGTGGAATGCTCTTACACCTAAACCATGACACGGCATACAGAATAAAGTGTCTTGTATAGAGGGATGCTGTAACACGAAAATTGTGACACGACAGACACAAAGAACATATTGTATTGTATAGAAAAATGCTATAACACCAAAACCGTGACACTACATACAGACCATACTGTCTTGTATAGAGGATTCTGAAACACCAAAACCATGACACGACATACAGAGAACATACTGTCTTGTATAGAGGAATGCTGTCACACCAAAACCGTGACACGACATACAGAGAACATACTGTCTTGTATAGAGGAATGCTGTCACACCAAAACCGTGACACAGCATACGTCAAGATCACACAGTCTTATATTAGAGGGAACCAAAGAAAGCGAACAAGAATGTTTTCCCTGAAGTTAGAATGCAGCTACCTAAATCGTGGTTTGGGATGGTGGGGGTGCCACGGTTGCATGCACAAAAATCTCACCATTAGTCATCCTGGGATCTGAACTCTAGGAGAGGAGCAGAAAAAGACGCAGAAAAAACAAAAGAACGAAAACAATGGAAAACAATTAAAATCAAACCATGAAAGAGACACTAAGTGGAGTATTGGTTTAAGGGTATCACACCCGTCTACGATATGAGAGAGGTTTTAAGATTCGAATCCTATCCAAAACATGATGAGTTTTATGTGTGTTTAGTGTGTTTAGTGTGTTTAGTGTGTTTAGTGTGTGTGTGTGTGTGTGTGTGTGTGTGTGTGTGTGTGTGTGTGTGTGTGTGTGTGTGTGTAGAGTGTGTGTGTGTGTGTGCGCACGCGTGCGCACTTGTGTGTGTGTGTTCTTTAAAATGCATATTAACCCCTGAACCTCTGTCTTCAGTACATTTCATTGGTACTTTTCACCACATTTTAGGTCCTATCTCCTGTTATCCTTCGATAACACCTGATATAGCTAGCTGGCTGTGTACGTGGAAATAACACTACCTACAGTTCTTTCACTATCTGAAGGTGAGCAGATAGGTTATCTAGGCCAGTCACGGGGAAGATAAAGAGAACTAGTTCAAGGTCGATTTCAAACCAAACAAAAGTTTACCTGCACTGTGTTCGATTCATTTTACGTCTCTTCACAAAATGTGATATTAGACTATTGAGAAGAAAAAGAAATTCACTAAATCTACACAGAACGGTTAGGAAAAATATAGATCTAAACACAACTATAACTATTTCTTGAGTACAGAATAGTAAAAAAAAAATCAATTTCTGAACAGAATCTAATGAATGGACGATCAAGACTATCTATAACCGTAACCAACACTGTGTGTGTGTGTGTGTGTGTGTGTGTGTGTGTGTGTGTGTGTGTGTGTGTGTGTGTGTGTGTGTTTTATTTATTATTTTTTTAATTTTATTTTTTATTTATTCTTTTATATCGAGGATAACAGAATAAGCAATCATGTGCTTTTTTTCATCCGGTCCCCGTGTGTATGCAGTTTTGTAAATATTGTCATCTGTTCCCACCGGCACACGATGGCCTACTCTTACGAAAAGCGGAACAGGATTTAACGTGTGCGCAAGATGTTCTGCGTGCGTTCGCACACGGGACCTGTGTGTGTGTGTGTGTGTGTGTGTGTGTGTGTGTGTGT
>CM060341.1:32632672-32635784 GCA_030674155.1 Stramonita haemastoma | reverse complement strand
TTCTTCCCCCCCTTTTCCCCTTCCCCCCCTTTCCTTCCCCTCCCCCCTTTTGGTTTCTTTCGAATTTAAAAGGATTTCCCAAAGGGGTTTCCCAAATTTGTCGCAATTCTTGACACAGGGAAAAAAAGATCTGATTTCCCTGAAGAAAAAACTCTTTTCTTCTCAGTTTTTTATGTATCGATTTTTATAAAAATGATAATAATAAAAAAAATTTAATAATAAAAATAATAATAAAAATTAATAATAAAAAAATTTTTAATAAAAACAATAATAATAATGATGTGATGATGATGAGATGATTGCAATAAAATTTTAATGATAATTTTGATAGTCATAAATGATGTTGTGATGATGATGATGTTTGATGTTTGATGATGATGATGTTTGAGGGATGTTGAGATGATGATGAATTAAATTTAGTAGTTTTTAGTAGTAGTATTTGTAGTAGTAGTAGTAGAAAGTGTAGTAGTAGTATTTAGTGGGAAAGTGATGATAAAAATGTTAATAATAATGTTTAATAAAATTTAATAATAAAAACAATAATAATAATAATTACTTGGGAATTTATTTTGTGCTTTATCTTGAAAAAAAAATCAAAACGTTGCACTCGCCCTTTACAACACACAAGAAATCAATAAAGGTTAATATTTTTAGGAAATTTAAATGTACAAAACACAACGCACGGACCGAAAGCACACACACATCCCACAAACCCCGGGCACGCACGCCCCCAAACCCTTAAAAAGGGTTTATACACTTTGGCAGGGAAAATTGGGGGGGTTTTGGGAGATTTCAAATGTTTAAGGCGGGACAGATAGGTGAAAAAAGTTTTGGTTCTGTTTAGGTATCTATTTATTTCCCTTTAAACTGTTTTTTTTTTTTTTTGTTCATTTCTTTTTTTATTACCATCTTTCATTATCGTGGCGAGTTTTGGATTTCCCCCCCCCCCCCCCCCCCCCACCCCCCCCCCCCCCCCCCCACCCCCCCCTAATCTTTGTTCAAATACCAAATGGCGCTTTTTTTTTAAAAAATGAATGTTTGCTGTTTACAAAAATCCCCCCTAAACAAAACAAAAACAGCCCTACCCGCAAACCCCCCCAGTTGTTTTTTTTCTTTTTTCAATATTCAAAGTAAGTAAGCAATGCAAATTTGTAGGGAAAAGCTTTGTTTGAAAGGGGAATGTGAATAATTTATTCAGATTTTAGGCCATAAACCCATTCTGAAAGGGGGGAATGGGTTACATAAAACAATAAACAACAAAACTCCAATATATTTCCCAGCTATCCGCAATTGTTGGATATCTACAACAAAGGAAGCATGTATTTCCAATGTTACGACAAAGCAGTGTTTTCCCTTTTTAATGTTATGGTAAAACATACATGGCAGATTTGTTAAAGATGCCTCATGTTTTTGTCGACAGGAGAAACCTTTACTCTAAAGTTACAAAGATCATTATAATGTTTTGGTCTAATAAAATTAAATTATAAGATA
This sequence comes from Stramonita haemastoma, assembly GCA_030674155.1. Classification (NCBI taxonomy): domain Eukaryota; kingdom Metazoa; phylum Mollusca; class Gastropoda; order Neogastropoda; family Muricidae; genus Stramonita; species Stramonita haemastoma. The sequence continues at coordinate 32,634,293 of CM060341.1, read as the reverse complement.
TGTAAGGCTGTAAAAAAAAAAAGCATAAAATTAATTTAGTCTTCTTTACCGTTTATGACATAAAAGGCATTTAGTTTATCTTCACGGTTACTCTGGTATCTGATGCGGTGACAAGCAATATCAGAAACACCAAACCTAAATTTAGTCAAAGCACTTTTAATATAACGACTTAATATGTTCAATGCCAATATACATTTTTTTCGATAGAAGAAGCTTGAACGAAAACAAAGAAAGAAGAAAGAAAACAAACAAAATGAAAACAAAACAATAGATAGATAGATAGTTTAGATAGATAGTCGATAGATAGATAGATAATAGATAGATAGATAGACAGACAGATAGATAGATAGATAGATAGATAGATAGATAGATAGATAGATAGATAGATAGATAGATAGATAGATAGATAGATAGATAGATGATAGATAGATAGATAGATAGACGGACAGACAGAGAGAGAGAGAGAGAGATAGGCGCGCGCGCACACACACACACACACACACACACAACACACACACACACACACACCACACACACACACACACACACACACACACTGACAGAAGACAGACAGACAAAGAAGAGAGACCCACATATGCGACACGGATGAATCAATCCTCTACGCTTTCCATGGAGTGACTTTAGTGTCGGACAGTATCGCCCTGATGTGGACAGCCATTGCTCACTTCAAAAGTCAAGTCACATTGTTTCACAGCGGTTCATCCAGTGAAAAATAATATCTACCACAGACAGCAGGAAACTGCATATTAGCTTCATAAACAGCAGCGAGGTTTGGAAAACGGGTATCATAAGCCAAGGCTGAAATCTCAATGACTTTCTTTTTCATGTCTCTTAATTAAAACATGGATGCTGCCTATGCACTCACGCACGCATACACCATCACGCGCAGACACACGCACACGCAGATGCGCGCGCACACACACACACACACACACACACACACACACACAAATATGCATGTAAATACATACATATACATTATATTCATATATATGTACACATATATAACATATTTGAATATGTATGTATGTACACACACGCATTATATATATATATATATATATATATATATATATATATTATATATATATATATATATTATATATATATATATATATATATATTATATATATATATATATAATATTATACATATATTTATAGAGATACATATATATGGGTTGTTTTTTTTCATTCGTTGTTCAAATCTCTTATTTTGTGTTTGTTTCTTTGTATGCCTAGTCCTTGTTTTGTGGTTTTAGAAGAAAGGATTTTTTAAAAATATATTATATATACATATATATCTTTTCTTTACCATGAGAGGTAACTTCAAGCATATTATCTCCCTTCAACAAAAACTGACAATGAAAACGCAATCCACCTGACGATATTGCTTAATCTTGCGTGGCTTTATCTGGGCCTCCTGCTAGCTCTCAATCCTTTTGTCTCTTTCTCTGTCTCTTTTCTCTTTCCCTTTTTTTCTTTTCTTTTTCTCTTTCATTTTTTCTCTTCAAGGTGCACATTGACTTGACTTGACTTGACTGTAAATAAAATAACCGAAAGGTGTTTTTGATCCATGCAGCGAACCACACACAAGACAA
>CM060341.1:32620172-32627672 GCA_030674155.1 Stramonita haemastoma | reverse complement strand
GTTACAAGATGCTCTAGACATTTTGAATATTTACTGTTTTCATTAGAAACTTGTTGTGAATCTAGTAAAAACCAAAATCATAATATTTGGCAACAATAGATCTCTAATGATTATGTAAAATAGCAGAAAAACGCTTGAAGTTCTTAACAGTTTTAAATTTTCAGAAATCAACTTCAGTAGCAGTGGTAGGCCTAGCAAATCCGGATACAGGCAATTGTTCAATCCAGCAAATCCTCGATTCCGGACTAACAGGGCTAGTATATGGAGAATTAAGTCATGTTTAACTGATAAGGACTGCATGGCAAAAAGAACTATGTACACATAAAATTGTTGTATGTGTTTTATTGTATTGATGTGAAATTATGGGCATTTGAAAATGTAATGTATTAAAAATGCTTACGATAAAGCTGCTAAAGTCATGTGTAGCTTAATAAGGACTGCACAGCAAGTGGAACTAAAGACACATGTGGCACTTGATTTATTTTCCATAAAATTGTTGTACCTGTTTTGTTGTATGGATGTGAAATTTGGGGATATGAAAATATAGCAATAATTTCATAAGATTCAGTTAAAGGTTTTAAAATATAGTTTTCCTTTAACCTTCTTGTATTCAGATTCTCTGAACACAAACTACCCCTAGATTTTGCATTCCATCACGAAATCAGGTCAGGCACACATGCTTGCTAGCCTTTTCCTCCTTCAAAGTACATACTAGCCCTACAATTACTTCCAGATTCTCAGTAGGGCTTCTACTACTAGCCTGATAGAGCTTTGACATGTGGTAGTAATTAGTGATGATCACAGCGTGATGGAAATCTACTGTGTATAAATCCCAGCAAATCCGGATTCAGAGGGGGCAATTATTCAAACCTGGCAAATCCTGGTTCAGACTAAGAGGGTTGGTATTTGGAGAAACTGGCAGATATCCCTTGTTGGGTTTGGTCTCTGTTCAAATGGTGCATTTCTGGATGCAGCTGCTCCACTTCCAGTATGAAAAGCTGCCATTAAGTGTGTACCAGATGATGGAAGATTTACTTGACAAATACTTGATTCAATCAGCATGGCTAAATATGATTGAAAAAATATCTTTGTACAAAGCGGATTTGACTTTGTGGGAGAGACAGTTATGTCCAAGTATTAATTTTCTTCAAGTATTTAAAAGTTTGCATATCAAAGTTAAAATTTCACATGTCAAAGCCTTCTTAATAGAAAATGTTGTTAATGAATGGAGAAGTGAGCTGTGGGATAATAGAAGACGCATAAAGGCTACCAGATATATATGTTCATGCTTTTATAAAATAAAATAAAATTATGTTGTAGTTGTCACAAACTTCCAATTGAGGATGGACATTTCCATAACATATCACAGGAATAAAGAATGTGTTCAAAATACAATATACCTGTTTTAGGGGATGAATTTTATTTTATGATGGATTGTCCCCACATTATAAATTTGCAACAAGATTTTAATCCTCAGTATTTTCTTGAACTCTTGTCCAGTTATAAATTTTGAAGGCTGATGAAGTGTAAATCTCGAAAAGCTCTCCTGTCTCTCAGAATTTATAAGATGTGCAGGTATTTCTTGAAAATTTATTTGTTGTCAATCACATGTGTACATTGTGTATTTTCAAAAAAAATGATATAGTTTAAAAAATGTTTTGAGGTTTTAATGCTATTTGTTTATCATTTTGTGATGAACTCATTTTGTAGTCACGCCATTGGAGGATGCAATTTCTGTCTTTTTTGCCTAGTGGTTATAAACGTACACTTTGTTTTGTTTGAACTGAGAAACATATGATTGAGTTCTGTCAGTTCAATAAGTTTATCAATATCTGCCTGCATATCACTCACAAGCTGGTTTGGACCACTGTTGTTACATTGAATTGATGTATTATCAACAAATATTTGACATAAACAATGAATATGCAAAGGTAAGTCGTTATCATTAGAGATAGAGAAAAGAAGTGGTCCTAGTATTGATCCTTGTGGTAATCCATATTTCACGGGTAATAAGGTTGATCTCCTAGGCCCAATTTCAACAAGCTGTTGATGATTACTGAGGAATGGGTGTAAAATCTTAATGCTTGGTTGGAAATTTTATGGCACCTTAATTTTTGAATGAAAAGATTAAGTTATACTGCAGATGAACATTGCTCAGCTATATTTAGAGTTTTTGACACATTCTACGTGCCTGATAAAACATTTTTAAGGCAATATTACCTCCCATTCAAACGCTATCATAAAGAGTGAGATTCCTTTTTATTGTTTGAAATCGCTGAGAATTCCAGAGAAAAATGTGTATGTAATGGAAATGAAGCATCAATTTTTCCACAAAATTGTAGACTGTGCTGTTTAGCTATTGAAATGAGGTGTGGTGGACCAAAGTGTTTTAAAGTAAGCTTTTATTTTCAAATTCTGAAGAGATATAGAAAAGGACACCTTTGAATTGTGGAATTGTTAGTCTAATATATACGTTCTAAAACTTTGATGGCAACAAGTTAAGCTTTGAATTAGGAACTGCAGATCTGTAGGGGGATCTGCCCTAACTTCTAATGCTCCGAGCTTTGGAGTAATGTGTTGTCTATCTTCCCATGTTTGTGGTAGGGAGAGCTTGGGAGGAGGGAGGAGGGAGTTGGACAGGGGAGGGTGGTAGTGGGGGGGGGGGGTGTGAGGAGAGGTGGGGAGGGGAGGGGGGAGGTAGTGGAGCTTGGGGAGGAGGAAGTTGGACGGGGGGGGGGAGGGTGGTAGTGGGGGGGAGGGTGGTAGTGGGGGGGGAGGGTGGTAGAGGGTGAGGAGAGGTGTGGGTCAGGAGAGGAGGGGTGGGTGGGGGGAGGGGGTGGGGGCAGGGGGGGGAGGGGGGGATGAGGTGGGGGGAGGATGGAAGGGGGGTGTGGGGGGGGATGAGGTGGGGGGAGGATGGAAGGGGGGTGTGTGGGGGGTGGGAGGGGGTGGGGAAGGGGGTGGGGGCCGGGAAGGGGGGGATGAGGTGGGGGGAGGATGGAAGGGGAGGGGTAGGGTTGGATATGGTGGGTGGTATGGGGGAGGGAGGGGGTAGAGGGGTGGGGAGAGGAGGGAGGGGGGGAGGGGTAGGGAGAGGGGGGGAGGGGTAGGTAGAGGGGGGGAGGGAGATGGGGGAGGGGGAGGGGAGGGGTGGGTGGGTGGGTGGGTGGGGTAGGAGGAGGGAGGGTAATGATGATTTTTTTTAAAATACAAGAACAAAAAGAAGGCCTGTCTCTGACCGCGAGTGACGCCGCTGGCGAAATCGACAGAAAGTAGTTCGACATAAATAGTGTGTTTACGTAAAATCCCCCCACAAAACTTTTATTAAAACCAGTGGAATGTGATCAGGAGGGGTCAATTTACTAGTTTTGTGTAGTCAGAAATTTGGAAGCAATTACTTTGCACCAAAAATTTTTAAAAATTTGCACTACTACTACTACAATACCTACCTCTCCGCCCCCCCTTACCTACCTCTTTCCCCCAACCTATCCCCTCCTCCTCTATAACTTATTCCTTCCTTCTCCATAATTATCTTCCACCTCCTCCTTCCCCAAAACCTACCCACTCCCTTCCCGGACCTTTCTTCCCCCCCCCTAACTTAACTACCCTCCCTGTTCTACCCCTTCTTCATCCATAAGGTAGGGGGAGGGAGATAGATTTTTTAAAATTATTTATTTTATTTTATTCTTTTATATCGAGGATAATGGGATAAACACTCTTGTGCTTTTCTTTTTTTTACATCCAGTCCTCTTGTGTATGCAGTTTTGTAAATGTCATCTGTTCCCACCGGCACACGATGGTCTACTCTTACAAAAAGCGGAACAGGATTTAACGTGTGCGCTAGGTGTTCTGCGTGCGTTCGCACACGCAGGGCCTCGGTTTACAGTCTCATCCGAAGGACTTTTGGGGAGAGTGGAGTCAGCACTGATGTTATCTCTAGGAGAAAAATCTCCTCGAACGAGAATCAAATTGCGAGCGCAATGTGCTGACCACTAGGCTATCTCGTCCCCCTGGAGTTCTGACCACTAGGCTATCCCGTCAGGGAGATAGATAATGGTAGAGAGGAGGGAGGAGGATGGTACGGTAGTGGGAGATTGAGGGGTAGTGTTGGGAGGTTAGGGAAAGCTGGGTGAGGGTGAGTTAGTAGAGGGAGGGGCAACTGAAAAACAAAACAGAAGGGGGAGTAGGTTGTGCCCATTATCTTTGCATATATCAAGACTTTTCTGCAGCAAACTGAAGATGTCTAGGAACTCTTGCAGAACTTTATTGTTCACCATAACTCCCAGGGAACACAGAGTCATTGTTTCCTGCACTAACAGTATTCACTATGTAAATATATGTATGTTGCTGTCACTCTTCATGTCAGAAACTAATCCTTGGCGGCTGTGCTATGTATCCTAGCGTCATCCAGACCACAGAGACGCAGAAACCTGCGGTGTTGGTCAGGTGATTTGAGCAACGCTCTCACACTTGCATCATCAAAGCTCGACTCTGAGGTCCCAGTCTTCCCAATGAGTCCATAGCAAACTCGTTTGGATAGGAGCTAGCTGGAGTCCTAAAAACCTATTTGACTGCTATAGGATTCAAACCTGCAACTTCTCAGCTCGTAACTGAATGCGCTGGCCACCGCGCTATGACGGTTGGTTGTTGATGGAGATGTTTGATTATTTTGTATTTTTAAAGGTCTTTTTTTTGCTGCCTTATCTTATGTAACGTCCCCGTCTTACTGTTTCCACGCCGCTCGTTTCAATCTCCCCACCACAGCCATACCCAGATGTGTTATGTCTTTTCATCAGGGTCAGGAGTCCACAGGGAGACCATCAATATTAGGTCGCCGTGGGGCCACCAGCCAGAGGGTCCCTGCACTTCTGCTGAGTCACTTTGGTGGTGTTCAGTGGTGCCTGTTCTGAGCTAACACATGCAGGACATCACCTACTAAGCCCCCTACTAACGACAGTATTAGCTCAGTCGCGTAGCCAGACTGAGTGAATCACCCACCCGAAGTGGCGACCACCACAACATCCCTCCAAAACCGTACCCCCTGAACCTCCAACCCCTAAGGCTTTAACATAAACTCACAACAGCCACAGATGGGTAAACTGTATATAATCTAGGGTCACCATGAGACCAGAGCAGCAGGGGCTACCGAATCAGAGGCAATTTTTATTACTGCATGATAATCAATGGTAATGATGATGATGTAATGATGCTACTATGGAAGTGCATCCGCTTTGAGACTACTTGATAGGGTTGTTCTCTAGCTTACTGTCATAATATATCCCGGCGTCAACGGTGCCCGAGAGATACAGACACCTACAGTGTTGGTCAGCCGCCGCTGTGGCCTAGTGGTTAGGGCGTTGTACTCGTAATCTAAAGGTTGCGGGTTCGATCCCAGCTATTCCGCTATGGCTTTGTGCCCTTGGAAAAGGCACTTTACGGCTATTTTCTCACCCCACCCAGGTGTAAAAGGGGGTACCAACCTTGTGTTGGGGGTTAACCCTGCGATAGACTGGCGTCCTATCCAGGGGGGAGTCTATGACTCTCAGTCGCTTAACGCCACAGAAACCGGGATAAGCACCGGCCTGATGAGCCTTATGGCTCGGGACAGACTTTAACTTAACTAACTTAACAGTGTTGGTCAGGTAATTTGGGCAACACTCTCAAAATCGCATCTGTAAAGTGGATGAAGCTCGACTGTGTGGTCCCAGTCTCCCCACTGAGCCCACAGCACACTCATTCTGGGTTGAAGCCGGCTGTGGTCTGAAAAATCTCTATGACTCTGATTGGATTCAAACCCGCGACCTTCTCTTTCCGAAATCCAAGGCGCTAACCACTGCGCCATGGCGGCTGGTATCTTTGAAGGTCTTTTGTTTAATTCTCTCTCTCTCTCTCTCTCTCTCTCTCTCTCTCTCTCTCTCTCTCTCTCTCTCTCTCTCTCTCTCTCTCTCTCTCTCTCTCTCTCTCTCTCTCTCTCTCTCTCTCTCTCTCTCTCTCTTGTACGAAAGACTCATTACACAACCTAGCAAACATGAATTTATCATGGTACATTTATTACCATTGGTATGTGCACAAAGATTCAAAACCACATAAACTTCACTCTCGATGCAAGCGTGACAGAAATGAACATTAATTTTCAAGCAAGTCGGAAAATGCAGGATACACACCAGTGAATCAGAAAATTTGATATAAAAAAAAGAATTGCACACAAAACTGGTAGAGTGAAAGTGTTACAGGAAGAAATGTAAAAAGTGATCAAAATCCAAGATTTGCAAATACAACTTTTTCCGAATAGGTTATAAACAACCAGTTTTTTTTCTATGGACAAATCATCAGTAAATGGTACTGAATCATTGAATAATTTTATTTTCTTTACACGTGAACTAGTGTTATACAATCTTTTCAAACACTCGTCAAAACTGTTTTTTACTTCAAATTAGGAATATTTATTTTATTTCCTCTTTATTTCACAAACAAGATTCACGCCTACTTTTTTTTTTAGATTTTTGTTCAATCTGTTATTTGAGTTCCCATTGTTGTAAAGTGTTCTAAAATGTCAGATGGGATTAAGTTGCTGAGCCTTGTGGTACCCCATACCTAATAGACAGTAATGCTGATGTTTAATTATTTACAGATACAAGCTGCTGCCTATTTGACAGAAATTTTTCTAATAGTTGAATAATTTCAGTTGTTAGTTTGTACAATTCTAATTTTCACAATAACAAAGAATGATCAGTCACATCAAATGCCCTTTCAAAGTCAACAAAAAAGATAGAAACGCTGACAAGTTACAATAGTGAGTAGTAGATATATTCAATGTGCAGGAATACGTCTGGAGCCAGGATATAAGACTGATGAAAGGTACAATAAAGGGGAGGGGAGGGGGGGGGGGGGTAAAGATATGCAAGGTTACACTCTCTTTTTAGTGTGTGCAAGATAGATGTACTAAGACTTACACATTATCTTTTTGACACAAATACTGATATTTTGACGAACATTCCTCATCATAAAATTTGGACGAACTGCCTCCAGTAGCCACGCAGTTGTTTCCAGGGTATATATGATCAGGGTCATGATCCTCCCACTTCCACAAGGGACTCTTGTCTGGCAGGACTGTGCCATCGTTCCACTTGAAGACATATGGCGACCCTGTGTCGTCAGCACCGACCCAGGACCTTTTCAGACCTGGAATGAAAAGACAGAACGTATCTTTTTCTGTAGTGTTTGTTATGGTAAAAGTCCCTGATGCTTGTTTTCTATGTCTTCTTTCTTCAGCCAGCTTTATAATTATGATGAATGAATTAGTTCTACGAAGAGATTGTCATGTTTTTGTTTTGGTTTGTTTTTTTTTTAGCTGAGACAATGTGCAGTGTATTATTGTTTTTTTTAGTTTTATGCCATGATGTTTTAGGGGTAGGTTGTTTTGGGGGCGGGGAGAGGGGTTCAGTCTTATTTCTGACCTTGCTTACGTCTCAATTGTGGTGCTGCTTTTCAGAATGGTTA
>CM060341.1:32603232-32620072 GCA_030674155.1 Stramonita haemastoma | reverse complement strand
TCTCTCTTTTCCCCTCTCCTTTTCTCTCTCTCTCTTCTCTCTCTCTCTCTCTCCCCCTCTTTTTTCCCTTTCTCTCTTTCTCTGTTGTACCCCTGTCTGTTGTCTTTGTCTTTCATTCATTATCCATTTTTCTGTCACTCTTCCTTCTTTCCTTCTTCATTCCTTCCTTTTTTCCCTTCCCTTTCCCTTCCCTTTCCCTTCATTTAATTTTTTTTTTTTTGTTTATTGTATACACTTTATGTCACAGCAGATTTCTCTGCATAAAAATTCGGGTGCTCTCACGGGGGAAAGTCGTCGCACAAGTGCGCGCCCCTATCCATTATTTTCTTTTTTTCTGTTTAAAAATGACTTTTTTCCCTATCAGAGTGGTTTTTTCCTACAGAAATTTGCGGGGAAAACCCCCCCTTTTTGCCGTGATTTCTTTAACGTGCGCTAAACAATGATGTGTAAAACCACGGGGACCTCGATTTCTTTTTCCCTTCGAAAGACTAGCGCCTAGACTCCCATCATAGTCTAATGGAATGGGGGAAAATTTTTAAACCAAAAAGGGATTCAAACCCCCGCACACTCCGAGCCCCGAACTTTTTGTTTTAAAGGCAGGCGCGTTAATTTAACCCTCTAGCCCACCGAACCTCATCCTTTTTGTCCGCTTTTTTTTCCCCTGACGGGCGACGCTCTGTTTTTCCACGCAATCTGCGACTGCAGCGAACCCCAACCTTGGATACCAAGCGGTGGGTGCTGTTTCCCCTTTTAAAACCAAGGCCCCCAACCCTGTCAAAGAAACATCACCCGTGCTATACCAAGCCCCATAAGGGGGGGGTTTGGGGGCGGTATATGGTTTGGTTGGGGTTTGTGGTTGTGGTTGTGGGGTGGGGTGGGGTGGGGTGGTTGGGGTGTGGTGGGGTTGTGGTGTGGATGTGGTGTGGTTTTTTGGTGGTTGTTGGGGGTGTGGTTGTAGTTTTGGGGTTGTGGTGTGGTTGTGGTGTGGTTGTGGGGTGGGGGGGTGTGGGTGTGGTGTGGTTGTGGTTGTGGTGTGGTTGGGTTGTGTGGGGTTTGGGGTTTGTGGTTGTGGTAATGGTTGTGGTTGTGGTGTGGTTGTGGGTGTGGTTGTGGGGGGTGGGGTGGGTTTTTGGGTTGGTTGTGGTTGTGGTGTGTTGTGGTTGTGGTTGTGGTAGGTTTTTGTGGTTGTGGTTGTAGTGTGGGTGGTGTGGTGTGTTGTGGTTTGGGGGCGGTATGGTTGGGGTTGGGGGGTTTTGGGGCGGTAGGGTTTGGGGGTTTTTTGGGGGGCGGTTGGTTGTGGTTGTGGTTTTGTGGGGAGGGTTTGGGGGTTTTGTGGTTGTAAGTGTGGTGTGGTGTGGTTGTGGTTTGGGGGGGGTTTTTGGGTTGTGGGTTTGGGGTTTTTGGGGGGCGGTATGTGGTTTGGTTTTGGGGCGGGTAGGGTTTGGGGGGTTTTGGGTGGTGTGGTTGTGGTTTTGTGGTTGTGGGTGTGGTTGGGGTTTTTTTGGGGGGGGTTTTTATGGTTGGGTTTTGGGGCGGTAGGTTTTTGGGGTTTTTTGGGTCGGGGGTTTTTTTTGGTTGTGGTTTTGTGGTTTTTTGGTTGTGGTTTTGGGGGCCCGGTTTTGGTTGGGGGTTTTGGGGGGCGGTTTGGTTGGGGTTTTTTGGGGGCCCCGGTTTTTAGGTTGTGGTTTTGGGGCGGATGGTCGGGTTTTTGGGGGGGTTTTGGTTTTTGGTTTTGGGGGGGTTTGGGTTTTTGGGGTTTTTGGGGGGGGGTAGGGTTTGGGGGTTTTTTGGGGGGCGGTAGGGTTTTTTTGGTTGGGTTTGGGGGGGGGGGGTTTTTTTTTGGTTGGGGTTTTTGGGGGGCCGGTATGGTTGTGGTTTTGGGGGGGGGGTAGGTTTTTGGTTATGGTTTTTGGTTTTGGGGCTTTGGGTTTTTGGGGTTTTTTGGGGGGGGTAGGGTTTTTTTTGGGGGTTTTTGGGGGGGGTTGGTTGTGGTTTTGGGGGGGTTTAGGGGGTTGTGGTTTTGGGGGGGGGGTATGGGTGTGGTTTTGGGGGGGGGTTTATTGGGGGTTGGGTTTTTGGGGGGCGGTTTTAGGGGTTGTGGGTTTTGGGGAGGGGGTTTTTTGGGGTTTTTTTGGGGTTTTTGGGGGGCGGTTTTAGTTTTGATGTGGTGGGGGTTGTGGTTGTGGTTGGGGTGGGGTTTTGTTAGTGGGGTGTGGTGTGGTGTGGGGTTTTTTGGTGTGGTGGGGTGTGGTGGGTTTTTTAGTTTTAGTGTAGTGTGTTAGTGTAGTTGTAGTGTAGTGTAGTGTAGTGTGGTTGTGTAGTGTGTGTTGGTTTTTGTTCCATGCCTCTGTGGGGTTGTTTTGGGGCATGGGGCCCCGGGGCTCGCGTACGTGCATGTGTGCGGGGGCGGTTTTTTGTGTCTGTTGTTTGTCTGTGAAATCTAAAAGCATGCATTCTTTTTGTGTGCACGCGCGTGCATGCGCCTCCGTGCTTTGGGTTTTTTAAAAAAGGAAAGGGGAAAAAAAAAAAGCCCAAGTCACTGACCCCAAGAATCATGTTTCTTTTGGACCCCACTGTTTTTCTTTTCCCCCCGTGTTTTACGGGGGGGGGGACTCCACTATCCGGGATCCCGGGAAAAAATAACGGACTGACCGGAAAAGAATTCATGGACCCCGCCCAAACCCCCCGTCCCCCTGACGTCACCGCAAGAAAAACTCCCCTTTTTGGGGAAAAAAACGGGAAAATGATGGGCTTTTCCCTTTTAAACGTCATCGTCAACTTTTTTAAACCAAAATTCGTCACTTTGAAGTTTTTTGTTGTTGTTTTTTTTTTTTTTCTCTCTCTCTCTCCTGAAAAATTTTTGTTGTTTGGAAAGGGCCCGAGTTTTTTTGAAAAGGCTTTTTTTGTGTGCCGTTTTTTGTTTGGGGTTTGGTTTGGGGTTTTTGGGTTGGGTTTTTGTGTTTTTTTTAATTTTATTTTCTCCCCCGAACTCTGAAAAAAATTTTGCTTGGACTTCTGTAAGTGCAATCCTTTTGTTAGCCCGGGGATATTTCAAACAAAAAAATTGGGGGGGGGGGGGGGGGGGGTAAAAATTTTTTTGTTTGGGGGGGGGGGGGTTTTTTTTTCTTTTGGGGGGGGGGGGGGTTTGGGGGGTTTTTGTTTTTTGGGTTTTTTGGGGGGGCATTCCCGGATAGAGTTCCGAGGTTTAAATTGTTTAAAAATTGGGGTAAAAAAGCGACCATTTTGGCACACCCCGAAAAAGGGAAACCGCATTCCCAGTTCGGGGAAATTTGCTGGGAAATTTTAAAATTTTTTCGTGTTTTTTCCCCCACCCACCAATGCTGACATGAAAATTTCGGGAAATTTTTTAAAGTACGTATTTAATTTTTTTTTTTGTAATTTTTGGGGTTTTTTGGGGGGGGGGAGCCTTTTGTGGTCGAACAAATTGAGCTCGCAAATTTTCGAAACCCCGGGGTTTGATTCCTTTGAGGGGTTTTTTTTCCCCCTTTGGGGTTAAAAAGGCTTAAATCAACTCTCCCCCCAAAAAAACCTTTTTGGGGGGGGACTTAAAAACCGGGGGCCCCCCCCCCCTGCGGGAAAGCCGCAGATGGGTCTTGCGCAAAAGTTAAATCCTGGTCCCCTCTTTGTTTAAAAGTAGGGGCCCTTTTTGCTGGTGGGGGAAAAAAAAAGATTTTCAAAAAAAATTTCCCTACACACGGGGGATTGGATGAAAAAAAAAAAAAAAAAAAAAGAAAGAAAGGACAGGGGGGCTTATTCCCTTTTTTTTTTGATATAAAAGAATAAATTAACAGGTTTTAATCAATTAATAAATTTAAAAAAATGGGAATTTAAAAATTTGGAGATATCTTTTATTGTGGCGGGTTATTTTTTTCAAAACGCGTTAGTGCTTCGCCCCCCTTTCCCCCGCTGTCCCTGTGGAAAATTCAACACAATAAAAAACCCCTTGACCCCCGTGTTCCTCTATTGTTTCCCTTTTTTTTTTACAATGGTACTGCTAGGGAGCAAATTTCAAAATAAATTATACGCTTTCCCCCCTAGAAAAATAGGGAGTGTTTGGGGGAGGGGAAGGGGGGAAAAGGGGGGGGGGAGGGGAAGTGTGTGTGGGGTGTGTTTTGGGGGGGGGGGGGGGGGGTCGAAAAAAAGAAAGATTTTGTGTGGAAGGTAGGCCGTTAAAAAAAATTTTTTAAAAATTTTTTTATTTTTTTTAATTTTCGAGGATAAAAAGGATAAAAACAAATCATGTGCTTTTTAAAAATCCCCTCCCCGGGTGTGTTTTGCGTTGTGTAATTTTAAAATTGGGTTGTTCCACCCGGACACAAAGGCCTACTTTAAAGAAAAAGTGGAAAGGATTTAAAAGGTTGGTGGCAAGTGTTTTTCGGGGGGTTCAATAGATGCTTAAAAAAAAGTATTCCCCGTTCCCCGGGTTTTAAACCCCCAAAAATTAATGTGGGGGTTTTTGGTTTGTTTGTAAAAGGGTTTTTGTGGGCGTTTTTGTTTTGTGTGTGTTTTGTGTGTGTGTGTGGTGTGGGGTGTGTGTGTTTTGTGGGGGTGGGGGTTTTTTTGTGTGTGTGTGTGTATGTACGCGTGTTCCTTATGTCTAAATTATGTATTTGTGTTCTGTAGTTTTTTTTTCTGTGTAAGAGTGGGGTGGGGGGGAGGTTTTGGGCGGGGTTTTGTTTTGGTTGTGTGGGGTGTGTGTGTGTGTGTGGGGTGTGTGTGTGGGGGTGGTGTGTGTGTGTGTTTTGTTGTGGAGGGTGGGAGGGGGGTTGTGCGTGTGCGTGATGGTATGTTGTGTTGGGGGGGGGTTTTGGGGATGTGGTGTGTGTTTTTTTGTGTTTGGTTTTGGGTTGGCGCACATGCGGGGGTTTGTGGGTGTGTGGTGTGGGGGGGGGGGGGGGGGGGGGTAGCACACGTTCCCAAAAAGCACTTGCATGAATTATTCGGTGCAGTTATCTGTGCATGGTGTTCTACTTTTTTCAAAAACAAAAGGGGAAAAAAAAAAAAAATCAAAAAAAAAAATTTTTTCAGACATAAAAAAAAACAATAAACAAATACAATAGTTTGGGAAACCTATTCCACCCCACAACACACACACCACACACACCAAAAACACCACACACACCACCCAAACCCCCAAAACCAACAAAAACACACACACAACAGGGTACCCTAGTGGTCAGAACATTGCGCTCGCAATTAATGCCCCCGGGTTGATTCCCGGGGCCCGGGGGTTTTTCCCTGGGTTAACATCAGTGTGACTCCCTCTCCCCAAAAGTCCTTCGGATGAGATTTTAAAACCCCGGGTCCCTGAGCGAACGAAACAGAATATTTGCGCACCGTTAACTCCTTTCCGCTTTTGTAAGGTGGCCCTTTTGTTGTCGGTGAGAACAGATGAAATATTTTCAAAGCTGATACCAAGGGGACTGGATGTAAAAAAAAATATAAAAAAAGAGCATGAGTGCTTTTTCTTATCCCGAATAAAAGAATAAATGAACAAATACAATAAATGGGAAAAAAAAAAAAGGGCGCTATGCAGTTTCTCAAATTTTTTAAAAAACTCGGGCTTTAACGGGAAAAAAAAAAAAAAAAAAGAAAAAAACCTGTTTGCCAAAGGGACGGGGCAAAAAAAACCCGGGCCCCCCGGGGTTTTTTATCGATATTTTATAAAAAAATAAAAAATTGTATGGGTCTTTGTAGTGAGAAGGGTGGGGTTTAGAGGGCGCAAAAGCCTTGCGGGGTTCAGAAACAAAAAATGTATTATTGCACTTTCGGTGTCGTTTTTCTTTTTTTTACCTTTTTTTTTTTTTTGTCGCGGTTTTTTTTTTTCCTTCAAAACTTTAAAAGAAAAGTGGTTTTTTGGTGGTGTGTGCGCGCGCGCGCGGTGTGTGCTGGTGCGTGCGTGGTGCGTGCGTGTGTGTTGTGGTTTGTGTGTGTGTGTGGTTGTGTGTTGTGTGTGTGCGTGCGTGTTCAGGGGGTTTTTCAATGAAAAAAGGACGGGGGAAATTTTTCGAGAGTGGCGAAATAGACGAAAGCTTGACAGACAGACGGGGAGAAGAAGACGACGACAGACGACGGCGGACGGACGGACGGAGGGGGGGACTAGTCAAACAAAAAAATTTTTTACCCCCGAGATAGAAAATTTCCAGAAGTGATAGCAAAAAAAAAGGGCATGCGCGCGCGTGCGTGCAAATACCCAAAACATAACACATAACCCCACACGCTCGCGGGGGGGCGTGCGCTGGGATGCATACACCCTCCATTTTAAAAACCATGCACTTGTAAGCTGTGAAAAAAAAACCCTGATGTGTTTCAAAATTTTTTAAAAACCAAAAAGAAATTTTTGATTGTAAGTTAACAAGGTAAACGGTTTTAAAACACATTGTGGAACCCTGTATTGTTTTTTATTGTTGCATTGTTTTACAATTATTGTATTGTAATTACACTGCAATGCACTGCGTTGTTAGTATTCCCTTTTATTACATGGTTTTTATTGTTTTTTTAAATTTTTTTGATTGCATTTTCCGGAAAAAATATTTCTTTTTATTGCATGGTGTTTTGTTGTTTGCAGTGTTAAATATTGTGCTTATTGCAGCTTTTATTCCCCTTGTATTTTTACCCTTTCGTTGTTGGCATGGACTTGTTTGTTTGTGTTTATTGTATTGTATCGTATGATGCATAGGCTTGTGGGTTTTGGTTTTTTGGGGTGTTGCTTGTATTCTAAAAACATTAATGGCTTTGATCACTCTTTCAAAACGAAAGATTTTTTGCGTAAAATTTTTCCGGGATCTTTAGTAATAATTTTGCGTAAAATTTTTAAAAGGGGTTTTTCTGTGATAATTATCTGGTAAAATTTAAACCGGTATCTCTAGTGATAAATTTTCTGCTAAAATTTAAACCGGTATCTCTAGTGATAATTATCTGCGTAAAAATTTTAAAACCGGGTTTTTTCTCTAGTGATAATTATCTGCGTTTTAAAAATTTTAAAAGGGGATCTTAGTGATAATTATTGCGTAAAATTTAAACGTTTCTCTAGTGAATTTAAATTTCGTTTTTTCTAGGATTTTACATGCCCCCTTTAATATTCCGAAGTCGAAAAAAAAGGTACCTGAAGGTAGGTAAAAAAAATGTTTTTAAAAGGTTACGCAAAAAAAAAAAAAAAAAAAAAATCACCATTGGTGAACCACGGAGCGGGACCCGAAGAATTAAATAAAAAAAAAAAAAAAAAGGCACTCACCAGGACCTGTTTATCGTCTCATTCAAAAAGCACTAGCGCCCAGACCACTATGTATAGTGTAGGTTGTGGGGAAAGTTTTGGGAAAGGGGAAAATTTCAGACTGTATGAGGGTTTAAAAATTGGTATAGCCCTAATTGGGTTGGGGGTGTTTTTGGGGGGGGGGGGGTGTGTTTATTTTGGGTTGTTTTGGGTTTGGGGGTTTTTGTTTTTTTGGGCTTTTGGTTTTTTTGGTCGTGGGTTTTTTTTTTTTTTTTTTTTTTTTTTTTTTTGGGGGGGGGGGGGGTCCGGGGCCTGCTGCAGTCATATTTATACAATTTTTTTCACGCTGGAATTTTTCCCAATCACAGCCGGAAAAAATTTTCATCAAGGGCATTTTCAGCTATTATCAAAAACCATCTTGTACTGAAGGGCTTTTCTAATCATCAAAAATTACAATGCTGCGATTTACATTACTCAGGTTTCTACTTTTTCTTGCTGCTGCTGCTGCTGTGTTACTTTGATACTTTTATGCTGCTGCACTACTATATACTACTACTACTACTACTACTTATTACTACTTTACTAAAACTACTACTAACTTCTACTACTACTAATCTACTCCCAAATACTACTACTACTACTACTACTACTACTATAAAATACTACTACTACTACTACTACTACTAACTACTACTATTTACTAACTACTACTACTAACTACTACTACTAATTTACTAATATTTTTACTACTACTACTACCTTAGTACTACAAACTATACTAACTTACTCCTACTAATATCTATATAAAAATTTACTCACGACTAATCTTACTACTACTACTAACTTACTACTACTATACTACTATACTACTACTACTACTACTACTACTACTACTACTACTACTACTACTATCTACTAACTACTACGACTACTAACTACTACTACTATACTACTACTACTACTACTACTACTACTACTAACTACTACTAGACTACTAACTACTACTACTACTACCACTACTACTGTTATTACAATTACCACTGTTACAGCTGCTACTTTCGCTGCTGCTGCTGCTACTACTTCTACAGCTGCTGCTGCTGCTACTACTACTATACCTACAACTATCACTACTACCACGATATAAAAAATGTGCCATCTTAAACTTGCAGCATAGACCAATACAATAGCATGTTGTAAACGCCTTTCATGTAATAAACTTTTCTTGTTGGGGACCACTGTGGCCGGGTGGGGAACACAATTTGACTTCAATCCCATGGGTCCACGAAGTCGTGGGTTTGTTATCTCAGCAGCAATGGTGAACAAAGGGATGGGGATTTTTACGATCTCCCAGGTCGCTTCAAGTGCAGACCTGCCAATGCCTTAATTCCCTCGTGTGTGGTGTGTGTGTGTGTGTGTGTGTGTGTGTGTGTGTGTGTGTGTTGTGTGTGTGTGTGTATACATATATATATATATATATTATATATATATATTTATATATATGTGTGTGTGTGTGTGTGTGTGTGTGTTGTGTGTGTGTGTGTGTGTGTGTATAGAATATAATATATGCACCATGCAGAAGATCAAAAATTATTGCACGTAAAATCCCAGAACTCATGTCAGCATGCAGTGGATTACGGAGGGGGTGGGGGGGTCGGAGGAGTACATGAACAACGCAGCATACAAACAACTAACTAAGACTCTGATTTCGGCTCAAATTAATAGTGCACAAAAAATCGCCCCGCCTTTGCAAAACTTCACCATTAGGTTTTAAACCTCGCAGCCTTAAAACCGAGGCACGAAACAAAGCCATTAAATTTTGTTTTTGAAGGATCACCAGCTGGCCCACTGATCTCATTCAAGAGGAGTCTCAGCATGAAAAAAATCCAGTTTTGGGGTTTTTACCGGGTTTTTTTTGGTAAAACCACAAACAAATAAAACAAACAAGTGAATAAACAAATGACGCTGGGAAGATAAATCAGGGTGTTGGGGGGGGAGATACATTTTTAAAAAAATATATATATATAAAAGAAAAAGAAAAAAAAGGAAAAGAAACTGCACGAAAGCCAGTCCTCAAACAGATCCTGCAATATTTACAAACATAACATAACATAACATAACTTTTCTGGAGAAAATATTCCAAGTAACAGAATAATTAGCCTTGGCTTTAAACAAGGACAATGACGTGTTAGTTAATGACACCATCTTTTTTTTTTTTTTAAACAGGACGATGACATCCATAATTAATGACACCATCTTTTCTTTTTTTTTACAAAGACGATGACGTCTTAATTGATGACACACCTTTTTTTGTTTTTTTAAACAAGGACCATGACGTCTTAATCAATGACACCATCATTTTTTTTTCATTTTTTCGGAGCTTCCAGGAACTCTTTTCCGGATGTGTCCTTATAGTTCGGCAGTCTCGGATTATTCGAGTCCGCTACCTGTGGGACACGAACAGACAGAAATCAGTGGAGTCACAGACAGGAAACATGATGTCGTGGGGTCAGTGACTCGACTTCTTCCTTAACTCCTTGGAAGTCATCGGAGGCGCACGCACGCACGCGCGTGCCACCATATGAATGCATGCATGAAGACACACGCACACACCACAACACACTACACACACACACACGCACGCGCGCGCGCACTCACACACACCAACACACACACACTCTCTCTAGTTGTATGTGCATAGGAGCGTAGCTGGCGTGCCAGGTCCGAGTGATAAAACCAGTCTTCAGCATGAATTTTTCCCGCTACTGAACTTTGCACCATGTGAGGGTTTCTATGATGTTCTTGTCTTGTGGTGGGTGTGTAGAAGTTTTGTTTCGGTTTAAAAGTTGTTTTTTTTAATGTGCTAGCGAGGTTACGTTGTGTGTATACTTGTCCTTTAGCTGAGTAATAAAGATTGAAAAGATTGATTGAAATGTCTCTGTCTCTGTCTCTGTCTCTGTCTCTGTCTCTCTCTCTCTCTCTCTCTCTCTCTCTCTCTCTCCCTCCCTCTCTCTCTCTCTCTCTCACACACCACCACACACACACACACACACACACACACACACACACACACACCACAAGCACGCACGCACACTCTCTCTCTCTGTCTGTCTCTCTGTCTCTGTCTCTGTCTCTGTCTCTCTCTCTCTCTCTCTCTCTCTCTCTCACACACACACACCAACACACACACCACACACACACAACACACACACACACACACACACACAACACACAGAGGCATGCAATAAATCATACAGTGCACTACACTATCCTATACTCACTGCGCTTGCTGCACTATATACTTTAATGCCATATGCTAAACTACACAAGTTCACACTAACCTACACACACCTCCACTCCACTCTACCACACACCCTCCACTCACTCACTCTACCACACACCCCTCCACCACTCCACTCTACTGCACACCCCTCCATCCACTCACTCTATGCTACACCCTCCACTCCACTCCACTCTACTACACACCCTCCACTCCACTCCATTCTTATGCACACCCTCCACTCTACTGCACTCTACTGCACACCCCTCCACCTACTGCACTCTACCGCACACCCCTCCACTCCACTCCACTCTACTGCCACACCCTCCACTCCACTCCACTGCACTCCTCACCACTCCACTCTACTGCTTACCACTCCACTCTACTGCACACCATCCACTCTACTGCACACACTCCACTCTATGCACACCACTCCACTTACTGCACACCACTCCACTCTACTGCACATCACTCCACTCTACTGCACACCCCTCCACTCACTCTACTGCACTCCACTCCACTCTACTGCACTCCCTCCACTCTACTGCACACCCCTCCACTCCACTCTACTGCACACCCCTCCACTCCACTCTACTGCACATCCCTCCACTCCACTTACTGCACACCCTCCACTCCACTCTACTGCACACCCACCACTCTACTGCACCCCCTCCATCTACTCTACCGCACACCCCTCCACTCCACTTACTGCACACACTCCACTCTACTGCACACCACTCCACTCTACGAACACCCCTCCACTCCACTCTACTGCTCACCACTCCACTTCTACTGCACACCACTCCACTCTACGCACACCCCTCCACTCCACTCTATGCACTCACTCCACTCTACTGCTCACCACTCCACTCTACTGCACACCCCTCCACTCCACTCTACTGCACACCCTCCACTCCACTCTACTGCACACCACTCCACTTACTGCACATCATCCACTCTACTGCTCACCACTCCACTCTACTGCACACCACTCCACTCTACCGCACACCCCTCCACTCTACTGCACACCACTCCACTCTACCGCACACCCTCCACTCCACTCTACTGCACACCACTCCACTCTACTGCACACCCTCCACTCCACTCTACTGCACATCATCCACTCTACTGCTCACCACTCCACTCTACTGCACACCACTCCACTCTACCGCACACCCATCCACTCCACTCTACTGCACACCACTCCACTCTACTGCACACCCCTCCACTCCACTCTACTGCACATCACTCCACTCTACTGCTCACTACTCCACTCTACTGCACATCACTCCACTCTACTGCACACCCTCCACTCCACTCTACTGCACTCCACTCCACTCTACTGCACTCCCCTCCACTCTACTGCACACCCCTCCACTCTACTGCACACCACTCCACTCCACTCTACTGCACACCCCTCCACTCCACTCTACTGCACACCCTCCACTCCACTCTACTGCACACCCCTCCACTCTACTGCACACCCTCCACTCTACTCTACCGCACACCCCTCCACTCCACTCTACTGCACACCACTCCACTCTACTGCACACCCCTCCACTCCACTCTACCGCACACCCCTCCACTCCACTCTACTGCACACCCCTCCACTCCACTCCACTCTACTGCACACCACTCCACTCCACTCTACTGCACACCCCTCCACTCCACTCCACTCTACTGCACACCCCTCCACTCTACTGCACTCTACTGCACACCCCTCCACTCTACTGCACACCACTCCACTCTACTGCACTCTACTGCACACCCCTCCACTCTACTCCACTCTACTGCACAACCCTCCACTCCACTCTACTGCACACCCCTCCACTCTACTGCACTCTACTGCACACCCCTCCACTCTACTGCACTCTACTGCACACCCCTCCACTCTACTGCACTCTACTGCACACCCCTCCACTCCACTCCACTCTACTGCACTCCACTCCACTCTACTGCACACCACTCCACTCTACTGCACTCCACTCCACTCTACTGTACACACTCCACTCCACTCTACTGCACACCCCTCCACTCTACTGCACACCCCTCCACTCCACTCTACTGCACACCCTCCACTCCACTCTACTGCACTCTACTGCACACCCCTCCACTCTACTGCACTCTACTGCACACCCCTCCACTCCACTCCACTCTACTGCACTCCACTCCACTCTACTGCACACCACTCCACTCTACTGCACTCCACTCCACTCTACTGTACACACCTCCACTCCACTCTACTGCACACCCCTCCACTCTACTGCACACCCCTCCACTCCACTCTACTGCACACCCCTCCACTCCACTCTACTGCACACCCCTCCACTCCACTCCACTCTACTGCACACCACTCCACTCCACTCTACTGCACACCCCTCCACTCTACTGCACACCCCTCCACTCTACTGCACACCACTCCACTCCACTCTACTGCACACCACTCCACTCTACTGCACTCCACTCCACTCTACTCCACTCTACTGCACTCCACTCTACTGCACTCCACTCCACTCTACTCCACTCTACTGCACACCACTCCACTCTACTGCACTCCACTCCACTCTACTGCACTCCACTCCACTCTACTGCACACCCCCTCCACTCCACTCCACTCTACTGCACACCCCTCCACTCCACTCCACTCTACTGCACTCCACTCCACTCTACTGCACACCCCACCACTCTACTCCACTCTACTGCACACCACTCCATTTTACTGCACTCCACTCCACTCTACTGCACTCCACTCCACTCTACTGCACACCCCACCACTCTACTCCACTCTACTGCACACCACTCCACTCTACTCCACTCTACTGCACACCACTCCACTCCACTCTACTGCACACCCCTCCACTCCACTCTACTGCTCACCCCTCCACTCCACTCCACTCTACTGCACATCCCTCCACTCCACTCCACTCTACTGCACTCCACTCCACTCTACTGCACACCCCACCACTCTACTCCACTCTACTGCACACCCCTCCACTCCACTCCACTCTACTGCACTCCACTCCACTCTACTCCATTCTACTGCACACCCCTCCACTCCACTCCACTCTACTGCACTCCACTCCACTCTACTGCACACCCCACCACTCTACTCCACTCTACTGCACACCCCTCCACTCCACTCCACTCTACTGCACTCCACTCCACTCTACTCCACTCTACTGCACTCCACTCCACTCCACTCTACTGCACTCCACTCCACTCTACTCCACTCTACTGCACTCCACTCCACTCTACTGCACACTACTCCACTCTACTGCACACCCTGAGTCCGGGTTCGAGTCTGGTCGAGGAGATTTTTCTCCTGGAGTTAACAATAGTGCTGACTCCACTCTCCCCGAAAGTCCTTCGGATGAGACTGTAAACCGAGACCCCGTGTGCGAACGCACGCAGAACATCTTGCGCACACGTTAAATCCTGGACCACTTTTCGTAAGAGTAGGCCATCGTGTGCCGGTGGGAACAGATGACAATATTCCCACAACTGCATACACACGGGGACTGGATGAAAAAAAGCACATGAGTGCTTATCCTATTATCCTCGTTATAAAAGAATAAAATAAAATATAAAAATAAATAAATAAAAACACAACACACCACACTACACCACACCACACCTCACTCCACCACACCACACCACACTGAACCACACCACACTCCACCACAACACACCACACCGAACCACAACACACCACACCACACCGAACCACACCACACACCACACCACACCACACCTCACTCCACTACACTCCACTCCACTACACTACCCCTAAGGCTGCGGCCATAGTAAGGCTGCGGCCATAGTGAACCCGTCATTTTGACGCCGTCAAAATGACGGGCCGGGTGAAAAATGCTGCCCGGCTGAATTACTCTGTGGCGTCACTGAAAACGGCTGTGCGTGGCCATAGTAGAGCCGGCCCGGCCCGTTTTTTTTAACCCGTCGTTTTGACGTTCGAGCAACACGTCCATTTGCCGGGTCGACGGAAAGGAAAATAATCAAGAAAAACTTATTTATAGTGCTTCAAAAATTCTGACCACACAAACTAGTAAATTGACCCTTCCCGATTACATTCCAATGGTTTTGATAAAAGTTTGGGGGTGGATTTTACGTAAAAACACTTTTTATGTCGAACTATTTTCTGTCGATTTCGCGTCACCGCGGCAGCATCATTTTTGCGTCACTCGCAGTCTCGGGGTGACCATATTGTCAGAAAGAGACGGGCCGGGTTGACTATGGCCGCTTTGACGGATCCGTTCTCCCGTCAAAGAGACGGCCGTCAAAACAACGGGACGGGCCGGGTTTACTATGGACATAGCCTTTTACCCCAAACCCTACCCTACCACCTCACACCCCACCTTATTGAGCTTGGTGTAGGCCGGGTGGTGATGGGGGTAGATGGGGTTGTTGGAAGCTCTGTTGAAGCAGGAAATCAGCACCCAGCGCTTAGTGTCCGAGGTGTTGGATTCACTGCAGTGGAGCAGGTTGCAGTGGAAAAAGAGAGCGTCCCCTGGCGAGACAAAGGAGGAGGAGGAGGATAATGATAGTAACAATAATGGTGATGATGATGATGATGGTTGATGTTCTGGATGGCTTGTGAGGGTGGAGTGTGTTAGCCAAAGTCAGTTTGTGCTTCTGAAAAAACTGACTTTGGAAAATTGTTTGTGCTTCTGAAAAAACTGGCTTCTGAAAAAACTGACAAACTGACTTTGGCTAACACACTCCACCCTCACAAGCCATCCAGAACATCAACCTGGCACTCACCAAATGGTCTGATTCATAATCAAATTGATTACATTCTGTCACCCCAAAGATTCAAATCCAGCATAAACAAGGCAAACACAAGAACATTCCCAGGAGCTGACATTGGCAGTGACCACGACCTTGTACTTACCACCATCAGGCTGAAACTGAAAGCAAAACAACAGCCAAAAAGCCCACGCATAAGATTCGACCTGGAAAAACTCAAAGACCCAACAGTGGTTGAGATCTTCCAAGCCAACATTGGAGGAAAGTTCGCCGCACTCACAGCCATCGACAATGATGTGGACACATTGGCCAACAACATTAAAGAAGTGCTAACGACAGCAGCAGAAGAAACATTAGGAAGAAGCAGAACAAAGAAACAACCCTGGGTGACAAATGAGGTTCTTGACCTCTGCGACAAAAGAAGAGAACTTAAAAAACAAAAGTTCACAAGTCAAGAAGCTTACAAGAAGTACATGGATAGCCACAGAGAAGTGAGGAAAAAGATGAAAGAAGCCAAAGAAGCGTGGTTAGAAGAACAATGCAACAATATCGAAGCTGGAATGACCAAGGGAAACAGCAAAACAGCTTACGACACTTTGAAAGCACTAACGAAAACCACACAGCCTAAAGCCTCTGTTATTGAAGACAAAGAAGGAAATCTTTTAACGGAAAACAATGCCATCCTCCAACGCTGGACAGAATACTGTGAGGGATTGTACAACTACCCACTACGCCCAGATACCAACATAGTTTCTGACAAACCCCCTGAACACCAAGATGACCCACCAATACTAAGGTGTGAAGTAGATGCAGCTATTAAACAATTGAAGAAGGGGAAGTCCCCTGGAATCGATAACATACCAGCTGAACTCATAAAAAATGGAGGGAATGAAACAGCAAGGCGATTCACAGAACTTTGTCAGAAGATCCACGACACCAAAGAATGGCCAAAAGAATGGACACAGTCTCTTGTAATACCCCTGCCAAAGAAAGGAAACCTCAAGCAATGCCAGAACTACAGAACCATCAGTCTCATAAGTCATCCTAGCAAGATCATGCTGCAGGTAGTCCTCAACAGACTGAAAAACCAAGCGGAAAAACTCCTGGCAGAAGAACAAGCGGGCTTCAGACCAAAACGCAGCACAATGGAACAAATTTTCCATCTGAGAATTCTGATAGAGAAGCATCTCCAACACCAAAAAGACTTGTACCACAATTTCATAGATTTCAAAAAGGCCTTTGACAGGGTATGGCATGACGGCCTCTGGCAAGTACTCAGGCACTTCAACATTGACAGCTGCCTAATTGAAATCATCAAGGCTCTGTACGAGAACGCAAAAAGTGCAGTTTTCATGAACAATCACGTGGGCGAGTTCTTCAAGACCACGGTTGGGGTTCGCCAGGGCTGCCTTCTCTCACCTGTACTCTTCAACCTCTTCCTCGAAAACATCATGACAGAGACACTGCAAAACCACCACACTTCCATCTCCATTGGTGGAAGACCCCTTTGCAACCTCAGATTTGCAGATGACATTGACCTCATGGGCAGCAGCAAACAAGAACTG
>CM060341.1:32595732-32600732 GCA_030674155.1 Stramonita haemastoma | reverse complement strand
CTAGCATCACCAAACAACAGTTTCAACCAATATTTTAAGAGAGAAGAGAGAGAAGAGAGGAGGAGAGAGAGAGAGAGAGAAGAAGAGAGAGAAGAGAGAGAGAGAGAGAGAGAGAGAGAGAGAGAGAAGAAGACGAGAGAGAGAGAGAAGACAGAGAGACGAGACAGAGACAGAGACAGAGACAGACAGACAGACAGACAGACAAACACAGAAAGACAGACAGACACAGTGAGACAGACAGACAAGAAGAGAGAGAGAGAGACACACACACACACACACACACACACACACACACACACACACACACACACAACACACACACGCAGCCGCGCGCGCACGCGCGCGCGCGCGCGCAGAACATCTGTGCACACGTTAAATCCTGTTCCGCTTTTCCTAAGAGTAGGTCATCGTGTACCGGTGGGAACAGAGACATTTACAAAATTACATACACACGGGAACTGGATGTAAAAAAGCACAAGAGTGCTTATCCCATTATCCTCGATAAAAAGAATAAATCAAATCAAATCAAATCAAACAAACAGACAAGACAGACAGACAGACAGACAGACAGAGACACACAGACACACACACAGACAGAGACAGAGACAGAGCTAGCTAGAGAGACAGACAGATCCCCAGACGTACCAGCGTCCATCTCTGCATATTTGACGGACAGAACCCTCTTGATGCGGTGCACCCTTTGAGGATCACACTGCTGCTGCCCCCCTAGCAGCCTGTGTTCAAGGCGTCCACACTTGTGGGAACTCTCTATCACCTGCTCATACACACACACGCGCGCGCGCACACACACACACCACGCACACACACACAGAGGCATGCACGCACGCGCGCGCACAGAGAGACAGACACACATGACACACACACTACACAGGACACAGACAACACACTTGGACACAGATACAGACACACACACACAGGGAGAGAGACACACACACACGCACGCATACACACACACACGCACGCACACACACACCACGCACGCACACACACACACCCAACACACAAACACACACACAGGGAGAGAGACACAACCACGACGCACGCACCACACACACACACACACACACACACACACACACACACACACACAGGGAGAGAGACACACACGTGCGCACGCACGCATACACACACACAGACACTCACACACACACACACACACACAGCACGCACGCACGCACACACGCACGCACCACACACACACACACACACACACACACACACACACACACACACACACACACACACACACACAAGATTCAAGATTCAAGATTCAAGATTTAATTCCTTTCACCCCTTTTGGGGCATGGAGGATAACAAACAAGTTCAACACGAAAAAAGAAACCTTACAGCAATAGTACATCAAAAAAGTATTATCAATATCAGCAGGAACTGAAAAGCAAGAATTCATCGCAAAATAATAAACAAACACTATTAAAGACTCACAGACACACACAGACACACACAGACACACACAGACACACACAGACACACGTACACACACACACACACCAACACACACACACACACACACACACACACACACACACACACCACACACACACACACACACAACACACACACACACACACACAACACACATCCACATACAGTCCTTCGGATGAGACTTTAAACCGAGGCCCCGTGTGCGAACGCACGCAGAACATCTTGCGCACACGTTAAATCCTGTTCCGCTTTTCGTAAGAGTAGGCCATCGTGTGCCGGTGGGAACAGATGACAATATTTACTAAACTGCATACACACGGGGACCGGATGAAAAAAAAACACATGATTGCTTATTCTGTTATCCTCGATATAAAAGAATAAATAAATAAATAAATAAATAATACCACACACACACACACACACACACACACACACACACACACACACACACACACACACACAACACGTACACACACACACATACACACACACACACTCTCTCTTCTCACACACACGTTAAATCCTGTTCCGCTTTTCGAAAGAGTAGGCCATCGTGTACCGGGTTTGGGAACAGATGACACGGTTTAACAAACTCTGCATTCACATGGCGACTAGACTTTTTAAAAAAAAATAATAAATAATAAATGATAAATAATAAATGAATAAATAGATAAATAAATAAATAATGAATAAATAAATAAATAAATAAATGAATGAATAAATAGATAAATAAATAATAAATAAATAAATAAATAAAAATAATAAGTACCAGCAGCAGTGCTGGGGGCCTTGGCTTACTGGTGGCCTCGCTGCAGCCTGATTTGAAAGAAAGTGCAGGTGGATGTGGATCAACATGACAAACCGGCAGACGGCTGTATGTTAAAGTCTGTCCCGACCCTAAGGCTCATCAGGCCGGTGCTTATCCCGGTTTCTGTGGCGTTAAGCGACTGAAAGTCATAGACTCCCCCCCTGAATAGGGCGCCAGTCTATCGCAGAGTTAACCCCCAACTCAAGGTTGGTACCCCTTTTACACCTGGGTGGGGTGAGAAAATGGCCGTAAAGTGCCTTTTCCAAGGGCACAACGCATAGCCGAAAGCTGGGATCGAACCCGCAACCTTTAGATTACGAGTCCAACGCCTTAACTACTAGACTACAGCGGCGGCTAGACGGCTGTTGTGATGAACATTTAATGTCAAGAGTGGTCATCCTAAGAGTGGGATAGGTGCAGAAGCCAGCAAACAGATGAGAATATTGCATAGTGACAGACAAGACGGACAGACGGACGAATAGACAGACGGACAGACGACGATAGACAGACAGACAGACAGACAGACAGACGGACAGACGAATAGACCAGACGACAGACAGACGGATAGACAGACAGACGATAGACAGACAGACAGACGGATAGAAGACAGACAGACGGATAGACAGACAGACGGATAGAAAGGCAGACAGACAGACAGACAGACAGTCAGACAGACGGATAGACAGAAGACAGACAGACAGACGGATAGGCAGACAGACAGACGGATAGATAGACAGACAGACGGATAGACAGACTGACGGACAGACGGATAGAAAGACACAGGCGGACAGACAGATAGACAGACAAACAGACGGACAGAGAGACAGACGGATAGAAAGACAGACAGGATAGAAATACAGACGGACAGACAGACTGAGGAACGATAATCAGAAAAAGACTCAACAAGGACACAGACGCAAACACACAGATTGATATAACAGAGGAAAGAGGAAGGTGGGGAGGGGGGGTGGAGAGAAAGAGGTGGTAAACAAACAAACAAATAAACAAACAAACAAATAAACAGACAAAGCAAGCTGCATCAGTATCGTTACCTGAAGGCAGCCATTGGTTCTGCGGCAAGGGTCGATGGGAAGGAAGACGCTGAGCATGTCGGGAAACAGGCAGCCATTTTTGTACCAGTAGCTGTCGTAAAGAATAAGACACCGTGCAGCATCTCTAAATACCACAAAACGTAGCAATAACGCTGTAAATTATATGTATTGTATATTATATATATATATATATATATATATATATATATATATATATATATATATATATATATATATATATATATATATATAATTTTAGAAACAATAAATAAAAAGTAAAATACGTGATCAGTACAATTCAGTTTAACAAAAAGAAAGGATTCACCCACTTGTAACAAACTAATCATAACATTGGCGTCTATACAGTTACAAATCACCTAGTACATACAAAGAAAAGAAAAAGGAAAAAGCAACCTGAAATGCGATTACAAACAACAACTTTCGAATCGACCATCCATTCAAATTACATATGATAGATATCAACCTTTTGAAATCTGCTTACTCGATAATACATAGCTCTTTAAAGTGACTATATCAATTCGTATTAATATAATTGGTGGTGACTTTGCTTTGTCTTAATTTTTGTGCTTCTGCAATATATTCATTTTCAGATGACAAAATAGAAACAACATCTTGAATTTCTGCTGATTGTAGACTTAGAAGATTATGTTTATTACGTATAGTTTCATATGCTTTACATTGAAACAGAAAATGAACTTTATCATCAACATTATGACCACACAATGGACATGGTAACTGTATGGATGTCTCAGTCTGGAACCATCTTTTGTTAGCATTGAAACCCAATGTTCTTAACCTGAATCAAGCATAATTAATCCTGTGCCATTTATCAGTGATTACTTTAAGATATTTTTCAGTCTGAAAGACGGATTTGAAAGAAAAGAACCAGCTATATTTATTTTTACTTTCCATATCTGAGTGCCAGTTTTGTTTAAAAGAGCAAATAAGCCTGTCTTTAAAATTCCGAAAGAAACTGACACTCATTACCTACTTCCTGAGACATCCACAGAATTCCAAAGCCATGTTCCGACAAAACTCTTTTAACCTGATAAGCCCAGTTCTCTTTACCCAATTCCATCTGTATAATCAACATTTCATATGACTACCTGCATAAACGTGTTTGTGGAAGTTTCAACAGTTTTAACCAATATTTAATACATTTTACCAAAATTCTTACATATAAAGGATATCTTCCTGTCTCTCCATAAAGTACAGTGTTAGATGAATGTATCGGTACATTTGAAAAACGTTTCATGGCAAATGTGTGAACTTTTTCCATTTGTGTATTTACATTAGATCCCCATATTCCTGAAGCGTATGTAAGCAAAGGTTCTATTGTGTGTCAAATAATTTCCAAAAAGGGAACAGTCTATCGTATTAAGCTTTCGTAATGTTTTTAAAATTTCTATTACACCTTTTTTCCCCTTCCTATAAGATTCTTCCCATGCAAAACTTAGACTTAGCCTTGTTGAAAATATCATCCCTAAATATTTATAACTATTGACTATTTTGACTTCAGAATTTCCATAAACCTTTTCTCGAAATGATAAATGTCCACCCATTCTAAAAACAATAATGTTTGTTTTTATCCATATTTACCGATAAATCAAAACGATCTGCCTCCTGTTTAAGACATTTAACTGATTTTATAGACC
>CM060341.1:32565732-32590732 GCA_030674155.1 Stramonita haemastoma | reverse complement strand
ATGGGATCAGCACTTATGTAATGTACTTTTTTTTCATCCAGTCTCCTGTGTGTATGCAGTTGTGTAAAATATTGTCGTCTGTTCCCAAACCGGCACATAATGGCCTGCTCTTACGAAAGTGGAACAGGATTTA
The DNA here is from genome assembly GCA_030674155.1 of Stramonita haemastoma. Classification (NCBI taxonomy): domain Eukaryota; kingdom Metazoa; phylum Mollusca; class Gastropoda; order Neogastropoda; family Muricidae; genus Stramonita; species Stramonita haemastoma. The sequence goes on along the minus strand of CM060341.1, from coordinate 32,590,599 downwards.
ACGTGTGCGCAAGATGTTCTGCGTGCGTTCGTACACGGGGGGGGGCCTCGGTTTACAGTCTCACCCGAAAGACTTTTTTGGGGGGAGAGTGGAGTCAGCACTGATGTTAACTCCAGGGGGAAAATCCCTTCTAACGGGAATCGAACTCGGGTCGTCAAAATTGCCAGCGCAATGTTCTGACCACGAGGCTATTCCGTGAAATGAGTCGCTCAGCACCTAAACCCACAGGCAGGTGGTGTGGGGGGTGATGTTGATTTTTATTATTATTTGGATTGATTATAAAAACTATAACACTTTATTCTATCCTATAGTGAAAATATCAAAGCATAATTTTGTGTTCCTTCTTGTTTTTCAACGTGTTTTTGAAAAAAAAAAAGCCATGCCCTCATTCTGACTCACCTATTGGGTGGGATGCTAAACTTGTCAAAATCTCATTTAAGTCATTTCCTGCAGTCTATCATTCCAATATGTAATAACTTTTGATAGAATTGTTCGATTTTCAATCTGTTTTGGTTGTTTTTTTTTGTACTGTAGGGCCATTTCATTGCAGATTAATAACACATCAAGAACTGATGGATCGGTGGTCAAGGTGGTAACGCGCCTTGCCTAGAAAGCAAAATGTCCGGGTCGGAGTGTGCGGTGGTTTGTACCCCCGTTTGGGCCCAAAACTTTTCCCCCATCCATTAGACCCTGAGTGGTGGTCTGGGCGCTAGTTTTTCGGATGAGACGATAAACCGAGGTCCCGTGTGTTACACATCACTATTTAGCGCACGTAAAAGAACCCACGGCAACAAGGGGGTTGACCCTGGCTAGCTAAATTCTGTAGAAAAAAGCCGCTGTGATAGGAAAACAAAAATACAGTTGCATACAGGAAAACGAAAAAAAAAAAGTGGTAGGCGCTGCACTTGCGGCGACGCGCTCTCCCCCCCCGAGGAGAGCAGCCTGAATTTCACGCAGAGAAATCTACTGTGACATAAAGTGGTACAAAATACACAAAAATAACTAAAAATTCACCTCTGATGCAATGCAACTCCTTTATTTATTTATTTATTTATTCTTTTATATCGAGGATAATGGAATAAGCACTCTTGTGCTTTTTTACATCCAGTCCCCGTGTGTATGCAGTTTTGTAAATATCATCTGTTCCCACCGGCACACGATGGCCTACTCTAACGAAAAGTGGAACAGGATTTAACGTGTGCGCAAGATGTTGTGCGTGCGTTCGCACACGGGGCCTCGGTTTAAAGTCTCATCCGAAGGACTTTTGGGGAGAGTGGAGTCAGCACTGATGTTAACTCCAGGAGAAAAATCTCCTCGACCGGACTCGAACCCGGGTCGTCAAATTGCTAGCGCAATGTTCCGACCACTGGGCTATCCGTCCCCTTATGTGATGGAGCATCACAATTATTCATTACTTCCATACAGCCGGGAACGGACTAGTCTGATGTACAGAGCATCGAGCTTGTCGTCTTCTTTTTCCTCGTCGTCGAACACCCAGACAGCAACTGTTGGAGGGGATTTCTCCCCCTGGAGTTAACAATCAGTGCTGACTCCACTCTCCCCAAAAAGTCTTTCGGATGAGACTGTAAAACCCAGGCCCCGTACCGTGTGCGAGCGCACACACGCAGAACATCTTGCGCACACGTTAAATCCTGTTCCGCTTTTACGTAAAAGTAGGCCATTGCGTGCCGGTTTGGGAACAGATGACAAGATTTACACAACTGCATACACACGAGGACTGGAATTTAAAAAAATAAATAAATAAATAAATAAAAATAAAAGATAATTATCCCATTATCCTCGATAAAAAAGAATAAAATAAAATAAAATAAAATAAAAATAAATTTAAAATAAACTGTTGTCTGTTCTATGAGCGAAAATGCGTCACGTTGCCGTGTAAGCGCCAGACAAATCAGGCCCAGTGCATCCGACTTCAGCATATGAAGAGCTGTCGTCTTTTATTTCTTGGGGGGGGGGGGAGATGGGAAGGGAGGAGGGGGAAAGGTAGAAAGGCAGGAGAATGGACCAAGAAGGCAGAAAATAAACAAGGAGGTGACAGGAAGAAAAAAGAAACAAAACAGAAACAAAGAGAGTGATAGAAAAGAGGGCATTTCACGCACATAATTTTCAGAATGGGGGGATGCTGTTTATACTGACAACCCCCACCCCCACCCCCACCCCCACCCCCCGGGAAAAAAATCTTGTAATCTGACAGCGTGAGTTTAAGCCACCAACAAGGCACACGTTCAAGGGTATCTTTCCACCCAGTTTATTTATTTATTCATTTACACCACTTTATGTCACAGCAGATTTCTCTGCTTGAAATTCGGGCTGCTCCCTCCCACAGGGAGAGTGCGTCGCCACAAGTGCTGTACCGACCCATTTTTCTCTTTTCTTTTTCCTGTCTGCAATTGTATATTTGTTTCCCTATCCACAAAGTCGCTTTTTATCTACAGAATTTTGTCAGGGACAACCCTCTTTGTTGCCGTAGGTTCTTTTATGCGCGCTAAATAATGACGTGTAACCATACGGGACCACAGGGGACGGGATGGCCTAGTGGTCAGGACATTGCGCTCGCAATTTGACGATCCGGGTTCGATTCCCGTTCGAGGGGATTTTTCCTCTGGAGTTAACATCAGTGCTGACTCCACTCTCCCCAAAAAGTCTTTCGGATGAGATAGAAACCGAGGCCCCGTGAGCGAACGCACGCAGAACATCTTGCGCACACGTTAAATCCTGTTCCGCTTGTCGTAAGAAACATCGTGTGCCGGTGGGAACAGATGACAAGATTTACAGAAAGTGCATACACATGGGGACTGGATGAAAAAAAGCATATGAGTGCTCGTCTCGTCCATCTGTACTGTGCTATTTACTGTGTGTACCTTTTCATGAAGTGTGCACCTGGTTAAGGATTTTTTTTTCCTTTTATATAGAAGATAATGGAGTAAGCACTCGTGTGCTTTTTTTTTTTTTTTTACATCCAGTCCCTTTGTGTATGCAGTTTTGGAAATCTTGTCATCTGTTCACAAACCGGCACATAATGGCCTACTCTTACGAAAAGCGGTACAGGATTTAACGTGTGCGCAAGATGTTCTGCGTGCGTTCGCACACGGGGCCCCGGTTTATAGTCTCATCTGAAAGACTTTGGGGGAGTGGAGTCGGCACTGATGTTAACTCCAGGGGAAAAATCCCCTCGAACGGGAATCGAACCCGGGTCATCAAATTGCTAGCGCAATGTTCTGACCACTAGGCTATCCCATTCCCCAAAGATGGATAGAGTAGCTGTCTGAAATGTCTGTTTGTTTCAGGTGTGTTGTTTGGTGTTGTTTGGTAGATGAAATAAATTGTGTTGCTATTACACCCCTGGAAGGCCTCATCATTCAGGAAGGAAGGTGGCAGGATGGTTAAGACGTTCACCTGCCAACAAGTAAACCGTGAAGTTCTGGGTTCGATTTTCAGCCTCTCTCTTTCTTCTCAGTTTGACGGGGGGGGAAATCGAACTGAATGTCAAAGTCATTCAGATGAGACTATAAACGAGGCCCCGTGTACGAACGAACGCAGAATATCTTGCGCACACATTAAAACCCCGTTTCGCCTTTTGGAAGAGCAGGCCATTATGTGCCGGTAGGAGCGGATGACAAAATTATAAAATATTTTTTAAAAAGCCAGCATGCACACAGGTGTGGTGTTTAGACACCATCCCTAAGGAAAAATCGGGGAGTTGGAGTCACCAGGGCGGCTCGGGGCTGTATATATATATATTAAAAATGATAATAATAAAAAATAATAATAAATAATGATAATAATTAATAACAATAATAATAATAATTAACAGTAATAATAACAACAGGTAGGCGCTGCACTTGTGGCGACGCGCTCTCCCCGCAGTATCTGACTTCAGTATGGGAAAGAACTGTTGCCTTTTATTAAGTCTTTCTGGGGGGGGGGGGGGGCAGGAGAATGGGACCAAGAAGGCAGAAAAAGTAGACAAATAATAATAATAATAATAATAATAATAATAATAATAATAATATGTATGATGATGATGATGATGATGATGATGATGATGATGATAATATAATAATAATAAATAATAATAATAATAATAATAATAATAATAATAATAATAATAATACATGGAATTTATATAGCGCTATATCTTGTAAAAACAAATCAAAGCGCTTGCACTCGACCCTCACAACAAACAAGCAACCAATGACAATAAATAATTCTAGCAAATTCGAAAGCACACTCACACGCGCGCGCGCGCAACACACACACACACACACACACACACACAACACACACACACACACACACACACACACACACACTTATAAGGGTATACATTTTGGCAGGGTGAAGGGAATTTTAAATGTTGAAGGCAGGGACCAATAGGAAATGAAAACAGAAGGCAAAAATCTTAGGTTTGAAACAAGTGTGTCTTGAGGTTGGATTTAAAAGTGTCATATGTAGGCTTTTGCCGAAGGGAGAGAGGGAGGTCATTCCAGATTGATGGACCAGAAATAGAGAAAGAGCGGCGGCCGACGGTGGATAGGTTGAATCTAGGTATTTTTAAGGTTAAGGTATCTGCAGCCGAGCGGAGGGAACGAGAAGGTGTGTACAAGAAGGAGTTGACAGACAGAAAAGAAAAAGGAACAAGGCAGAAACAAAGAGGAAAGAGATAGAAAAGAAGGAATTCCTAGCACAGAATTTCCAGAAGCTGAGGAGGATGCTATTTCTAATGACAGACCTGCGCGGCATTCCTATGGGAGGAGGGGGGGGGGGAGGGGAGGGAGGGAGGGAGGGGGGGGGGGGGCAGCTGTCTGAAAAAAAAAAAAAAAAGGAGAAGAGTTACCCCAAAAATATTTTGGTGTAGATATCGGTGTCCTCCACCGACTTCCGTATATTATCCAATTCCTCTGCGTCCAAGAATCCTCTGGAAAAGGCATCAACACAGAACGGGATTCAGACACAAACAAAAATGTAGATCAGAACAGAGTAACACAGTAACGTATCCATGAGCTCATCAAACGGCCTGTTTGCTGTAGAGTGACACAGACAAACAGCGGTCCTGTTAGTAATGACGCAGGACTTGTTAGTGACACCAATGACCCTGGTCCTGTTAGTGACACAGGACTTGGTAGTGACACCAATGACCCTGGTCCTGTTAGTAATGACGCAGGAACTTGGTAGTGACACCAATGACCTGGTCCTGTTACTGACACAGGACTTGGTAGTGTACACCAATGACCCTGGTCCTGTTAGTATGACGCAGGACTTGGTAGTGACACCAATGACCCTGGTCCTGTTAGTGATCACAGGACTTGGTAGTGACACCAATGACCCTGGTCCTGTTAGTGACACTGGTCCTGTTAGTGACACCAATAACCCTGGTCTTGTTAATGACACTAGGACTTGTTAGTGACACCAATAACCCTGGTCTTGTTATGACACTAGGACATTGGGTAGTGACACCAATGACCCTGGTCCTGTTAATGACACAGGACTTATTAGGGACACCAATGACCCTGGTCTTGTTTAGGTGATACTGGTCCTGTTAGTGACTAAGGGGGCGGGGATAGCTCAGTGGTCAGAGCGCTGGCTTTCCCAAGTCAAGTTAAGCAGCGTCGAGCGTGGTTGTCAATAGGATAGCTGACCATGACCACACTCACTTCCGACCTGAGCTGAGGAGAGATATTTGATTTGATTTGATTTGATTTGTTCTTTTATATCAGGATAATGGGATAAGCACTCTTGTGCTTTTTTTCATCCAGTCCCGTGTGTATGCAGTTTTGTAAATGTTATCTGTTCCCACCGGCACACGATAGCCTACTTTACGAAAAGTGGAACAGGATTTAACGTGTGCGCAAGATGTCCCGCGTGCGTTCGCACACGGGGCCTCGGTTTAAAGTCTCATCCGAAGAACTTTTGGGGAGAGTGGAGTCAGCACTGATGTTTACTCCAGGTGGAAAATCTCCTTCGACCGACTCGAACTCGGGTCGTCAAATAGCCAGCGCATATATTCCGACCACTAGGCTATCAGAGGAGAGAGAGAGAGAGAGGGGGGGGGGGGGGGTTATTTTATTTTTTATTTATTCTTTTAATCAAGGATAATGGAATAAGCACGCATGTGCTTTTTTTACATCCAGTCCTCGTGTGTATGCAGTTTTGTCAATACTTATCTGTTGCCACCGGCACACAATGGCCTACTCTTACGTAAAGTGGAGCAGGATTTAACGTGTACGCAAGATGTTTTGCGTGCGTTCGCACACGGGACCTCGGTTTATAGTCTCATCCAAAGGACTTTTGGGAAGTGGAGTCAGCACTGATGTTAACTCCAGGGGAAAAAATACCCTCCGAGGGTGATCAACTTGTGAGCACAATGTTCTCATCATAGGCTATCCCTCCCCTGGACAGAGATGAGACAGACAGACAGACAAGGCAAGTCACAGAATGGCAATGACTAACAGAAGGACAGCTGAGCCCAATGAGAATTGACCTCGGCCCCCAGCCCTCCTCCCTCTCCTCTGCACCCCCCCCCTTCACCCACCCACCACTCACCTCCCCCCTTAAAAAAATATAGCCAATGAAGAAGCAGAAATACAACTTGATGAATAAATTGAGATACATAAAACAACTTGACCACAAAAACCCCTCCCACTCACTTGATCAGGATAAAGCCAACTCATCGTAAGCCTTCTTCTACCCTCTGTCAGGACAAACTGACGAGGATTGCAGAGGAATGCTGTAACAACAAAACCGTGACATACATACACAGTCCTACTGTCTGAATAGAGGAATGCTGTCACACAAAACTTGTGACACGACATACAGAGAACCATACTGATTTTGAATAGAGGAATGCTGTCACACCAAAACCATGACACGACATACAGAGAACATACTGTCTTGTATAGAGAAAGCTTTCACACAAATTCGTGGCACTAACATACAGAGAAACATACTGTCTTGAATAGAGGAATGCTGTCACACCAAACTGTGACACTACTACAGAGAACATACTGTCTTGAATAGAGGAATGCTGTAACCCAAAGCAGTGACACGACATACAGAAAACATACATGTCTTGTATAGAGGAATTGCTGTACACACCAAAACCGTGACCACTACATACAGAGAATAAAATGTCTTGAATAGAGGAATGCTGTCACACCAAAACAGTCACACGACAATATGCAGCCCATACTGTCTTGAATAGAGGAATGCTGTAACACCAAAACCGTGACACAACATACAGAGAACATACTGTCTTGTATGGAGGAATGCTGTAAACACCAAAACAGTGATATGACAATACGCAGCCATACTGTTTATTATAGAGGAATGCTGTAACACCAAAACAGTGACACGACAATATGCGGCCCATACTGTCTTATATAGAGGAATGCTGTAACCACCCAAAATCGTGACACGACATGCAGAACATGCTGTCTCGTATAATGAAAGGCTATATAACCAAATCTGTGCACGACATACAGAAGCATACTGTCTTGTATAGAGAATGCTGTAACACAACAAACCGTGTACACGACATACAGAACATACCGAACATGTATCTAGTACCAAAGAGAGCAATAAATAACTCCATCCCAAAATGAAATGCAGACACCTGAATGGTTTGGTGGGAGGGGGGGGGTGTGTGAAGGGAAACAGTTGCTATGCAAAACCTCAACATTGGTGGACCTTGGAGCTCTAGTTGAGAAATGGAAAACTTAAAGAACCAACCAACCAAAAACAAATACCAAAACCACACCATGAAAACGGTTACTAGTCAGACCCCTGATCTAACGGTATGACACCCGTCTACGACACAAGAGAGGTTTACGTTTTCCAATCTCATCCAAAACAGGAGTTTCTGTGTCTTTAAACTGTAAGATTTCTTCTTTTTTTTAATAGTATAATAGTGGTCTGGATGCTAGTATTTTGATGAGGCGATAAACTGCAAACCTGATATGTCTAACATAATTATGCTTGGATAGGTAACTGTAAACTAAAAGGTAAAGGTGTCCCATAAGCTAGGCGGTCATAGGGGAGCAAGGCATCAGAGACCTCAGCTTCTCCAGGGGCCAGCATGTTGAGGGCGGCGCCCATCTCCTCTACCTTGCTGATTTACCTTCCCTGACCCTAAAGAGGGCAGGTACCCATTTACAGCTGGGTGAACCAGAAGCCCTGAATCATGCTGAAGTTGCTTTCTGTAAGACAGCTGAATAATGCTGAATGTGTGTGTGAGGCAGCTGAATAATGCTGAAGTGTGTGTGAGAGCAGCTGAATAATGCTGAAGTGTGTGTGAGATAGACCTGAATAATGCTGAAGTGTGTGTGAGATAGACAACTGAATAATGCTGAAGTCTGTGTGTGAGATAGACAACTGAATAATGCTGAAGTGTGTGTGAGATAGACAACTGAAACATGCTGAAGTGTGAGTGAGATAGACAACTGAAAATGCTGAAGTGTGTGTGAGATAGACAACTGAATACTGATGTGAAGTGTGTGTGAGATAGACAACTGAATAATGCTGAAGTGTGTGTGAGACAGACAACTGAATAATGCTGAAGTGTGTGGACAGACAACTGAATAATGCTGAAGTGTTGTCAGAGAGTGTGCACTCACCTCTTGCCATCTTGAAAACCCTGAAAGTTGTTCCACTGCCCAAAATTCTGGAAAAAGAGAGAACAAAAAAAAGGCCTTTAAAGAGACAGAGACAAATAAACAGACAGACAAAGTACTCAAATGACTGAATAACAAAATTATCTTTATGCACATCTTTAGATTAGGAAAACCCGCATCGATCACACATAAAATGATATAAAACCAAAACCAGATTTCTTAAAACAACTTGGTCCTTTAGAGACCATCTATACTACTTTCACTCATATCAGACCAAAAAAAAGCCCGATTCTCTCAGGAAGTTAAAAATGGTGTCTGGTGAAACATCCCAAAAAAGATCTTTAGGGAGTCTGCAGTGACTTTAATGGAGCTTTGGGTGAGTACAATTTTGAAAAAGTTAAAGTCCCAAATATATAATACTGTAAGCAGGCTGACTTGGGAAAATGTAAAGCTTCCTTGTTTCTTATAATCCGGAGAACATACCTACTGAGGGACATTGATCAAATTATTCTAACATAACGAACATTACATAATCCAACTATTCCCAAACCCTCATCATATCACAGCACATAAACATGTAAGGGAAATGTTTAGTGGACAAAAGCTTTCGAAGCACTTAATGCATTAGGCATATGTTTCTAAAGACAGATCACCGAAAACCATGATAAATAGAAATGGATCGGAAGTAAAAGTTTGAAAGACAGACCAAAAAAAACAAAAAATAGAAATAATCGGTATGTTTTGGAACATGACATAGTGACATGCAAAATGGATAAATCAAAAAAAAAAGCAGTAATACTGCCATGTTCATTAACCTGGAAATAAACAGTTCATCTTTTGCAGAAGTTATGCCTTTGCCATATTCAATAAAGGCTTGAGGCCGGTGCTTATCCCGGTTTCTGTGGCGTTAAGCGACTGAGAGTCATAGACTCCCCCTGGATAGGACGCCAGTCTATCGCAGGGTTAACCCCCGACACAAGGTTGGTACCCCTTTTACACCTGGGTGGGGTGAGAAAATAGCCGTAAAGTGCCTTTTCCAAGGGCACAACGCCATAGCCGAAAGCTGGGATCGAACCCGCAACCTTTAGATTACGAGTCCAACGCCTAACCACTAGACTACAGCGGCGGCTGATCTTGAAAAGTGTGGATTAAATTCAAAGAAATGAAGCAAGGCATAAATCTGCCATCGTGTCCAATTAACCTGGAAACAAAACAGTTCCCATCTAATGCAGGAAAGGCTTATGCCTTTGCCGATATGTTTACAAAAACAATGCGCTTGGAGGGACTACCAGCTAGGGGCAGATAACATAGGACTGAGGAAGAAAACTATGGGAATACATACATCCGAGCCTGATAATAACCTTGTATTAATACTTCAATTACCCTCCACCACTATTAAAGGACGCAACCCTCTCTTCTTTATATATATATATATATATATATATATGTTATATATATTTTTTATTTATTATTGTTTGTTTTATATGTGTGTGTGTGTGTTGTGTGTGTGTGTGTGTGTGTGTGTGTGTGTGTGTGTGTGTGTGTGTGTGTGTGTGTGTGTGTGTGTGTGTGTGTGTGTGTGACGCTCCACCACGAAATGAGTCGCTTAGCACATTACCTACTTTTTGCCTTAGGAGCCATTAAAGGCAAGTGGGGGTCAAGTTGTAGATTTTGATCGATTATTAAACTATATCTGTTAATCTACCTTGTAAAGAAATATCAAGGCACAATTTTTATTCCTTTTGCTTTTAAATGTGTTTTGAAAATACCCAAGCCCTCATTCTGACCACCTGTTAGAAAATAAACTTGCCCGTTTCTCATTTTGTCACGTCCTGCAGTCTATTATTTCAATTTGTAATAACTTGCACAGAATTGTCCGATTTTCAATTTGTTTTTTTGTATTCAATAGCCTTTTAATTGCAGATTAATAACTTGTCAATATCTAAAAACTGACCCTGGTGCAATGCGACTCATGTGGTGGAGCGTCACATATATATATTGGAAAGAGAGGGTTATATATATTAAAGAGAGGGTTATATATAATATATATATATGTGTGTGTGGTATTATCTATCTATCTTATCTATCTATCTATCTATATCTATTATCTATATCTATAATATTATATATATATATATATATATATTATATTTATATATAAATATTATTAATCTTTAGCAATATTCATATATGATAAAAACTTCCTTAAAGATTGGGCATATGGAGGTATCTTGTTTTGCCTGTGTTGGTTTTTGTTGGTTGTTGTTTTTTTTACTTTATAAACTGTTTCTTAAACTTTGGGCTGAAAGTGTCATTCCAGCACAAATGGAAACAGTCTACTGTTGTACCAATCCATAATCAGGGAAAGCCCAAACAGACAAAAAGCAAGTTAGAGGCCCCTAGTGCTAACCTCATATACTGGCAAACTCACGGAAGAATGTTTCAAGGGAGACTTCATGTTATTGCCAGAAGAATAAATCCTAATAAGCAATCAAAAGCAGGCTTTTAAAGAGGTAGAAATGCAATAGATAAGTGATTAAGCTTATGATATGTGCAAAACACCAGTTTGCAAGTAGTAGAGAATTATTCTGCAACGTTTTGAACTTGATTTGGTTTGTTTTGGTTAGTTGATGGTTTTTTTGTTTTTTGTTTTTTACATTAAAAAGTTTAAAATCATGTTTGGCATTCCTGATAATTTAAAAGTTAAAAACAATTGGTTTTTCTGGTATTTTATATCATTTTATCAAGAATGTTCTTAGCACTAAATCTATTCAAGTAAGAGTCGAACAATAACATGCGAAACATAAATATCTTCATCATATGGCTTGAACTCGAGGCCTGTTTAGCACCTGGTGTTATTTGTTTATTGCTAGAACATGATTTTCCAAAGCACGTATCTAGATCTAAATATGTGGTCTATGTATAATATACAGATAATGTTTGTGTATATGGGCAAATGCTAACATGAAAAAGAAACACTTCAAATAGCTCTTTGAATTTTACTTTTAAAAAAAAAAAAGAAAGAAAGAAGGAGAAAAGCACACCGCCTGGGGTCTGTCAGTATGACCAACATCCCCACCTTCTGGAAATCTTATTTATTTGTTAATTTATTTATTTATTTATTTTATTTATTTATTTATTTATTCTTTTATTTCGAGGATAATGGAATAAGCACTCCTGTGGGTTTTTTTTACATCCAGTCCCCGGCCGCGTGTATGCAGTTTTGTAAATCTTGTCATCTGTTCCCATCTCATGCTAGGAGTTCCTTTTTTCAACCCCTCTCTTTGTTTCTGCTTTGTTCCTTTTCTTCCTCATAGGCCTACCCCCCCCTCCTGTCTATTTTCTGCCTTCTTCTCCATTCTCCTGGCTTTTTTTCCAGAAAGACTTAAAGACAACAATTCTCTCCTACGCTGAAGTCAGATGCGCTGGGCCTGACTTGTCAGGAGCTTAACGGCAGTGCAACGTGTTTCGACTCATAATTATGACAGACAACAGTTGGTTGCTGTCTTAGTGTTCCTTGACAAAGAAGAAAAATATGGAAAATCAATCAAAAAGAACGGGATAATCTAATAAGCATATATATATAACTGGCAATGGTCTCACACCTCTACAGAAAAAGCATGCACGATGCTGTCAAACTGTCAGAACATTGCGCTGGCAATTTGACGACCCGAGTTCGAGTCCGGTCGAGGAGATTTTTCATACTGTGCTGATTCCACTCTCCCCAAAAGTCCTTCGGATGAGACTTCAAACCGAGGCCCCGTTGCGAACGCACGCAGAACATCCTTGCGCACACGTTAAATCCTGCTTTTCGTAAGAGTAGGCCATCGTTTGCCGGTGGAACAGATTACATTTACAACTGCATACACACGGGGCTGGATGTAAAAAAAGCACAAGAATGCTTATTCCATTATCCTCGATATAAAAGAATAAATCAAATCAAATCAAACATTGGTAGTAATCCAGAAGGTAAACCAATGTTTAGAATTGATAGCGAATTAGATCTACCTGAATAGAAAGTAAGTAGTACAGTTTTTTAGGAGTTTCTTGTACTCCAAAACTAACCTGGAAAACCCACATCCACATCGTTTACGTAAAGCAAGAAAAATTATACTACTAAAAAAATAGAAGAAATAAATCATAAAACAGAAGCAATGGGGCAATTCCTAAATTACTGGTTGATCAGAACAAAATTACCGTTTGGACAAGAAGTGTTTTTGTAGCGCTCCGAATTTTGTTGTTGTTTTTAAAGCTTACAAAGCGTAGACTGTAAAGACTACAGTACAGACTTACTATTGGTGTTCCAGTTCATGCATCAACATTGGAAACGTATCGAGATCTTGGACGTGTATCGACAACTTGCATATCTGGCACATGTACGTGTATAGGCTAAGTCTACTGAGAAGCCCAACACCTGAAAACTTGGCTTCGGAAGATGTAAAAGGAGGTTAGATCTGAATTAGATTTTCCAAACGAGCGCCACAGATGGATGATAGGCTCTTTTTGGAGATCTATTGGTTTCTACGTAGGCCTATCCGATCTCTTTACGTATAGTCTAGAAATGACGTAGGCCCTTGACTCGCAAGTAGGTCACAAGAAGCAAGGTCGAACTTTCCTGTCTGGGAAATGAATCCAGTACTACTACCCCCTTTACTTTAAGGATGCCGGGGGCCTTTCAGTACAAACAGCATCCCAACCTTCTAGAAATTCTGTGCTAGGAATTCCCTTTTTTCTATCCCTCTCTTTGTTTTTGCCTTGTCTTTTTCTTCCTGTCACTGCCTTCTTGTCCATTTTCGGCCTTTTTCCTTTTTTTTCTTTTCTGTCTTTTTTTCAATTTTTTTTTTTTTTTTTTTTTTTTTTTTTTTGGGGGGGGGGGGGGTCCATTCCTCTGCCTTTTTTCCAGAAAGACTGAATATAACAATTCACCCTACGCAGAAGTGGGATGCACTGGGCATGACTTGTCAGCAGGCGCTTAACACCGCAGTAGGCCTATATGCATTTTCGCTCATGTGACAGACAACAACAGTTGTTGTTTTGAGTGTTAGAAGAAGAAGAAGAGGAATCCAGTATATTTTGCTATAGATCATATACATACAGACATGAAAAAAAAGAGTGACAATCCAAATATCATCCCAGCTGATGTTTAAATGCATACGGAGACCAATTATTATAGTGATTTCAAAGTTCATACAGAAGGTTTACTTTTAGACTATCAACAAGCACTTTTTTTTTTCTTCTTTTTTTCTTTTCTTTTTTCTTTTCTTTTTTTCTTCTTTTTTTTTTTTTAAGCAGATTCAGTTTTAGGCATATTATCACTGAAAGTAAATAAAAAAAAAAGTCATAGCTCTTGTGTAAGTAAATATCGATCAGTATTCACAGTTCAACTCATTGCCATTCTATTGGCTTTGACCTATGGTTTAGACCTTCCTGTTTGTATCTATCATATATTATTTTGTGGGGGGGGTTTCATCTGTTTTATATGCCTGAAGTGGTATGGGTACGTCGCCAGATCAACAGGGCTTGCCAAGACGATTCTGCAGGGAACTGTGCAAGGAAGGAGAAGGAGAGGCAGGCAGAGAAAGAGATGGGAGGACAACATCCGAGAGTGGACGGGCCTCAGGCTGAGTGACACCCTGAGAAAGGTCGAGGACAGAGGGAAATGGAGAGAGCTGGTTGCGAGGTCTTCCGTGGCGCCCCTACGGTCTAAACAGACTATGGGATAGAAGAAGAAGATGTGCCCTTAAAATCCTCAAATTATAAATAAATAAATAGATAAATATATATATATAGGCATATATAGGCATATATATATAGGCATATATATATAGGCATATATGTGACGCTCCACCACATAATGAGACGGAGTGCACATGAGGTCAATTTTTAGTTATTGACATGTTATTAATGTGCTATAAAGTGGCTATCAAATACAAAAAACAGATTGAAAATCGGACAATTCTGTGCAAAGTTATTACAAGTTGAAATGATAGACTACAGGAAGTGGCAAAATGAGAAACGGACAAGTTTATTTTCGTAACACGTTGTCAGAATGAGGGCTTGGGTATTTTCAAAACACATTTAAAAGCAAAAGGGATAAAAATTATGCCTTGATATTTCATTATAAGATAGCTAAACGGATATAGTTTAATAATTAATCAAAATCTCAAAATTGACAACCTGACCCCTACCTGCCTTTAATGGCTCCTAGAGCAAAATTGGGTAATGTGCTAAGCGACTCATTTCGTGGCGGAGCGTCACATATATATAGACATATATATATAGGCATATATATATAGGCATATATATATATATAGGCATATATATAGGCCTATAGGCATATATATATATATATATATATATATATATATATATATATATATATAAAATATATATATATATATATATATATATATATATATATATATATATATATATATATATATACTTGACTTTAGTTATCAAAAAAGAAAAAAAGATAAACCTTATAGATCTAAGTGAGGTATAAACGCCCCCTTTAGTAGGACTCCATATAGGTCTATAGTCTAGGACTGTACTCCAATGAGTGGGCTGACATAGCTGATACAATAAGATAAATAATTATAATAATAAGACAACTCATTGCATTTTTTCTTTTGTTGTTCAGAAGAAGCCTAAAAATGTCTAAACCCAATTATTTCAAAATTTCGTGAGAACGTCGAATGATTATGTGGAGAATAAGATATTTCCATTGCTCATAATAATCATGTCAGATTTCAAAACTTTATTTGCCGCTCATTAATTCTCTAAGACTTTTGTTGAAGAAATTCTCAATAGTGTTGATATTGCTTAAGGTTATTCTTTAAGACTTCTGTTGAAGAAATTCCAAATAGTGTATATTAAAATGTTTGATATTGCTTAAGGTTATTCTTTAAGACTTCTGTTGAAGAAATTCTCAATAGTGTTGATGTTGCTTAAGGTTATTCTTTAAGACTTCTTTCTGTTGAAGAAATTCTCAATAGTGTAGATTATAATGTTTGATATTGTTTAAGGTTATTCTTTAAGACTTCTTTCTGTTGAAGAAATTCTCAATAGTGTAGATTATAATGTTTGATATTGTTTAAGGTTATTCTTTAAGACTTCTGTTGAAGAAATTCTCAATAGTGTAGATTATAATGTTTGATATTGTTTAAGGTTATTCTTTAAGACTTCTTTCTGTTGAAGAAATTCTCAATAGTGTAGATTATAATGTTTGATATTGTTTAAGGTTATTCTTTAAGACTTCTTTCTGTTGAAGAAATTCTCAATAGTGTATATTATAATGTTTGATATTGTTTAAGGTTATTCTTTAAGACTTCTGTTGAAGAAATTCTCAATAGTGTAGATTATAATGTTTGATATTGTTTAAGGTTATTCTTTAAGACTTCTGTTGAAGAAATTCTCAATAGTGTAGATTATAATGTTTGATATTGTTTAAGGTTATTCTTTAAGACTTCTTTCTGTTGAAGAAATTCTCAATAGTGTAGATTATAATGTTTGATATTGTTTAAGGTTATTCTTTAAGACTTCTTTCTGTTGAAGAAATTCTCAATAGTGTATATTATAATGTTTGATATTGTTTAAGGTTATTCTTTAAGACTTCTGTTGAAGAAATTCTCAATAGTGTAGATTATAATGTTTGATATTGTTTAAGGTTATTCTTTAAGACTTCTTTCTGTTGAAGAAATTCTCAATAGTGTAGATTATAATGTTTGATATTGTTTAAGGTTATTCTTTAAGACTTCTTTCTGTTGAAGAAATTCTCAATAGTGTAGATTATAATGTTTGATATTGTTTAAGGTTATTCTTTAAGACTTCTGTTGAAGAAATTCTCAATAGTGTAGATTATAATGTTTGATATTGCTAAAGGTTTACAGTCAAGTCCCATGGTGCATTCGTTTAAATTATTGCAGTTTTCTTTTTCGTCGTCAAGGAACGCTCAGACAGCAACTATTGCTGTCTGTCATAATTATGAGCGAAAATGCGTAACGTTGCAGTTGAGCATCTGACAAGTCAGGCCCAGCGCATTCGACTTCGGCGTGGAAGAGAATCGTTATCTTTGAGGTCTTTCTGGGCGGGGAAAAATTTTTTTTAAAAAGGCAAGTGAGCGGTTCAAAAAGGCAGGTAGAAAATAGAAAAAGGGGGTGAAAAGAAGAAAAGGAACAAGGCAAAAGCAGAGAGTTGGATAGAAAAGAGGGAATTTCTACAATGTGGGGATGCTGTTTTATATTGACAGGTCTCTGGCATCCCCACATTTGACGTCTTTTATCTTCCATCATTTATTACCTTCAGCTGTTAAGTGTGTTCTATTGGTTCTTTTGATGATGTATTTACACACACACACACACACACACACACACACACACACACACACACACACACACACACACACACACACACACACACACACACACACACACACACACACACACACGGACACAAACGTGCGCGTGCATGCACACACACACACACACACACACACACACCACACACACACACACACACACACACACACACACACACACGGACACACACATTATCCTCTTTTGAGAACGACAAAAACAATATGGCAAATTCTGTCCCATACTGAGTTAATGTTAGAAGTAACGTTATGTTGATTTTATTCTGTGTTCAGTAGATTCCTTTAAAATTATAGTATTCTTGCTTGTTAATGAATAGGTAGTTAATTCTACTACTTGATTTGTTTATTTTGTCGTCCAAATCACATGTGAATGGACGTTAATTCAAAGACTACTACTACTACTACTACTACTACTACTACTACTACTACTACTACTCTCTTCTCTTCCTTCTTCTACCTACTACTACTACTACTACTACTACTGCTGCTGCTGCTGCTGCTGCTGCTCGCAGCATGCATCACACACAACCACTCCTACACGCACGCACGCACGCACACACACACAATCTCTCTCTCTCTCTCCTCTCTCTCTCTCTCTCTCTCTCTCTCTCTCTCTCTCTCTCTCTCTCTCTCTCTCTTCTCTTGAAGGACTGGAGAGTGAACAGCTGGGATAATAAGCTTTTAAATAACACAAACTTATCAAAGTCATTCGGATGAGACTATAAACCGAGGACCCGTGTGGGAAGACACGCAGAACACCTTGCCCACACGTTAAAATCCTGTTCCGCCTTTCGTAAGAGCAGGCCATCGTGTGCTGGTAGGAGCGGATGACAAAATTATTAAGATTTTTTTTTTAAAACCCAGCATGCACACAGGTGTCGTGTTTAGACACCATCCCCGAGGAAAAATCGGGGAGTTGGAGTCCCAGGGCGGCTTGGGGCTGTATATGGCAACGTTCTGATGGCTCCTGCGACGGTACTGGAACAATTCGTATCGGTCATTGCCTTTCCAATGGATCATTCCAGTGGCGTGGAGAGGGGGGGTCTGCTGCATGGGTGACAGTTTGCCCTCCATACTTACTTACCCAGGCTTTGCGCTCTAAAGACTAGAGCGCAACTCCAGTCTTCCGAGACTGATGGGTGCCTACTACTATTATCAAATGACAAAAACTTATGATCATATGACACAAAACTTACCAATTGACACAAAGTTATTATCAAATGACAACATCCATTATGTTAATGAGCAGACTATTCAATTTCTTTTAACGTCTGTTCACAAATTGTGATATTAGATGGAAATGTGGGAGAGAGAGACAAAGACAAAGAAAGACAGAGGGGGAAGGGTGTGTGAATGTCAGGGGAAGAGGGCGTAGTTGGTAATGTATGGAAGATGGAATTTCAGAGGATCAATAGGGCCTACACGTGGATTGATAAAAAAAAAAATTTTAAATTTTTTTAAAAACCCTTAACATTACTTACCTAATAAACTACAATGAACAAAAAGGAAAATGCAGTTCTAACAATTCCTAACAAAAACAGTAATTCCAAAGAAAAAATGTGAGGTAATTTCACCTGAGAAAAAAGTCGTAATTAGCTCCCCCCCCCCCCCCCCCAAAAAAAAAAAAAAAAAAAAAAGAGAAGAAACACCACCAACAATGACAACAAATAATTATTAAAAAAAAAAAAATTAAAAGCTATCCCCCTCAATAACACAAAAAAAAGAAGAAAAAAAAATCAAACATAAACAAAAGACCAACCAACCCCCCAAAACAAGAACGAGGATTTCCAACGAGAAACCAGTTATGAACATTATCACCCCCCTCTCCCTTCCCCAAGAAACAACCAAAATAAACAATAGGTATAACAAAAATTCCTATCTGTCTCAGTGTGTGTGGTGTGTGTGTGTGTGTGTGTGTGTGTGTGTGTGTGTGTGTGTGTGTGTGTGTGTGTGTGTGTGTGAATGCGTGTGCGCATGCCTGTATTTGTCTTTGCGTGTGTATGCATGTTGTTCTTCAGTTTAACGTCCTTCCACTAAATAGTGATATCAGACAGGCAAGTGTGTGTGTGTGTGTGTGTGTGTGTGTGTGTGTGTGTGTGTGTGTGTGTGTGTGTGCACGCGCGCGCGTGCATGCGTGCGTGAGTGTGTGTGCATGCATGTGAGTGTGTGTGTGTGGGGGGGGGGGGTGTGTATGCGTGTGCGTGTGGGTTTATTTTTATTATCTTTTTATTGATTTTATTCTTTTATATCAAGGATAATGGAATAAGTACTTGTGTGTTTTTACATCTAGTTCCCGTGTGTACGCAGTTTTGTAAATGTCATCTGTTCCCACCAGCACACAATGGCCTACTTTTACGAGAAGCTGAACAGGATTTAAGGTGTGCACAAATGTTCTGCGTGCGTTTCGCACACGGGGCCTCGGTTTAAAGTCTCATCCAAAGACTTTTGGGGGCAGTGGAATCTGCACTGATGTTAACTTCAGAAGAAAAATCCCTTCGAATAGGAATCGAACCCGGTCATCAAATTGTGAGTGCAATGTCTGACCACTAACTATCCCATCTCCCCCCCCCCCCCCCCCCACCCATGTGAATGTGTGTGCACATGCCTGTGTTTGTGTTGTGTTATGCTGTGTGTGTGTGTGTGTGTGTGTGTGTGTGTGTGTGTGTGTGGAGCTGTGTGTGTGTGTGTGTGTGTAGTGTGTGTGTGTGTGTGTGTGCGTGCGTGTGTGTGTTTGCACAAGGAAGGAAAAAAGGAGGAAAACAGATTTACACCATAATCTCAACATCAGGAACAAAAGAAAAGACAGTTAAATATACAATGAACAAGACATAATAATCAAATTCACTGAAAAGAAAGAAAGACCAAACCTGCGTTGGTTGATTTCACAGTGATGTTAATTTTTGTGATTTTATTTATTTCAAAATTACACAATGACATGGTCCAAATGGGGCAGTTTGACATTACATAAAGAACTAATGTCATGTATTTATGTAATCTGACTTGTTGAGACATCATTTTAAAAAACAAAAAGTAAATACATTACATTAGCAGATAGACCCAATTTCATTGTGATGAACACATAGTCAAGAAATGATATTCAAACACACACACACACACTCACACACAACACCAACGACAATCACACAAATAATCGCACGCACGCACCCGCACACACACACACACACACACACACACACACACACACACACACACACACACACACACCACACACACACACAACACACACACACACACCACCACACACACACACAACACACACACACACACAAAGCATACTTTGCCACAAAATCTATGGCAATATCCACCATCTTCAGCGATAACACCCCAATAACCCAAAACACATCAGGACTTTCTCCACCTCTCACTGACCAATCCAACTTCAAAACTCCTCCCTGAAAACTCCCAACTTAGCTTCTTGCTCAAGTCCACATCTACACAAAAATAACATCCCGTACAAATTTTGTATAACTAAATATCCAAACATAGCAAAAAGACCCCTCCCCAAAAATTCAGCTTAAGCCACCTAGACATATACAAGCATTAAACAAATCAAGCGCTTGATTTTCTTTACAAGAATATCAGCTATACAATTCCATGTATATTATTATTTTATATATATATTATCATTCACTAGCACCAGTTGTGAGAGAGCGAATCCTTTAACACAATGGAAATCTGTCTATACCACAGTACAGAGAACCCAACACTACCAGAGGGGAGTCTATACCACGACATGGCCTTAACCCTTACAGTACTAAATATCTGCTGACAATTACTTTCCCTGTCCTAAAATTTCTGCCCCGGCGCTCTCCCCTTCAGTCCTGTCAGCCGTTTTCCGGTGATAACAGTTCCAGAGGAGGGTTTGTTTAATAGTGATCCGTCATGCGGCTAACTGGCATCAACGGACTTGGAAAATAGTTTTGATACGGCAAACACCGCTTCTCCTTTCCCACGAGAAAGCTTTGTGTGTCGTATGTAAAATTTGCCTAGGTACCCATTTTGCACTCTTCATGCACCTCAGAAACCCAGGAACTGAAGGAAAATTCAGCTGCGCCAGTTTTCCTCCTTACAGGACTGAAGGGTAGCAGAAAGCTGAGCTGGAAAACAGGCTTACTGTACTAAAAGGGTTAACTAAACATGCACAACCTAGCACTACCTTTTTCCTAGGTTCAGAATGAAGTAGTTTTGTGGAGTCAGACAATCAATATAGGATGCATTATACGTGCATATGCAAAACAAACCTATAGAGGTCCCATCCTTCATCCACCCAAAATCACGAGAACAGTAAATATCACTGACAAATCGATCTTCCAAGCTTGTGTAGTGTGGACCTACGTTACTGTTCAGGGGCATTGCAGATATACATGTGCTTCACATCTTGTTACCAATATCTGTTTGTCATTCTTTGCTCGTACACAATACCATCATGTAGCCAGGCCAATATATGTCTCTACTTTCATCACTCCAAATATTTAGATGCAGCCAAACAAACATTTACTCTCGGTTCTGTCACCCTTACATCCATAACAACGTCATTACAAATTGATGGCAGATTCATTGTTATAAAGTACATGGCAAAGTATGCAAATAATCCAATCCTGTATAAAAGCAAAACCATACACCACACTACGAAATAGCACATTCAAGAATTGAAAAAAAAAAGATGTGATAAATGCAAACATGCTTACACGAACAACTACTAACATAATGCACTCAACGAAAAAAAAAAATCATCAAAAACAGTCATACAAAAAAAAAAATCCATGCATATAACTGTGCGCGTGATGCATTCATCAAAGGTGTCACATTTAAGTTTACAAGATGAGCCTTTTACATGTCACTGTAATTCAAGTTCGAAATCCCACAATACATACACTCTTTCACTTTATATCAAAACAGTAATGAGCAAACTGTATCTAAGGTAGCATACATTCATTTTCAAATTAACCACATTTTATGTCTGTTCCCTCGAAGTGATATCATATTAGACGATGGGAAGGGGAGAGGGAGGGAGAATTATGCTAATGGATGTGTGCAAAAAAAAAGGGTGAAAAGAGCGTGTGTGTGTGTTGTGTGTTTGTGTAGTGTGTGTGTGTGTGTGTGTTTTGTGTGTGTGTGTGTGTGTGTGTGTGTGTGTGTGTGTGTGTGTGTGCGCGCGCACGCACGCACGCGCGTGCACGTGAATGCGCATGCACGTGCAAGTATGTGTGTACATGTGTGCACAAGTATAAACCAACAAGAGAACTTGAGCATGAACGAACACCAGATAAATGCGCATGAACATTTGCACGCAGGATCTATTTGTGTACTCTTGTGGTTTTTTTGTTTTGCTACTATTTCCATCTAAATATTAATAATAATTCACGACATAGAGCTGAGGCCCAGTCACAGCTGCTTGACTAGAGGTGTTTCACGCTTTGCATCAGAGCTGAACATATCACACCATGTTTTTTTTCATAGCTGAAGTTAACCCTGGTGAGGTGACGACTGAACACAGCATTCTGTGGCCCTGATCAGACAGACCACTTTCCCCCTACACAGGCATCAAAACCTCCCTCACATTTTCAGTCACACATGGCATGCAGACAGGAACTGGATGTAAAAAAAGAAACATAGATTTTTTTTTCAAAAAGCACACAAATGTAGTTATTATCTTTGAAATAAAAAGAATTTTTTTTTAATGAAAAATAAAAAAGTTATTCCTCCCCCCCCCCCCCCAAAAAAAGGAAAAAATATTGAACTGAACAGTTTGAACTACACAGGTACTTTCAGGAACACCGAACATAAAAAAAAATGCAGACACTTTTCTATGTGGTGGTGATGGTGGTGGCTGTTCTCACACCAAATTCAAATCACATCTGCCCTGGTATGATATGGCAGATAACATGGTCATAAGGAACTTGGGGTGCAACTAACGAATCCTTATTACTTTTTTTTTTTTAAATTAATTTAATGTGGCCACCAAAAACAAAACAACAAAATCCTAAACAAGCAAAAACAAAAAATGACCAGACAGCAGCAAAATTTAAAAAAAAAAAAAAAAAGATAAAAAAATACCAAAGAGCACATAATTTTGAAATAACATGATAAACATCACAACTGTTACATGAACATCATCTGTATCTAACTTTGCACTGTTTGGCCCAGAGTCCTCGTATTTCTCAAGATTCAGAAAGCAGGATAAGGGGAACGGAGATGATCTATAGAACCAACTGGCATGGAACTGAGAGAAACACTACAGTATTGCAGCAGGACTCCAAATCAGATGGAATGTGTGGAAGAAAGCTTTTCACAAGGTACATGAACTTGTGAACTTGTACACACACACACACACACACACACACACACACACACACACACACACACACACACAGAACTGGGGGGTTTTTTGGGGGGTGGCTGACGATACCACCACCACCCCTCTTGAAGCAAACAGCTGTTAGTCTGTGCATAAAGTAAAGGTAAAGGTGTCCCATAACCTGTGTGGTTGTAGGGGAGCGAGGTGTCAGAGACCTCCGCTTCTCTAGGGGCCAGCATGTTGAGGGCGGCGCCCATCTCCTCTCCCTCATTGCTTTACCTTCCCTGACCCTAAAGAGGGCAGGTATCCATTTACAGCTAGGTGAACTGGGGGAACTGTACTGTAACCAAGACGCAAACGGTCACCCACCCAATTGGCATAAACCAGACATGGAAATAAAGTTGTCAAAACCATTACTGATTGCAAAACAAACCGAAAATGATACGGTGATCCCAAAATGTGATCTACAAAATATAAAAACAAAAAACTTGAGGACAGACAACAGTGCAAAGTTTGTACTACTTGAGATAAAAGATGAAACCACAGTTAAACCATGCAAAGACTACGATCGATTCAAGAAATAAACATCAACAGTGACACAATACGTTAACTTGGTACACACATCAGCCTCGATAAAAAAATTTAAAAAATTATTTTAAAGCAAAAAAAGTCTGAACCACAACAGTCACAACCAGACAGCAGATCAAAAATGCGCAAAAAAAAAAAACACCCCAAAAAATCAGCTTCTTCATCATCATCACAATCATCATCATCATCATCATCATCATCATCATCATCATCATCATCATCATCATCAGCTTTCAGACACAACACCACATCAGCTAGTCGCCAAGTAGGTGGTATACATCATACTTTTCCACAGGAAAGGATAACACCCATCATTCTGAAAATCGGCAAGTGAAACCCTCAGATCTATTGACAGGAGGGGTATGTCAGCGTCAAAACCAGAAAAATGCTTTCCATTTCCATTCTCCTGTCAGCAATGTCAGTCACCAGGCATTGGTGTGGCGGGGGGGGGGGGGGAGGAGTGGGAGGAGAAGAATTCCAAAATTTCATTTTCTCTTCTTCAGGAAACACTGATCACTACTACTGTAACACACAGTCTGAAAAAGAAGGGGGGAGGGGGGCGGGGGGGGGGGTAAAAAAAACAACTCATTTCACTTCAGTTGGCAAACAGAAGCGATAGAGAGAGGAGAGGGGGAGGGAGAGGTGGAGAGAGAGAGAGAGAAAGAAAGAGAGAGAGAGAGAGAGAGAGAGAGAGAGAGAGAGAGAGAGAGAGAGAGAGAGAGAGAGAGAGGGGGGGGGGGGGTTCACACACAGAAGCAAGAGAGAGGGAGCAAGGAGGGAGGGGGAGAGAGGGAGGGAGGGGGGAGAGAGAGAGAGTGAGAGAGAGAGAGAGAGACAGAAACACAGAGAGAGACACAGAGAGAGAGACAGACAGACACAGACACACACAGACACACTACAGTCACACAAACAAACAACAACCAAACGACAACAGCAACGCAGACAGACTTTGA
>CM060341.1:32550732-32560732 GCA_030674155.1 Stramonita haemastoma | reverse complement strand
TACTGTGATGGGTGCGTGCTGATGTTCAGAACCCTGTGTTGTGCTATACTAATGCTATTTTTACATGGTTTTTGTTCTTATATATATATTATGGCTTGTAACGCACTGGAATTTCTCTGTTTTAGAGATAATAGAGTATTTTGAATTTGAACTGACCTCCTTGATCTCAGACAGGTTGAACACCACCGTCATGTTGCTCAGCAACCCCGCCAGGTCATGCTCGCAAAACTCAAACACCAGGTAGAACAGGCTCTTGAAGCGGTTCTGCGGCGTGGCTGTTTTGAGAGAGAGGAGGGGAAGAGAGAGGACACACACACACACTTGTGAAACTTTTTTTTTATGATTATGGTTGTATATTATCACATGTGTACCACAGTGCATAAATCCAACATCACTCAGCAGGGCCTTGTCAAGAGTGCTTAATTTAGCGCACTTCTTCCTTTTACCTAGTCCATGTGTATTAATAGCACCAGCTGGCCCCAACTTGTCAACCCATTGAGATGAAACTAACTAATTTTTTTAGTTCAAAATCCGGACTGATCATAAAATTACATATATCACTCAGCTCTCAAAATCCCAAGCTATCTTCCTGAAAGCAAGAGTTCACAGTGCTACTAAGCTAAAACATGGCAGCCATCACTGACTATTTCTCTTGATTTTTGCAGCCCTAGTCTGTCATACAGCTCCTGCACAAATGATCTGTTTTTCGCCCACACAATTTTATTGCATACACTCATGAAATCACAACAGATACACTTGTTTCACAGACATTAACAAGTGGGCAAAGATTCACTACAACTATGGTGGTAGATCTGTAATTTTTATGCTGAGGCTCTATACCAATACAGTCCTTATCTTTAGCAAGCAGAAGATTTTTAAATAACATTTTTGTGTGGATGTGGTCAATGCGTTTGTCAACTGATGTGTATGAATTTAATTTGGAATATACCATGATTTATAAATGTACCAATACAAAGCATTCTTCCTGCCACTGACTTACCTTTGGAAGAACATATTTCAAGCAGCTCCACAATGTTTTCATGATTCAACACTTGTAAAATCTTGATTTCTCGCAAGGCTGTGATTGGAAACTGAAAAAAAGGACAAATTTTTTTTTAATAAAAACATAAACATGCTCAACATTCTGTCTCTTAGTTTTAACAGTCATCAAAATAATTCAGAATAATCACAAAAAAACATCTTTGCCTAATATCACAGGCGGCACAACTTAAGACAAAATGTACAGTTTCATCTTCATCTTCTGTTGCTTCATTACTTAAACAAGTTAAAGTGTATGTTGTATCAAATTTACAATGCATTCTGTATATCTAACTTTCTAAGTTTGTCCACATTTATATATTATCTGACACACCCAGTCTGAGTTTAGCCATCATTCTTTTAAAAATTATATTTTATCAGGGTTCGCGATAACCGGTAATTGTTGGTATTTTACCGATTGTAAACAGGGAATACCGAAAATTTTCGAAGCAGCCGGTACTGGGTACCGATTCTGTTTGCCTGTGACCGATTAGATTTCCGTCTCAAAAAAAAAAGTCTGAAGTGACGTTTTCTGACAGTCTGTCATGGGCCTGTGCTGTGCTTACCGCACCTACCCCTTTCCACCCCTTCCGACGAACATCTTTAGCGCCAGCCTCATTATTAGCCTAGCACGCAGAACAGCAAGCTTTACTGTGAAAGAATAAAGCTTCGCGCTATTCTCGGCATGACAGCGACTTCCATCACATTGAGTAAATGGGGCCTAGATTTATTTAGTCTGTATTCTTTTAATCTTTTATATCGAGGATAATGGAATAAGCACTCCTGTGCTTTTTCACATCCAGTCCCCGTGTGTATGCAGTTTTGTAAATGTAATCCGTTCCCACCGGCACACGATGGCCTGCTCTTACCAAAAGCGAAAAGCGAGGGTCTATGACTATGAATTTGCGCGTTGCTTTGAGAGAGAAGAGTCGAAAACCAAATCTAAATTGAACAAAGATCTAGGCCTAGATGAGCGCCAAGCATAGAAACAAGAAAGAAGAATATAAGTCACACGAATGATGCCATGCAAAACAACAGACTGACACGGACAGTGGCACAGGCGCTAGAAAAAAAATCGTATTTCCTTCGTGGCTTCCTGCCCAAGAAGCGAGTGGCAGCAAGCAGCACGGCAGTCAAAGTCTGAGAGATTCGCGTTCAATTTAGATTTTGTTTTGCTGCCCAACAATCCCCCCCTCCCCCACCCCCTCACTGATTAGTTTCGTTTTGTTCACAGTACGTACCGGATTTTATTTTCTGGGGACCGATTTTGGGGGAGTTGGTCAAGATGTCTCTGAAATGGCAACTGGCAGTACCGGATTTAAAAAATCCTAGCGCGAACCCTGTTATATATTATATCCATGTAATGATGCAAACTTACCCCTTCCTTTTCATTGTCCATGAGGACTTTCTTTAGGGCCACAACTTGCTTGGTTTTCTTGCATCGTGCTTTGAAGACCTCTCTGTCAAGAAAGAAATATAGAAAATATTAAGTTATAAACCCCATAAATCCATGTCAGATGTCATTAAAGACGTAAACTGCTAGGATTTATAACTAAGTCATGTTTCTGTTTGCTCCAGACAAACATAGCACAGTAGGGTATTGTCTCATAATTTTTTTTTTTTTTTTTTTTGCTGCCTCGTCTTCTGTGACGTTCCCGTACTGCTGTTCCCACGCCGCTCATTTCAATCTCCCCGCCACAGCCATACCCAGATTCGTTGTGTCTCACCCCGGGGTCGGGAGTCCACAGGGAGCTCATCAATATTAGGCCGCCGCGGGGCCACCAGGCAGAGGAGCCCTGCACTTCTGCTGGGTCACTTTGGTGGTGTTCAGTGGTGCCTGTTCTGAGCTAACATACGCAGGACACCACCTACTAAGCCCCCTACTAACGAAAGTATTAGCTCAGTCGCGGAGCCAGACTGAGTGAGTCACCCACCCAAGGTGGCGACCACCACAACGTCCCTCCAACGACCGCCTCCCCACGAACCCCCAACCCCAAAGGCTTTGACACAAATTCACCACAGGCACAGAAGCGTATGGGGAAACCGAATCTGAGGTCACCATGAGACCTGAGCAACGGAGGCCACCGAATCAGAGGCAATTTTTATTATTGCATGATGATCAATGATGATGAGGATGATGTAATGATGCTGCTGTGGAGGTGCATCCACTTTGAGACTACTTGACAGGGTTGTTCTCTACGCTTACTGTCATAATATATCCCGGCGTCAACCAGGCCCGAGAGATACAGACACCTGCAGTGCTGGTCAGGTAATTAGAGCAACACTCTCAAATTCGCATCCGTAAAGTGGATGAAGCTCGACTGTGTGGTCCCAGTCTCCCCACTGAGCCCACAGCACACTCACTCTGGGTAGGAGCCGGCCGGAGCCCGAAAAAATCCCTATGACTTATGGGATTCGAACCCGCGACCTTCCAGTCCGGAATCCACGGCGCTAACCACTGCGCCATGGCGGCTGGTATAATATTTTTATTATTTTATTTTATACCACTTTATGTCACAGCAGATTTCTCTGCGAGAAATTCGGGCTGCTCTCCCCGGGGAGAGCGCCTCGCCACAAGTGCAGCGCCTACCCCCTTTTTTTACTAACTGCGTGAATAAACCAACACCAAAACATTTTCCTATGTTTTATTGTGAATATGTTTACAATAGACAAATGGCATTAAAGAATCTGAATCAATGTTAATTTTATGGACTTGCTCACTCTGTGCGCATTGTACATATACATTGAGCAACTTTAGGGTGTTGCTCATTATATACTGTGTGTAACTGTTTTGCTCATTGTGTATAATGTGCAAAATGTATTGCGCACAGTAGACACTGAGCATGAAATGTTGCGCATTGTATACAATGCGCAAATTGTACAGATTGAGTACGACATATATATAGTATAGGTCTAATTTCCAGTACTAACTTAGCTAATGGCAACATTTGGCACTCATGTTGATGTTACCCCAATACCATGAACAAAAAGTGTCAATTATCTCCCCCCCCCCAACCATACAAGCATGTAATAGTAAACTAATAATACATAATGTGTGCTTAAATAATAAATTGCATTTGATTTTTTCCTATGATCAACTGATCAAGCTATCCACATGATCAACTGATCAAGCTATCATTAATTTCATTCTTTCAATTTGAGGACCATGAAATGAGTCGTTCTTATTATATTATAGACTAGAATACTATGTAGATAGTCTAATGTGTACAGTTAATGAGTGTATGCAGTTTTGTAAAATTTTGTCATCCGCTCCAACCAGCACAAAATGGCCTTCTCTTCCAAAGGCAGAACTGGTTTTAACATGTGAACAAGCTGTTCTGCATGTGTTCATAAACTAGACTTCTGTCTATAACCTAGCTAGGCCTAGACAACTTTCTGGAGAGTGACTGACTCCAGGGGGAAAATCTCACCACATCAGCTGATCTGTAACTTAAGTCTATAAATCACATAGGCCCCCTATGTTAATACAATCCTACATAAACTCGACACACAATTCATAACATTTGTCAATTTTGATATTAACAATGATGGCATCACCACCTTCTCTCACACTCACATTGTCACAGTCACACCATTCAAACATGTCTGACCAACAAATCAAATGTACAGTACAGGCAACATTGTTATTGCTCGAGCATTTAATACTTACCCAAAAGTACCCTGTCCAATTTTGGCCAACTTCTCGTATTTCACATCTTCTTGGGCACAGTATGGATATGTGATTTCCTCGGATGGTGTCCATCTCGAATAACCTTTGTGTTCTCTGTCTTTGCCTGAACTCGATGATGATGACATCTTGATTTTTCTCTGTCGCAAACGACGACTATTTTCAAAGTCCTTCTGTCCTCATAGAAAAAAATACACAATATTCACAAAATCTAAATGAAGCTGAAACTTTGCCGACATATAATAGAACACTGACTGATGTAAGCAATGAAACTGTACGAGTTCAGTTTTACACTCCTACGAGCACAATGTCGAAACTGAAAACTTGTCCGCCGGAAGCACAATAGGCCTACTTTCGGCTACACTCCATCTTTAGCTTCCGGGTCATATAGTACTAGGCCAAGGCCTATAGGGTCAAAAGTCCTCGTTCGAACAAAAATGTTGCTGGTTTTTACATATCTTTCTAAAGTATGAAAAAAACAACTTTGTTGGCCTACTTGTTATATGGATTGACAACATAGAGTAATAACAGGTAGTTACGAGAAAATTGGAAATGATCAAGAAATGAGGATTCCTTTTGTCCTTACAGTGTTGACCCCAGCATGCATTTTGTGGTTAGGAAGCAGACAGCAAAGGACTTTGGCTAAACACCATTGTAGCTTTTGACTACTTTTCCATGTTCAATAATAATAATAATAATAATAATATTTGGAATTTAGATAGCACTACATCAGAATATCCACGACACCAAAGAATGGCCAAAAGAATGGACACAGTCTCTTGTAATACCCCTGCCAAAGAAAGGAAACCTTAAGCAATGCCAGATCTATAGAACCATCAGTTTCATAAGCCATCCTAGCAAGATCATGCTGCAGGTAGTCCTCAACAGACTGAAAAACCAAGCGGAAAAACTCCTGGCAGAAGAACATGCGGGCTTTAGACCAAAACGCAGCACAATGGAGCAAATTTTCCATCTGAGAATTCTGATAGAGAAGCATCTCCAACACCAAAAAGACTTGTACCACAATTTCATAGACTTCAAAAAGGCCTTTGACAGGGTATGGCATGACGGCCTCTGGCAAGTAGTCAGGCACTTCAACATTGACAACTGCCTAATTGAAGTCATCAAGGCACTGTACGAGAACGCAAGAAGTGCAGTTTTCATGAACAATCACGTGGGCAAGTTCTTCGAGACCACGGTTGGGGTCCGCCAGGGCTGCCTTCTCTCACCTGTACTCTTCAACCTCTTCCTCGAAAACATCATGACAGAGACACTGCAAAACCACCACACCTCTATCTCCATTGGTGGAAGACCCCTTTGCAACCTCAGATTTGCAGATGACATTGACCTCATGGGCAGCAGCAAACAAGAACTGCAAATCCTCACAGACAGTCTAACAGATCGAGCGAGTGCATACGGCATGGAGGTCAGTACAGAGAAATCGAAGATCATGGTCAACAGTGCAAGTAATGACATCACGGAAATAAAGATGAATGGAGAAATACTGGAAGAGGTGAGCCAATTTAAATACTTAGGCTCTATCCTAACAAAAGATGGCACATCAAACAATGAAGTGAAACCTCGCATTGCAACAGCAACATCTGCTCTAGTCAGACTCGAGAGGATCATCAGAAGCAATAACATCAGCTTCTGCACCAAATACCACCTCTACAAATCCCTCGTGATATCTGTCCTCCTATATGGCTGTGAATCATGGACTCTGACAGCAGAGTTAGAGAGGAGAATCCAAGCATTCGAGAACAAATGCCACAGAGGACTCCTCAAAATATCATACAAAGAACACAAGACCAATAACTATGTGAAAGAAGAAATCAAAAAGCGTGTGGGCCCCCAAGAGCCTTTGCTCTCCACCATAAAGAGGAGAAAGCTGATGTGGTTTGGTCACACCACAAGACACAACACCTTAGCAAAAACCATCTTGCAAGGAACAGTCGAGGGCAAGAGAAGAAGAGGCCGCCAAAAGAAATCATGGGTTGACAACATCAAAGACTGGACCGCCCAACCCCTGCAACACCTCCTTCTAGCCACACAGGATCGTGAAGCATGGAAAAAGATCTCTGTTGCGTCTTCTCTCATGTCCCCCCTACGTCCTTTGGGACATGGGACTGAGTGAGTGAGTCACAACATCAAAGACTGGACCGCCCACCCCCTACAACCCCACCCCCTACAACAGTGAGTGAGTGATATCTTGCAAAAACAAATCAAAGCGCTTGCATTCGACCTATTCAATACACAAGCAATCAATGACAATTAATAGTTGTAGGAAAATCGAATGTGCACACATACGCACGCACGCGCGCGCGTGCGCAAACACGCGCGCGCACAAACGCACACGCGTGCGTGCGCGCGCGTGCACACACTCATAAAGGCTATACACTTTGGCTGAGTAAATGGGGATTACAGATGCTGAAGGCAGGGACAGATAAAATATGGAAACGGAAGGGAAAACTCTTAGGTTTGAATTAAGTGTGTCTTGAGGTTGGATTTAAGTGTCATATGTCTGTCTGTCCGTTGTGCTCGAAGATGACCTCCAAAACAGCAGAGGAGGCAGCGAAGCTGCTGTTTCGTAAACTGGGCACAAATTTTATTATAGTGGAGATGCCTTGCCCACAGCACACCCCCACTCCCTCGGCCAAGAGGGCATATAGACAGTCAGCGTGGGAGATGTTCTCCAAAAGCCAACTAGCCCCCTGGGCTGCAGCACATAAGGACTGTGCAAATCAAGTCTCCTGGTCAGAGAGTCATAGTCGATCACTAAAGACTAAGCTGTAAAGGGGAATTCCATGAGTGGGAAAGAAAGCCACTGATCATACAGCCTCTCACTTTGCTGTTGCCCACAGCATCAGTGGTTTAATCAAGAACTGTGGATCAAGCCTAGACGCTGAAGCTTTTGCCTATACCCTACCAGTCCTTTTCTGTCTGCTAGCTTCCTAACCCCAGTATGCATGCTTTTCTTTTTCTTAAAATTCTTTTATATCAAGGATAATGGAATAAGCACACATGTGCTTTTTATATCTAGTCCCCGTGTGTATGCAGTTTTGTAAATCTTGTCATCTGTTCCCACCAGCAAAAACTGGCCTTCTCTAACGGAAAGCAGAACAGGGTTCTGCGTGCGTTCGCACATGAGGCCTCGGTTTATAATCTCATTCGAAGGAATTTTGGGGAGAGCGGATTCAGCACTGATGTTAATTCTAGGGGGAAAATCCTCTCGAACGGGGATCGAACCTCGGTCGTCAAATTACGAGCGCAATGTTCTGACCACTAGGCTATCCCGTCCCTGCACGGGGTCAACTGTAGAAACACAAGCAATCCTCATTTGATGATCATTTCCAACTTTCTCCTGACTACCTGGTGCCCCTCTATGTCCTCAATCTCAAAAACAAGAGCACAGTGCATTTTTTCATACTTTAAACAATCTGTGAAAATGGACCAAAAAAAATATTTCACCCTACTCTATAGCCTATACTACATGACCCCCGAGCTAATACTGATCCGTACCCAGTTTTAGGGTAAAATGGTTGATGAAAAATAAAAATTAAAATTTTCAAACCTACCAGATTCGTGCAAAATCACAGGAGTTTTGAGTCAAAGGCCAGTCTTTTACAAAAAGTGTTTGTTTTTCTTTTTGGTTTGTTTGGGGTTTGCTGTTGTTGTTGCTTTTGTTGTTGTTGTGTGTGTGTTTTTTTCGTGGTTTTTTTTTTTTTTTTTTTTTTTTGGGGGGGGGGGGGGGTATTTCTGTGGATACCTTAGGATGTGCAGTGTGAGTGCAAGAGATTTAAAATAAAATTATTACAGGAAAACGGAAGGCTAAGATGGCAAAAAGTAAAACTGGTGTAAATCCTTCACACCACTTCTTCGAAGCAGAAAATCAGTGTATGGGATCTATCTATCTATCTATCTGTCATCTATCTATCTATCTATCTATCTATCTAAGTCCTTCGGATGAGACTTTAAACCGAGGCCCCGTGTGCGTACGCACGCAGAACATCTTGCGCACACGTTAAATCCTGTTCCGCTTTTCGTAAGAGTAGGCCATCGTGTGCCGGTGGGAACAGATGACAATATTTACAAAACTGCATACACACGGGGACCGGATGAAAAAATAAGCACATGATTGCTTATTCTGTTATCCTCGATATAAAAGAATAAATAAATAAAATAAATAAAAATATCTATTTTATCCCTTAGTCTAGCAACCGTGGGGCCACTCCTGAAGACTTGACAACCACTTCCCTCCATTCCTTTCTGCTGTATCTTTCTCAAAATTTCGTTGAGTTCTAGGCCTGTTCATTCGCTGATTTTGTCCTTCCATCTCTTCCTTGGTCTGCCTCTTTTCCTTCCTCCTCCGACAGTGCCTTGCAGTATTGTTTTTGCAAGTCCTTTTGATCTTGTGACATGCCTGCCATTTAAGTTTACGCTTCTTTACGATTGATAGAAGGTTTTCGTAGGGACCAGATACTATCACATTTTATAAAAAGCATTGATCATGATTTATTGTTCAAATGTGGCAGTCAGCCTTAGTAGGTCCAAGTAGTCTTCAGTTTTAACGTCTTTTCACTTTAAATGATACGAAAGGAATAATTGCAAAGTGTGTCAAAGTAAGTTTCAATTTCATTTTCAGGTGGTACATTAAGTAAGCAACAGATTTCCTTTTTATTATCAAGCTATCTATCTAGGGGAAAAAAAAAACCACACTCACAAAACCCCAACCAACCAACCAACCAAACAAAAAAACAGCAAGCAAACAAGCATAAAACAACAACAACAAAAAACACCCCGGAAATATTAATCTACGATAATTTTTATTACGACAACCCATAACAATATAATAGACTCAAAAAGGAACTAACAATAAATAAATATAAAAAATTAAATAAAGATAATGCAATGTAAAACTTACTCACAGAACATCTTGCACACACGTTACACCTGTTCCGTTTTTCGTAAGAGTAGACCATTGTGTGCCGGTGGGAACAGGTGACATTTACAAAACTGCATACACACGGGGACTAGATGTAAACAAACACATGAGTGCTTGTTCCATTATCCTCGATATAAAAGAATAAAAGAATAAAGAAAGGCAGAGATTGGATTGTTTCTGGTATAAAGTGCGTCTCAATAACCTTGACCCTTTTGTCAACAGATGACTAGGCATCGCCAGAGTAAGTCGATTGTTTGCAATTAATGTGCTCTTCTTCTTCTATTAATGTTCAGCGGTCAGCAGTTGGATCATTATCATCCTATTATAGGCGA
>CM060341.1:32503232-32545732 GCA_030674155.1 Stramonita haemastoma | reverse complement strand
CTATGGTAGTATTCAGCTTTAAAACTGTTATACTTACTCTTAATTTTATTGCATCGTGAACTAAGCATTCAGAAATAAATGTTCTTGATTTTATT
Organism: Stramonita haemastoma; assembly: GCA_030674155.1. Lineage (NCBI taxonomy): Eukaryota > Metazoa > Mollusca > Gastropoda > Neogastropoda > Muricidae > Stramonita > Stramonita haemastoma. The sequence goes on along the minus strand of CM060341.1, from coordinate 32,545,637 downwards.
GTGCAGTAAACTATGCATCAAAGTTTTATTGACTGTGAAGAAAGTCATGAACTAGACCATTGTTTTAATGTCTTAGACGATGCCATTGTTTGGTAGAAAGTAGACCAGTAATATTAAAAAAAAGTAAGAAAGAAAATTGTGTTCTGTATTTTGTATTGGAGTCTCAAAAGTTGAAATTTGTTCAGAGAGAGGTTGATATGTGTGCAGAATGTGTCACATTTCACACATGTATATATATATATATATATATATACAAATGTGTGAAAGAAATCAATGGTTGATTTTTCCAGTCTCTTACATATGTGATCTGTAGTATCATATTTATGAGTGGTTATTCTATAGAATGATATGGAAGACTTATAGTCTGTATTAACTAAGAAATACTCTTCCTCTGACTCCATTGTAATGGTCTGTGAAGTGATAGTTTGTTGATGGTCTGTGTGAATTGTTGTGATCAGTCTTTGCCAAGTTTTCTGCCACTGTAACACAAACCATTTATGAACATTGTCAGAACCTTGCGCTGGCAATTTGACGACCCAAGTTCAATTCCAGTCGAGGAGATTTTTCTCCTGGAGTTAACATCAGTGCTGACTCCACTCTCCCCAAAAGTCCTTCGGATGAGACTTTAAACCGAGGCCCCGTGTGCGAAGGCACGCAGAACATCTTGCGCACATGTTAAATCCTGTTCCGCTTTTCGTAAGAGTAGGCCATCGTGTGCCGGTGAGAACAGATGACATTTACAAAACTGCATACACACGGGGACTGGATGTAAAAAAGCACAAGAGTGCTTATTCCATTATCCTCAATTTAAACGAATAAATAAATAATAAATAGATAGCATCTTTATGCGGGTGTGTATAATCAAAGGATATGCCGCTAAACTACATCATGTACATAAGCTGCCCCTGGAGAATAGAAATCCCTTCCTCTATCTTTTCAGCAGAATTCAGATTCAAAGTAGCAATCACAGAAGAGATGTAGAATTTTCCAGCAGCTTGGTAAATCACTAAATGTGCCCTAGCCAAACCAGCAAGTGATGATTTGCTTTTTTTCCCCTGATTATTTAACTGTATTGATGTGTGCACTATGCATTATCATATGTGTGTGTTTGTGCATGTGTGTACGTGCATGCATGTGAGTGTGTTCACCACATGCCTGTATTTGTGGTGTTATGTGTTGTGTGTGTGTGTGTGGTGTGTGTGTGTGTGTGTGTGTGTGTGTGTGGTGTTTGTGTGTGTGTGTGTGTGTGTGTGTGTTCATGCATTGATGTGTGCACTATGCATTATCATATGTGTGTGTTTGTGCATGTGTGTGCGTGCATGCATGTGAGTGTGTTCACCACATGCATGTATTTGTGTGTGTGTGTGTGTGTGTGTGTTCATGCATTGATGTGTGCACTATGCATTATCATATGTGTGTGTTTGTGCATGTGTGTGCGTGCATGCATGTGAGTGTGTTCACCACATGCATGTATTGTGTGTGTGTGTGTGTGTGTGTGTGTGTGTGTGTGTGTGTGTGTGTGTGTGTGTGTGTGTGTGTACATGCATGCATGTGTGCATGTGTGTGCTTTTTACCCCCCCTTTTTTTATGAGGCCAGGTATTCTGTCTCCATTTACAAGTAGCACAGGACATAGTGGGGCAGGTCAGGAAAGTACTTTAGTTTGCAATCTATATGATCTACTCTTAGAGAAGATAGACAATCGTATTCTGTGTTCATGGACTGTGCAAATGTAAGCAGGGATGGTAGTTTGAAGGAAACATTGCAGGGAAAAGATAGGAATATTATAGCTTTAAAGCAAGGCAAATTTACAATCTTCACTCCATCTTAGTGAAAAGTTTCATGTATACTGTCTGATTTGTATGTAATTCAGGGAATAATCTTTACAATGCTGCACACACACACACACACACACACACACACACACACACACACACACACACACACACACACAACACACACACACACACACACACACACCACACCCAAAATGTTCAGTATTGTCATAGGTTGTAAAGATAACATTGACAATGTTTAAAGAAAAGAAAATAATTCTACCACTCATGCTTCATATCTCATACAAGAAGTCAAATATAATACGTATCAACGTTAAAAAAAAGGACATGATGTGTTTTACAACAGATCTAATAATACAAGTTTTCAGAATGCGTAAGAGCAAAAAAATGTTAGAATCAAGACTTCTCGGCATCTGTAAAAAAAAAAAAAAAAGAAGAAGGAAGCATTGTATTGTGCTGTAAGGATAACAGGGGAGTCTTTTTGACAGATAGATGTGTGTTGTTTGCAGTCAAAATCGTGACAGAAGAAAATGTAGAAGTTTATGATTAAAAAAAAATTGCGTTGTACATATATGTGCCAGTCTTTCCCATTTTCTGATTACAGTTGTTTGATATTTTATGAAGATCATAGCTGAATATATCAAAAAAGGGTTATCTGACTGATCTTGCTAAAAATAATAATAAAGTGATTGATAGATTAGAATGTATGATTGCTATGTTGTATGAAAAAATAGCTTGGGATGTAAAATGGATGTCAATTTTGGGGATAAATAGGTTTTTGTGTGTGTTTTTTTTGCTGTGATAAAGATAGAAAAAAGGAGGAGAGGGACGGTTAAAGAAAATGTCTTGTTTTGTCTGTCCTGTAGTGTAGAGGAATCTGGTCATAGCAGACGTCGTCTGAAAGTGAAATTTAAGATGTTTTCTCATGAAAACAGTTGTCACCATTGTAAAATGTCACTTCTTTTTTTCTTTTTTTCCTTTGAAATGTTTGTTCAAGGGAGTGGGTTTTTATGGTTTTAAAATTTTTTTTTTATAGGTTTTTAATTTTTTTAAGTTTTTATTTATTTTTTTATTTTTTTTTTTAGCAGAATGCTACCAGGTACCATTCCTTGTCATTGGTTCTTTCACATGAATGACCTGCATGTTTGCTATAGGAGAGTAGGTTATATAGTCTCATCCAATTAAAGACAAGCACCTAGAGGGCCACTGAAAGTCGGAAGTAAGGGGAAAAGGTTGTGTGTGATTGAAATCAGCCTGAGATTCCCCTGCTGCATCTTGGATGTGTGTAAACTCAAAGAGATTAGCGAACGGGAGAAGAAGAAGGACTCAAAGAGATGCCCTTGCTGTCAATATTTATCAATGGACAGGAGTTATTACATTTCTGAACATAATACTTTAAAGCCAAAACCATTATTACTTACTATCTTATTATTTTATCTATTATTATTTAATCTATAATTTCGAGGATAATGAAATAAGCATTCGTGTGCTTTTATTTACATCCAGTCCCCATGTGTACGTACGCAGTTTTGTCAATTTTTGACGTCCGGCAGCTTACAACATCTTCCTATGTTTCTTACATGAAGTTCCTGTTAACTGAGGAGTCTTTGAGCACATTGGCAGTTTCTAGACAGATGATTTTTTTTTTAATGATGATGTTGCTGCTGATTTGTGACCCTATACTTTTATCATCTTTTTTCCCCAGTTAAAAGAGTGAGTATTGTTGGCAGCAGTGGTTTGAATTGTGTCTCTTTGTTTGTTTGTTTTTTTTTAGGATGAAGTTTTTCTTTTTCTTTTCTTTTAAAAAGTGTGTCTTAAATTAAACAGGTTGTGTCATATTTGGCCAGTTTTTTTTTTCTTCATCTTCTATTTGCTTCCTAAATAGGGATTTTACATTATGAGGCCATTTTTTTCCTGTCTTCTTTTTTTAATTTTTTTTTTTTTTTATTGCTTTCTAAATCAGTACTTTCATATGAAAACCATTCTTTTTGTTTTGGGGTTTTTTATTATTGGTGGGTTTTTTTTTTTGGTAGTGTTTTTACCACTTGATTACACAGTGTGTTTTTACATGGCACAACTGAAAATGTGACAAAAGTTGGCACAAGTTTTCTTTGAGCTGCTGCTTGCAAGTACCAGCTTTAAAAAACTTCAGCAACCTATCATTGGACACTCAAAAGGAGGTGTGTGTGTGTGTGTGTGTGTGTGTGTGTGTGTGTGTGTGTGTGTGTGTGTGTGTGTGTGCATTAAAAAAAAACCACACCAAAAATGTTATATTTAGCTTTTCAGGTTTGTTTTTAAAGAAGGCAGGATCATTGATTATGCCCATAGCATATTTGCTTTAATAAGTTGAAGAATAGCAAGACCCCACTTTACAAATGCTTAAGCATAAGCAGTTTGATTGATCCAGTGCTTTGGGGAAATATTGGATGAGATGGTGGAAGGTGGAAATATTGGATTGATAATGGTGGAAATACTGAATGGATAATGGTGGAAATATTGGATGGATGATGGTGGTGGAAATATTGGATGAGATGGATGATGGTGGAAACATTGGATGGATGATGGAAATATTGGATAGATAATGGATTGACTTTATTGTTCTACAAGAAGATGAACACCGACGTGCAATACAGAATGTTAAAGCATGCGTTTTTGATCTTGTGCATGTGTTTGTATGTTAATGAGAATAAAGCATAAATATGTACATTGGATTGGGTTGGATTGGAGTGTATTTTGCGCTGCATTGTATTGTAGTATAGAGTTGTACACTGTGCTGCACTGTTTTTGCACTGCACTGCACTGCTCTGCTGGATTTTGGCCCTTGCACGGTTCCCGTAAAGATATCCATGATGCAATGCAACAAAAATGATGCTTTAAAAATAGATAGAAAACCGAGAGATGGGGATGGGAGATATGGGCAGGGATGAGTGGGTGTGTGAGTGGTGGTGGGTTTTATCTAGGTGGGTGGGTAGGTTTCCAGGTGGATATTTTCCATTTCCTCTAGGTTTTCTTTTACCAGTAGAGAAAACTTTTTTAGGAAAAGAGAGGGCAAAAGGTTAGGTTAGGTTGAAGGTAGGGGCAGATCATTGGGCCCTGGATCACTGCTGCTCTGTGTGTGCATGTGTGTGTGTGTGTGTGTGCATGCATGCACATGTGTGCACACTTCATGTTCTCTTCTTTTTTATCGCCTGCTCCCCCCCCCCCCCCTTCCTTCTCGTATGTAGCGAGTCCTTTCTCTTGTTAAAAAAACAAGAAATTGCTAACCATGATTTTGTTGACAATCTTGCTAACTGTGAAATTTGAAAAAAAGCAAATTTCTTGCTTACTCAATGTACCATCTGGAAATGAAATTTTAATTTGATTTGATTTGATTGTTGACAATCTTTTGTGTTGGATGCACAACAGATCAATCACTGGTTTTTGTTGTTGATGTAAAATCATGCTTTAAAAAAATGCAGTGTAGGAGAAATGGTGTGATTGCATTTTGGGCAGGTAGAAAAATTGTCATGTTAAAATTATAAAATTTGTAAATCTTAAAAAAAAAGCACCCCCCCAAAAAAACTCAACAAGCAAACAAAACTGCAGGAACACTATAGAAGTAGGATAGACATGATAACATGTAGAGCAAGAGCAAGAGTTATTGTTTTAAAATAAAAGGCGTCCCATAGCCTATGTGGTTGTAGGGTAGTGAGTCGTCAGAGACCTCAGCTTCTCTTGGGGCCAGCATATTGAGGGCGGCAACCATATCCTCTCCCTTGCTGCTTTACCTTCCAATTCCCCGACTCTAAAGAGGGCAGGTACCCATTTACAACTGGGTGAACTGGGGGACTGTTCTGAAGCCAGTTGGTAACCATGCTAGATGCTGCTTAACATTGGCTGTGGGAAAGCAAGTGCTCTAACCACTGAGCTATCCTGTCCCCTGTTTTAAAAATATCAAAACATATAATTGCAATGCACAAGAAATGTAGAGATAGAAAAGATGTGATGTTTTGGAATGGTGCAAAAACTGCTGATTTGAAATACAAATTAAAAACACAAGGCAATGCAGAAGAAACTGAAAAAGTTGAATTATGTTACTATTTTAGAAAAGTGCATAAACTAGTGTTTTGAAATATCTTTTTTTTTAAACATTGCAATAAAGAAATAATTATAGAAGTGGGAAATAATTCAATTATGAAGGGGCAGAAGTTGTTTTAAAATATATTAATATTGATATAAAAAGAAAAACCTGCGATGCAGAAGAAATCTAGAAATGGGAAAGATGATTATATTTGGGGCAGGTGTAAGAATGGCTGTTCTGAAATCTTGAATAGTGTTTAGAAAACAAAATGCAGTGGAGAAGAAACAGAGAAGAAGGGAAGACACAACTGCATTCTGAGATGTGCGAGAATGGTTTTAACATCTTCAGACTGCAAAACAAATGGCAGTGCAAGAGGGATCTAAGGGTAAGAAAAGGTGTGGTGAGCTTTTTGAGAAGGTGCAAGAATTGTTTTAAAATGTTAAGAGAGGATTTAAAAAAAAGAAATATAAAGATTGGAGAGATAGGATCGCAAGTGCAAGAGACTACGATTCTGATGATCTTGATTTTTTTGGTTGTAGACCTCTGGGCGACATGCTTTTCTCAAGTGTGGAAAATGAAAATGGAGACAATGTCTTGTTGCTATATATTTTAACGTTTTTGAATGTTGAAACTTTGTGAAATCCATTAACAGTATTTTAAAGTGTTATTTGCATTTCTATGTGTTGGGTACTCGTTTATTTATTTATTTATTTATTTATTTTTTAATGACTTAAATGAAAAGCACAAAAGTGTTATAGGAGACATTTCTATGGGTTGTGTCCTTGCTTTTTTTTTTTTTTTTTTTTAAACGTCACAATGAAAGGTGCAATGTAATTGCAGAGGCAGGTAGCCAATATATCAGAGTGGTACCAAAAAAGATTGTCTTCTAACACTTTTTAAATTTTTGATCTTCTTACATAGGTTAATGAAGCCAGTTTCACTTTTAAGAATAAAGAAAAAAAGCAAAGACAGTTAGATGAAAATTGAAAATACTGGTATTGCTTTGATGAATGCGAATTAGATCGTCTGCATGGGTATATGCACAAATGGAATTGAGGCACTGGCAAGTCTGCGTTAAGGTGACCAGGGAAATCGTAAAAACTTGCATCTTGAATTCATCAGACTCCACTACTGAGGTTCAAGTCAGTGACTTTATGGACCCATGGGATTGAAGTTAAACACTCCACTCGGCTTAGTGTCTGTCCAGTTAAAAACTATGGAAAAAGTCACATTCTTGTCATGTCGCTGATGACTTCTTAAGTTTATAGGGTACTTCAAGGTTCTCAAACTCCAGACAGGAATACTAGTCAAGGGGAAACTGAAGAGGTGTATTTCTTTACTGCTTTTTTGTGGGTAATGATACAGAAGGAATCTCCCTTATAGTTTATCTTTCGTGTATTGTTTCAAAGTACTCAGATACGTGACAGTAGCATTGCTAGTCAAAAGGAACTGAAAAAGTTCATTTCTGTGTGACATTTTTGTGAATAGTAGACTTAAGTTATCTTGCTTGTTTCTGGTTGATTTTTGTACATGGTTTTCTCTTTGTATTTTAATCGATTGAAGTATTTGCTTGGTAATTTCTCTTCTAATTCTTAAGTAATATGCTGAAGTTGTCTCCTGTTTATTGTTGATCTTTGTGTATCGTTTTATCTTTGTACTTTGAGCTAAGAATTTGGCCGGTTAATTTATCTACAGAATTCATGCACATAATGTATTAAAGTTATTTTCTTGTTTGTTATCTTTGTATTTTAATCCAAGTTTTTGGCTGGTAAATTTCTGTACTAAATGTTTGTAAGAAATATACCGAAGTTTTCTTTTGTTTGTTTTTGTGTGTTATCTTTGTATTTTAATCCAAGTTTTTGGCTGGTAAATTTCTGTACTAAATGTTTGTAAGAAAAATACCGAAGTTTTCTTTTGTTTGTTTTTGTGTGTTATCTTTGTATTTTAATCCAAGTTTTTGGCTGGTAAATTTCTGTACTAAATGTTTGTAAGAAATATACCAAAGTTTTCTTTTGTTTGTTTTTGTGTGTGTTATCTTTGTATTTTTTAATCCAAGTTTTTGGCTGGTAAATTTCTGTACTAAATGTTTGTAAGAAATATACCAAAGTTTTCTTTTGTTTGTTTTTGTGTTATCTTTGTATTTTAGTCTAAGTTTTTGGCTGGTAAATTTCTGTACTAAATGTTTGTAAGAAATAAACCAAAGTTTTCTTTTGTTTGTTTTTGTGTGTTATCTTTGTATTTTAATCTAAGTTTTTGGCTGGTAAATTTCTGTACTAAATGTTTGTAAGAAATATACCAAAGTTTTCTTTTGTTTGTTTTTGTGTGTTATCTTTGTATTTTAATCTAAGTTTTTGGCTGGTAAATTTCTGTACTAAATGTTTGTAAGAAATATACCAAAGTTTTCTTTTGTTTGTTTCTGTGTATTACTTTACCTTTGTTTATTTATTTCATTAGCTTATTTTTTTGTAGATGCAGGTGTGTGTGTGTGTGTGTGTGTGTGTGTGTGTGTGTGTGTTGTGGAGAGAGAGAGAGAGAGAGAGAGAGAGAGAGAGAGAGAGAGAGAGAGAGAGAGAGAGAGAGAGAGAGAGAGAGAGAGCCTGTGAAGAAGCATTTAGACCATACTTCAAGATAAGATGTGCACGACTGTGTGTGCTACTTTTGTGCATATGGGTGCATGAATGCATAATACATACATGCGCATATAATGTTGTGTGTGCATGTATGTAAGCCATATCATTCTGTAGCAATATATGCATTTCAGAAACTCCACTTTGCGTTTTCTCCAATACCAAGTAAGAACTTGCACAACCGTGTAAAGTATACTTCTATAATTCCTGAAGGGTTAAGAACATGTGAGATTTTATGATTACTACTTGTATTTATGTTATTTTCATCTTCAATCTGCTGGTAATGGTAAGTGTGTTGATTTTTTTTGTTTGGATATAATGTTTTGCTGATGAAATGCATAATTTTTTTTTTTTAATACTGGAAAACACTTCATTCTCGCTAGTTTGATTCCCTTTACCTATAGTGCCTATTTGTATATTTTACCCCATTTTTTGCACTGTGGGAGCATGATGTAGGAGATAATTTGTTAAATAAAATTAAAGGAAAAATGTTGGTTCCGTGTGTGTGGATGTGCATGTGTAATAAATGTTGGTTCTGTCTATGTGTGCAGAGGTGTGTGTTGTGTGTGCGTGTGTGTGTGTGGGGCGTGTGTGTGTGTCTGTGTGTGTGTGAGAGAGAGTGAGTGGGTGTGTGTTACAAAATGGGCTAAGGCTTAAAATCCAAAGATTTTTGTACAAGCAAATGCCATTTGGATGGTTGAATGCCCAAGTGCTTAATTCATATGATATTCATTCACATGAAAGTTTTCACACCTGTAAGCATGATCGCAGGTCTTGATGAGAAAGAGACCAGCAGAGAGGGAAGAAGAAATTGAGTATGTGTTAAAATGCAATCAGATGATTACAAAAGCAGTTTTAGCCCAGTTTGTTCTCGACCAGGTATCGGTCAGTGGACCATTTCATTTGGTAATAAACCAAGTATTCTAAAAAAACAAACAAAAAAACCCCAACAACCCCCCCCCCCCTCTCCAAGTATTCTCCAATATCAGATAAACTCAGCAGCCACATGCATGTGTGTGTGTGTAAATTTGTAAGGTATGGAAATCATTTCACTAGGTAACATCTAAGTTAATGTAAAATTAAAATTTTAGTCATAATGGTTAGGTAATTGATGGAGCAATTTGATTTCTAAGTAAAAAATCCTTCAGCTTACATTTAAAAAAAAATTGTTAAGTCAAACTGTTTGTAAAGTTGGATCCACATCTACTGATTAGTTGGCAAGAATGTATCAAACAAAATGTGCACTGTAGAACCTGAAAGTACAATGTCACACATTGTTCAATGTTTTTTTTTTATCTTTTCATAGAAAAACAAAATGACTGTAAATTTGTTAGAACAGTCGTTGGGACAGTTGCATCAAATTTTGTGCCTGTATCCATTTATAGCAACTTTATAGTCCAAACAAAATGCCAAGTCTTTGTCAGGCAACATCAGTTCTTAGTAGAATTTAATTTTTTGGCTCCAGCTCCAAACTCTTGCTGGCTGTTGCCTACAGGTTAATGCCATTTATCACAGTCATGTGCAGTGAAAACGCTTCCCTATGAGCTCCACTTCTGTCGATTAAGATAAAGTCTGTCCCGAGCCTAAGACTCATCAGGTCAGTGCTTATCCCGGTTTCTGTGTCGTTAAGCGACTGAGAGTCATAGATTGCCCCCTGGATAGGATGCCAGTCTATCACAGGGTTAACCCCCATCACAAGGTTGGTACCCCTTTTACACCTGGGTGGGGTGAGAAAATAGCCATAAAGTGCCTTTTCCAAGGGCACAACGCCATAGCTGACAGTGGGATCAAACCCGCAACCTTTAGATTACAGTCCAACGCCCTAACCACTAGACTACAGTCGCGGCTTCTGTCGATTAACACAGATCTGAATGCACAGGTCCTGCTTTACTTTGTCACCAAATTAGAAATTACCTCCCTTGGGCAATCTGCTGTCTGCAATAGCTCAAGAGTTGATAGGAATAAATCATTGCAAATACTCTGTTAATTTGACTCACAACTTCACACACATTTTAACCGTTATTTTTCACACCTGTCATCATCCTTTAAAAGGATAGATTTGACAAACAATCCCTGATTTTCAAAGGTTTTCACAGTTTCTTGTCACAGGTTGTCATTTAGGTAATTTTCAAGGGGATTCAAGACCTTGAAATGGGGTCTCATAATTCAAGGAATTTCCTGGAGTGTGTGAACTTAAACCTAGTGACTCTAAAATATTAACACTGCTTTTCTCATATTACATCAAATTCTTTTTTTTTTAAAGAAAAAAAAAGAGGAATTTTGTCTTTCAGCTTGTCACTACCTTCCCAATCTCAAATCAAATATATCCCCCTCCTCCCCTAAAAAGCACTCCGTCTTTTCGTTAATATATTCACTCTCAATCCTCCACTCACAGATTAACAGAGAATTAATGATGCTAAATTTAGCCTGAAAAGAAAGGCATCATCGCATCATGCCTCATTTGAAGTGCACAATTAAAAAAACAAAAAACTTGTTCTTCAAGATGTATTTGCAGTATTCAGTCTGATACCAAGTACTTTCAAAAACATCCTTAATGTCTGTCACTATTGCTGATTTAATTTTCAAAATGTACGGCTAACATCGCTCTAAGGCAGTTTTCTTAGGAACTGATACGCATCTCAAAGCAGCCAACCATTCAAATTTGACAGCAACATCAACACTAGGTGCAGGCCCAGGTTCTTAAAATCTGATAACATTTTATAATTATTTTGCATCACATTGCAAAGATTTAAATGCATGCTTTGGGCAACTTGTTTTTTTTTTACATTCTGTAAGGAGTGCTTGAATATACTAAAGAGTACATATCTTGTGCATGTGTGTTTATTTCTGACAGGAATTTTAAGACATTTGAATGTGTCATGAGTTTGTGTATATTTGATAGACTAATCATATTTGAATGTAAGGCAGGGGTTGAGAGAGAGAGAGAGAGAGAGAGAGAGAGAGAGAGAGAGAGAGAGAGAGAGGAGAGAGAGAGAGAGAGAGAGTACAGATGAAAGGTGTACACGCATCTGAGATCTTGTGCACATACTCCACACTTGAAAATAGTCATTCATAAAATAATGCAACTCTTAATACTTTGTTCAAGTTTTATTTTCAATCTTGTCATAATGTTTCGATTATTTGTATAACTCTGCATCAAGTTTTGACAATATTTTAAAAGTAATTCTTAAGTTTCCTTTTCATTTCGTTTCCTATCAGCTGCGAGCTGCCTACCCAACCCTAACCCCAGCCTTAGCTGAAGGGGGAGGTAGGCTTTTCCCAATGCTCTGACCAGCAGTGACAATGACTGACCCACTGACTTCTGTTCACTTTTGAATTCTCATGCGACCACAATCAGGCTTAGACTCAGATCTGTCAGTAAAAACGCTTGTGTATCAAATCAAATTTTTATTTCCAGATGGTACATTGAATAAGCATCATTTGCTTTTTTTTTTTCATCAAACCATCTATTTAAAGAAAAGAACAACAACAAACAAAAAAACAACAACAAAAAAGCAGAAAAACCCTAACAAACAAACAAAAAAAGGGGACCCCCCACACCAAACATTTCACCAACATTGATTAGCTAACATGATTTCAACAGCCTTAAAAATAAAATATGATTTATAGATAATACAAGCAACAACAAAAAAAACAAATTTTTTTTTTTTTAGCCTCTCAAAAGTCACACACACAGCATGCTCATCCACTCAGCACGTATGCGCATGCACACATTTAAAGTTTAAAAAAAAATCATATAGTAGTCAAACAAACAGCTTTATTATCAGTTACAATGTCACCAAAACCATTATTTAAGACTTAAAAAAAAGAATCCATGAAATGTCAAAAAGCAATTTATGTCAGATTACAATATCTCCATACTTCAGTTCATACTTTATATATATTAGAAGGAAGAAAAGGAAAAAAAACCAACAAACGCAACAGTACCATATGATAATACCCGTCACCACCGAGAGGAAATAACATATACACTACAAACATACAGTCAAACAAACAAAAACAACAAAAAACCAAACAAACAAAATAAACAAAACAAAAAGGGGAGGAAGGGGGGTGGGGAAATGGGAATGGATGGGGAGTGGGTATCAAGGAGGAAGGCGGAAACACAAACAGAAGAATTATAGTAATGATTTATGATTATATTAATAAATAAAAATCCCTACACATATGAACTAAGAAAAAAACACACAAAAAACAAAACAAAAAAAAAATGAAATGCCTTAACCACTAACCAAAGTAATATAAAATGTAATAGTGCTAATAGTCCCATTAATAAAAGTAATAAAATAAATCCAAAAACCATTTATATGAAACCATTGAACTGGATAAGAAAAACAGCATGAAAAATGTCACCAATCTAGAGATCAAAAGTCATCTACAAAAAGGGAACATTCCACACCCTGGTGGACTGACTTGTGAGTTTGAAAGAAGAGGGAGTTGTGTAGAGCATTGTATTTTTCTCAGAAAAGATAAGTCACTTGGGTAGTCAAGTGCCAGTGGTGTGTGCTCACCACATTAAAAAAATTTCTAAGGTATAATTTTACAATTTTGTATGAAATAAAGGAAAATGTAAACAATACTGGTTACAGAAATCATTTACAAACATGCAATATTTTCTATACACATGTCCCTTAAAGCTGGGGGAATAGATCAGCCCAAAAAAACAAGCAAATAATTATTTCATGTGCAACAGCATAAAGTTATAACAAACATTGTCAGCAATCATGCAAGGCTTTGATGGAATAGTGATATTTATTTATTTATTTATTTATTCTTTTATATCGAGGATAACAGAATAAGCAATCATGTGCTTTTTTTCATCCGGTCCCCGTGTGTATGCAGTTTTTGTAAATATTTCATCTGTTCCCACCGGCACACGATGGCCTACTCTTACGAAAAGCGGAACAGGATTTAACGTGTGCGCAAGATGTTCTGCGTGCGTTCGCACACGGGGCCTCGGTTTAAAGTCTCATCCGAAGGACTTTTGGGGAGAGTGGAGTCAGCACTGATGTTAACTCCAGGAGAAAAATCTCCTCGACCGGACTCGAACCCGGGTCGTCAAATTGCCAGCGCAATGTTCTTGATAGTATAACACGATATCATGTCAAGGGATCATAAAGTGGTATAACCACGGCACACTTTGAAAAACATTCATCTAATAATAAAAAAAAACCATCAGTCAGTTTTTAATAAAATAAATGAGGCCATCCAGCTAAAAAAATGCTCCACTTTGCACTCAGTAATTAAATAAAATAATAAAGAAAATGAACTCATTGCAAAGGTAAACCATCAAAGCATCTTTGGTAATAAAATAATGCTCCACTTTGCACTCAGTAATTAGGTAAATTAAAAAAAAAAAACCCATCAAAGGAACATCAACTTTTGGTACTAAAATCTAAGAAAACAATACTAAATGTTTTGGTACAAAATATGAAAGAGAAAACATTAAGAGAAAAGTGGAAAAAGCCAAGTGCTTTCAATATATCTGTTCACTATTATTTCTTGCCAAAGTATGTTTTTCTTCTACTTGAACAACATTATTTAAAGCAAAAAAACCCACCAGTACAGCCAAGTGTTTTGTACAACCATTTGTAAATAGTATGCGACCAGCCACAATTAAAAAAAAAACACACCAAAAACATACACAAGCTAAACCATTTTCTAGATTTACACAACCCATGTTTCTTAACACAAAATATAAAAGCAAAAAGAAAGACTGAACAAAAAACAAAAAACCAAACAAAACCCCCTACAGCCTGTACCATACTGCATTATCACAATGACCTGCAAGAATACATTATTTCACAATCATTTGCTGCACTGGAATTTTAAAACACACACATCTGAAGTCAAGTTTATACTTGCAGAAAAGGAGATCAAAATCAATGAACATAAAACAGTACACAGGTTGGATAAATACAAGAAAGCATTCAAGAAATCCTGCAGCAATGAGCATTGATCAATGTAAAATCATTCACTTTAGCTTGTCAATACAACCAGTTTTTTTTATGTAGGGACTTCACTGCCCCCCCCCCCCCCCCCCCCCATTTCCTTTATAAAAAAAAAAACACCCTACTTTTTCTGAGTCTTCTTCCTGTCTTTGTAAAATTACATCATGGGGTTTTCAGTATTTTCTTTTTTTTTTTTCTTTGCCAATTCAATCCAATCCTATATTCTTGTTATAGCCCTGCCGACCACAGGGGCCATATTGGGGCCGTCACCTTGTGAAATTTTTAATCTCAGAATAAAAACAGTGCAACCATATATAGAATAAACAGGGTTTAAAATTAACTGACATTCCTTGAATCAATGCCCTGGCCTTTTTTTTTTCTGTCAGTATTCTTCCGGTCTTTTTGAACATTATAGGGGCCTCCAACATTTTGTACCACTTTTTTCTTTTCAGATTTAACAACAAAAACCAAACAAACCCTAAAGGGTGTGATAGAGTACATTTGCACTGACGATGAAAATTGAAGACTGCTGGGAGAGAAGCAGATGTGTCTAAATTTTAATGGTCTATCAATGGATTGGGAGTGTTATGACATGGGTAATGGGCAGGTCTCTGACCTCGGCAAAGCAATAGGCAAGAAGGAAATAAGGTAACAGGACATGTTGATATAGGATGCCTGCAATCTTGTACACATTATAGAATGAAATGCAACACCGTTTTTTCTTATACCACAGTTTGTGAAATAACAAAAAGGAGAAAAATGCCTTTTCTAATGCAGTAAAATGTACACTCAAAAAGTGAACGTGGGTTACAGCAGCAAATCCAGCAATTTAGAATAATTCTTTAAACCATGCAGTCACAGAACTTAATTTATTTTGTTATTTAATTGAATGCTAGCTTAATTAATAACAGTAATAACATATGGAATTTGTATGGCGCCATGTCTTGTAAGAACACAACAAAGTGCTCACATTCAACTTGTATATATACAAGTGAATGTCCGCCGAGACGAAATCCTGATCACAACAACTAGCAGAGGCACATTCCCGTTGAAAAGTGACGGAGCATGTGTGAGTTACCAGCAAGGAAAGAACTACGCTTACGTTAGGTCTACAGTTTGCAAGAAACAAGGATATCAACCCAGGAGAGGAGCTGGTTGATTTGGTTCACAATGTGTGTACCCACTACAGATGTGCCCAAAGGGAAAGGGCAGAAACGGAGAGAGAGCCAGTCATCTGCACTAGTTGCTGAGCCAAAAGCAATCTCTCTAGACACTGCTGCTGTTGGGAATGGAAAGGAGTCATCTGCACTACCTGCTGAGCCAAAGAAATCTCTAGACACTGCTGTTTGGAATGGAAGGAGTCATCTGCACTACCTGCTGAGCCAAAGAAATCTCTAGACACTGCTGGTGTTGGGAATGGAAAGGAGTCATCTGCACTACCTGCTGAGCCAAAAGAAATCTCTAGACACTGCTGGTGTTGGGAATGGAAAGGAGTCATCTGCACTACCTTCTGAGCCAAAAGCAATCTCTCTAGGCACTGCTGCGTTGGGAATGGAAAGGAGTCATCTGCACTACCTGCTGAGCCAAGAGAATCTCTCTAGACACTGCTGCTGCTGGGAATGGAAAGGATCGTTGCTGCGTGTCTGCCACCCCCGACGTCACTTCCTTAACTGAAACCACTGACCACGCTGCTTCGCCTACCTGTCGTCCCTCTGCTTCAGACACCTCCACGCTGCCTTCCTCTACACCTCACCTCCACCCCTCTCGTACTTCTGCTGCGCCACAACAACTCAACACTCCTGTGTTCTTTAAACTAGCCATCGATTAAAACTCATGACTGCTATGCATAAACAACTTCTGACTGTATTAGCCCTGTACATAACATCTATTGTAACATGATTTGTTGTTTTCTGATTTGCCAACACCTGTACATGTTTCCTCTGTTGATGATTCTTCCTCTATGCATGACTCTGCTGGCCTTGCCAAACTGCAATGTGCATCATGCCAGCAAAGACTCTAATCCCCCAACTGACCCAGTTCTACCACCACCCTCTACACCCACCTCACCACTCAAACTTCTCTGTTCTCCCACAGTCCACATCTCCACCATCGCCTTCATCTTCGTCCTCTCTCTGCTGCCCTAACTCACCACTTTCTTCATCCTCTCTGCCTCCCTCAAACCTCCTACATATTTGTCTGCACAATGTACAATCTGTCTGCCCAGATGGAAAGGCCGATTTTCTTTCTGAACAAAACATAGATGTCACTTTTCTCACAGAAACCTGGTTAAAACCGCAAGGCCACGAGCCTAAAATACAACAACTGACGCCGCCTGGCTATAAGACTCTTTCTTTCCCCTGACTCTCCCGTGGAGGTGGCATCGCTGTCATCTACAAAGACACTCTGCATCCAGCGCTTTCTTTCTGCCACTCTCTTCCTTTCTCACCTGAATCTTTCGAAGTCTGTAAACTCAACCTTAGCTTACCCGGCCATTCTATTACTTTCTGCTGTCTGTACCGTCCACCTCCTAGCCGAAAGAACAACCTAACACCTTCAGTTTTCCATAGAGTTTCAGTCCCTCCTTGATCATTACAGCCTCTCTCCCAAGAAACTTAGCCTATCATTCTCGGTGATTTTAACTTCCATTTCGACAACCAGTCTTCTCCTGATGTCAAGCGTCTTTCTCTTTCCCTGTCTAACCACTCTCTTTCCCAGCTTGTAAACGAACCAACACATAGATCAGGCCACATCTTAGACTGGCTCATCACCGATGCTTCACTAGATATCATCACGTTTGTATCCGTCACTAACTTCTTTCTGACCATTCTGCCAATCTCTTCTCTCTAAACATCGCTAAGCCTATCAAAAAGAAACAGTGCGTCACCCGTTGCAATCTCAAGGCCATTGATGTTCCAACTTTCTCTTCTCAAGCTGTCGAACGCCTATCAGAAACCCCTGAACATACTGACCCTTCTAAACATTATAATACTGTTCTTAGCCAACTGCTTGACAAGCATGCACCCCCTACTGACCATTTTCTGCCTGATCGGCCCTGTGCTCCATGGTACACTCACGATATCCTGATGGCAAAACGCAAACGCCGACAACTAGAGCGGCAGTGGCGAAAGACAAAAACTGAAATAAACAGCTCTTTCGAAAACAAATCAACAAAGTTAAAACCTTAATCCATTCAGCAAAGACAAAATACTATTCCGCTCAAGTTCTTGATGCCACGTCTATGAAATCCCTTTTTTCCCTCACCTCAACTCTTCTTGGATCTACAAAGGCAAGCCCTCTTCCTACTGTCCATAGCCACTCTGAACTTCCTGCTATATTTTCTTCTTTTTTCTCCGACAAAGTCCGCAACATCCGTTCCAAACTGGATCAAACTTCTTTCCAACCTGTGCCTCCTGATCCCCAATTTACAGGCACTCCTCTCCTTTTCTTCTGTCCAACAACCGAGAAAGATATTCAGACAATTCTGAGAGAAGTGACCATAAAATCATGCGATCTCGATCCTGTACCTGCTTCCCTTTTCACTCAGTGCCTTCCACAGCTTATTCCTACGATCACGAAAATAGTAAATTCATCACTTCTTTCAGGAAATTTCCCACCAACTCTAAAAACCGCTATAGTCACACCTCTACTAAAAAATCACGATCTCGACCCTAACATTCTGAAGAACTATAGACCTGTTTCTAACCTACCTTTTATCTCAAAAGTCCTTGAAAAAGTCGTTCTCAGACAACTCAACAGCCATCTTCATTCCAATAGCCTCCTTCCGCCTTTTCAGTCTGCCTATCGCGCAACCACAGCACTGAAACCACCCTAGTGCACACCTTAAAAACGCTTCTGACACAGGAAAAATATCCTGTCTCACTCCTCTCGATCTATCTGCAGCTTTCGACACTATAGACCATTCAATTCTTCTCTCCCGTCTTCAAAAAATGTTTGGCATCACAGGCACAGCTCTCACTTGGTTTAATTCATACCGTACCGATCGATTCCAAACAGTTGCAGTAAACAAGATTCAATCCAAACCTGTCAAACTGGAATGTGGAGTCCCGCAGGGACAAGTTCTGGGCCCTGTTCTGTTCACTCTATACACTGCTCCATTGTCACATAATAAACCGTCATCAAATCAACTATCATTTCTATGCCGATGACTCCCAGATTCTAAGCTGATACTCCTGAAAATCTGCCATCTCTCTTGATAAATATGTCCTACTGCCTTGAAGATATCCACAACTTGATGATACAAAATAAGTTACAGCTAAATGCAGATAAAACTGAGGCTATGCTGGTAGGCACCAAACATAAACTTTTTCTTTCCAAGAACTAGTCAAACTGCAGAGCTTTGTCTGCATTGAAGGGAGAGTATGAATGATGCTGGTAAACCAGCCAAAAGAGAATTACAGAGGTCAAAATACTACAGAGAGAGAGAGTGATAAGCTTCAAGGTTTCATCAGTGGACCGGTACTTGTGAATTGATTGTGCTTCCAATCCAATCCAATCATGTTTATAGCCCTGCCGACCACACAGGCCATATCAGGGCTGTCACCTCGTCAAAGTTACTACTCCAATCCAATCCAATGATGTTGCTTAGAGCCCTGCCGACCACACAGGCCATATCGGGGCCATCACCTTGTCACATTTTAAAAATCATTAAAAGTGTGCAACTATATACAGATTAAAACCGGGTATAAAACCAACTTGACTGTCCTTGCTTGTATTGACGCCCTGGTCAACCATTAGGACGGCCACCATGTTGTGGGAAAACCCACATCGATCACACAAAAAATGAGATAAAATCAAACCAGATTCCTTAAAACAACCTTGTCTTTAGAGACCAACTATACCACTTTCACTCATTTCAGACAGAAAAAGCCCAATTCTCTCAGGAAGTTAAAAATGGTGTCCGGTGGAACATCCAAAAAAAGGATCTTTAGAGAGTCTGCGGTAAAATGCTTGTGCCTAATATCCTGAACATTCCTGAATGAATTGTGCTTAAACGCCGTAACTGAAAGTAGGACTGGCAGGTCTGGGTGACGAAGTTTTGCATGGAAAGTATGTTGATGACCACACCTAGATGCTTTACAGAGACGGACGGAAGAACTAACATGTTGCTGAAAACTACTGAAGTTACTATTATTAACGAGAGTTTATGCTTTTATTTTTTAAAATATTTAAAAAAAAACTTATCCCTCCCCGTCCCCCACCCCCCCAAAAAAGACACACACACACACAAGGTTATACAACTTTTGAGCTAATCTAATCCAATCTTGT
Organism: Stramonita haemastoma; assembly: GCA_030674155.1. NCBI lineage: Eukaryota > Metazoa > Mollusca > Gastropoda > Neogastropoda > Muricidae > Stramonita > Stramonita haemastoma. The sequence continues at coordinate 32,525,898 of CM060341.1, read as the reverse complement.
TTATAGCCTCGCTGCACAAATTATTTCACACACACACACACACATTCACACTGACCTAAACATTCTTTCTACCCTCCTTTTTGATAATACCCCTTTCCTGTAATGCATTCTCACCATTTCTCAGAGTATTCAGTTATGTAATCTAAAACCAGCACCCCCAATCTCTGTTTTCATTAAATATTTTGCTATCCCCTCCCTTCTTCGAATGATTATTGAATCATACTCTCTAATACCAGCACCCTATACTTTTGGTTTTAAATACTCTTTTTTAAATGCCCCATGCCCTCGTCCTACCCCTCCATCTTTTCAGAAAGTTTGACTGCCTTCCCTTATATTAAGTCATTACACCTATTTCCACATACTCAAATGCCAGAATACTCTACCTCACCCCCCCCCCCCCCTCCTAACATCCCTTTACCCAAAATTCTAGAACCTCTCCTCCCACCAAATGTATGAGCGCACACAGAACAGTTTGTACATACGTTAAAACCTGTTCCGCCTTTCAGAAGAGTAGGCCATTTGTGCCCGTAGGAATGGATGACAACATTTACAAAATTGCACGCACATGGAGACTGGATATAAAAAAAAAAGCGCACAAATACTTATTCTGTTATCCTCGAAATATTAGAAAATATCCCCAAGAAAATTTTCAGCCATTGTGTCAAGACATACCATACTGTCCATCTGCCTTTTGTGTCCACATGTGGTGCCAAGGTTAGAGTTGAGGTTAGTATTGGGGTTAGTGTTAGCAGTTAACAACGGATAAAGGTTGTCTGTCAGATGGTCGGTCTGAATGTTAGAATTCATGTGGACACAACCGCACACAGACAAATGGTGTGTAGCAATAGGCACAATGGTGCTTAGCTCTCAATAGAGATTTCAATCAGAATCACCAGTTCTACTGACAGCTAAGGCTGTATACAGGAACTTCAGTGTCTGCAAATTTTCAGTTTTGGCATCAAACTCAAAATGATTTCAGGCCAAAGATATTTTTTTTAACAAGATGCATCCCTAAAAAAGAACATGAAGCCCCAAATTAACCCTGTAAGCAAAACAAAAAAAAAAAAAGCCTCTCAGAAATCTCTCTTTTATTCCTACTGCTCTAAATGTGCACTCATACCCCTCCTGAACACCCCTTTCCCTTCTTTGGCTCTCCTTTCAACCTGATGTCTCTTCCCCACACCAAAAAAACCCCTACCAATCCAATCCAATAATGTTGCTTAGAGCCCCGCCGACCGCGCAGGCCCTATCGGGGCTGTCACCTCATCACATTTTAAAACTCATTAAAAGTGTGCAACTATATACAGTTTAAAACGGGGTATAAAACCAACTTGACTGTCTTTGCTTGTATTGACGCCCTGATCAAACCATAAGGGTCAGACCAGGACAACCACCGCATCGTGGGAAAAACCCACGTTGTTCACACATAAAATGAGATAAAATCAAAACCAGATTCCTTTAAACAACCTTTTCCTTAGAGAGCAACTATACCACTTTCAATCATATCAGAGGGAAAAAGCCCGATTCTCTCAGGAAGTTAAAAATAGTGTCCCGTGGAACATCCCTAAAGAGGATCTTCAGGAATCTGCGGTAAAATGCTTGTGCCTAATATCCTGAATATCCCGACACTCCAGGAGCAGATGCTTGATGGTTACCCGCACATCACAAGTCACGCACCATGAGGTTTTCTCGCCTTTCAGCAAATGAACGCGAGTGATATAAGAGTGACCTGTGTGTATCCTGGCGAGCAATGTTGCCTCCCTTAAGTTTTTATTACACAGAGGGAAAACCTCTTTCAGGTTGGGACGGATCTGAAAAAGTTTGTTGTCTGTCTGGACTTTGTTTTTGGAAGATTGAGAAGAGTAATTGTCTTTGCAAAATAATTAAAAATTGGATTTAGTTTTTTGAAAATTGAGAAGAATAATTGTCTTTACAAATGAATTAAAAGTTGGACTTTTTTTTTAAAAATTGAGAAGACTGCCTTTGTGTGAATTAAAAATTTGACTGTTTTTGGAAGATTGAGGAGAATAATTGTCTTTGTGAATAAATACAAAATTGGATTTTGTTTTTGGAAGATTGAGAAGACTAATTGTCTGTCTTTGCGAATGAATTAAAAATTGGACTTTGTTTTTAGCAGATTGAGAAGACTGTCTTTGCGAATGACTTAAAAATCGGATTTTGTTTTTTGAAAACTGAGAAGAGTAATTGTCTTTGCAAACGAATTAAAAATTGGATTTTGCTTTACGAAAATTGAGAAGAATAATTGTCTTTACGAATGAAATAAAAGTTGGACATTTTTTTTTTAAATTGAGAAGACACCGTCTTTGTGAATGAATTAAAAATTGGATTTTGTTTTTGGATGATTGAGTAGAGTAATTGTCTGTCATTGTGAATAAATACAAAATTGGACTTTGCTTTTGGAAGATTAAGAAGACAAATTGTCTTTGCGAATGAATTAAAAATTGGACTTTGTTTTTGAAAGATTGAGAAGAATAATTCTCTTTGCAAATGAATTAAAAATTGGATTTTGTTTTTTGAAAATTAAGAATAATCATCTTTACAAATGAATTAAAAATGGGACTTTTTTAATATTGAGAAGACTAATTGTCTTTGAGAATGAATAAAAAATTGGATTTTGTTTTTGGAAGATTGGGAAGAGTAATTGTTTTTGCGAATGAATTAAAAATTGGATTTTGTTTTTTGAAAATTGAGAAGGATAATTGTCTTAACCAATGAATTAAAAATTGGACTTTTTTTCCCCCCAAATTGAGAAGACTGTCTTTGCGAATGAATTGAAAATTGCACTTTGTTTTTAGAAGATTGAGAAGAGCAATTGTCCGTCTTTGTGAATAAATACAAAATAGGATTTTGTTTTTGGAAGATTGAGAAAACGAATCGTCTTTCTTCGCAAAGGAATTAAAAATTGGATTTTGTTTTTGGAAGATCGAGAAGAGTAATCGTCTTTGCGAGTGAATTAAAAGTTGGACTTTGTTTTTGGAAGACTGGGAAGAGTAATTGTCTTTGCGAGTGAATTAAAAGTTGGACTTTGTTTTTGGAAGACTGGGAAGAGTAATTGTCTTTGCGAGTGAATTAAAAGTTGGACTTTGTTTTTGGAAGACTGGGAAGAGTAATTGTCTTTGCGAGTGAATTAAAAGTTGGACTTTGTTTTTGGAAGACTGGGAAGAGTAATTGTCTTTGCGAGTGAATTAAAAGTTGGACTTTGTTTTTGGAAGACTGGGAAGAGTAATTGTCTTTGCGAGTGAATTAAAAGTTGGACTTGTTTTTGGAAGACTGGGAAGAGTAATTGTCTTTGCGATGAATTAAAAGTTGGACTTTGTTTTTGGAAGACATGGAGAAAGTAATTGTCTTTGCGAGTGAATTAAAAGTTGGACTTTTTTTTGAAGACTGGGAAGAGTAAATTGTCTTTGCGAGTGAATTAAAAGTTGGACTTTGTTTTTGGAAGACTGGAAGAGTAATTGTCTTTGCGAGTGAATTAAAATTGGACTTTGTTTTGGAAGACTGGGAAGAGTAATTGTCTTTGCAAATGAATTAAAATTGGAGTTTGTTTTTTTGAAAATTGAGAAGAATAATAATCTTTACGATTGAAATTAAAAATTGGACTTAAAAAAAATAAGAAGACTAATTGTCTTTGTGAATGAATTAAAAATTGTATTTTGTTTTTGGAAGATTCAGAAGAGTAATTGTTTTTGCGAATGAAATTAAAAAATGGATTTTAGCTTTTGGAAGATTGGGAAGAGTAATTGTCTTGTGCATGAATCAAAAATTGGATTTGTTTTTTTGAAAATTGAGAAGAATAATTTTTACAAATGAATTAAAAATTGGATTTTTTTTAAGAAGACTAGTTGTCTTTGTGAATGAATTAAAAAATTGGACTTTGTTTCGGAAGATTGAGAAGATTAATTGTCCTTGTGAATAAATACAAATGTGGATTTTTTTTTGGAAGATCCAGAAAACAAACTGTTTGTGAAAGAATTAAAAATTTGGACTTTGTTTTTTGAAGATCAAGAAGATGAACTGTGTTTGCGAATGAATTAAAAATTGGACTTTGTTTTTGGAGGATTGGGAAGAGTAATTGTCTTTGCAAATGAACTAAACATTAGATTTTGTTTTTTGAAAATTGAGAATAATTATTGTCTTTCCGAATGAAATAAAAGTTTGACTTTTCTTTTAAACTGAGAAGACATTGTATTTGTGAATTAGAATTAGATTTTGTTTTTTTGAAAATTGACAATAATTGTCTTTACGAATGAATTAAAAACTGGACTTAAAAAACAAACAAACAGAGGAGACTGTTTTTGTGAATGAATTAAAAATTGGACTTTGTATTTGGAAGATGGGGAAGAGTAATTTTCTTTGCAAATGAATTAAAAATTGAATTTTGTTTTTTGAAAATTGAGAATAATTATTGTCTTTCCGAATGAAATAAAAGTTTGACTTTTCTTTTAAACTGAGAAGACATTGTATTTGTGAATTAGAATTAGATTTTGTTTTTTTGAAAATTGAGAATAATTGTCTTTACGAATGAATTAAAAACTGGACTTAAAAAACAAACAAACAGAGGAGACTGTTTTTGTGAATGAATTAAAAATTGGACTTTGTATTTGGAAGATGGGGAAGAGTAATTTTCTTTGCAAATGAATTAAAAATTGAATTTTGTTTTTTTGAAAATTAAGAATAATTGTCTTTACAAATGAATCAAAAATTGGACTTATAAAAAAAAATTCAGAAGAGTGTCTTTGTGAATAAATTAAAAATTGGATTTGGTTTTGGGAAGATTGAGAAGATTGTCTTTGAGAATAAATACAAAATTTGATTTTGTTTTTTGATATTTAAGACCAATTGTCTGTCTTTGCAAATGAATTAAAAATTGGCCTTTGTTTTTGGAAGATCGAGAAGAGTAACCGTCTATATGAAGGAATTAAAAATTGGATTTTGTGTTTGGAAGATTTAGAGGAGTAATTGTTCTTGCGAATGAAATAAAAATTACTCTTTTGTTTTTTGAAAATTGATAAGAGTTATTGTCTTTGCAAATGAATTAAAAATTGGATTTTGTTTTTGGAAATTGAGAACTATTCACAAATGAATTAAAAATTGGACTCTTACTGTTGTTTTTTTTAAAATTGAGAAGACATGGTCTTTGTGAATGAATTAAAAATTGGATCTTTTTTTTTTTAAAGATTGAGAAGAGTAATTGTCTTTGTGAATAAATACAAAATTGGATTTTATTTTTTGGAAATTGAGAAGAATAATTGTCTTTACAAATGAATTAAAAATTGGACTTTTGTCTTAAAAAAAATTAAGACCTTGTCTTTATGAATGAATCAAAAATTGGATTTTGTTTTGGGGAGATTGAGAAGAGTAATTGTCTGTCTTTGTGAATAAATATAAAATTGGATTTTGTTTTTGAAAGACTGAAAAGACTGTCTTTGCAAATGAATTAAAACTTGGATTTTGTTTTTGGAAGATTGGGAAGAGTAATTGTTTTTGCGAATGAACTAAAGATTGGATTTTGTTTTTTGAAAACTGAGAAGAATAATTGTCTTTACGAATGAATTAAAAATTGGACTTTTTAAAAAAAAATTTGGAAGACTGGAAGAGTAATTGTCTTTGCAAATGAATTAAAGATTGGATTTTGTTTTTTGAAAATTGCGAAGAATAATTGTCTTTACGAATGAATTAAAAATTGGACTTTTTTTTTTTTTTTTTTTGATTAAGAAGGCTGTCTATGCAAATAAGTTAAAAATTGGATTTTGTTTTTGGAAGATTGAGAAGAGTAATTGTCTGTCTTTTGGAATAAATACAAAAATGGATTTTGTTTTTGGATGATCGAGAAAATTGTCTTTGCGAATGAATTAAAAATTGGACTTTTGGTTTTGGAAGATTGGGAAGAGTAATTGTTTTTGCAAATGAAATAAAAAATTGGATTTTGTTTTTTGAAAATTGAGAAGATAAATTGTCTTTACGAATGAATTAAAAATTGAACTTTCGTCTTTTTTTAAATTGAGAAGACCGTCTTTGTGAATGAATTAAAAAATGGATTTTGTTTTTGGAAAATTGAGAAGAGTGATTGTCTGTCTTTGTGAATAATTACAAAATTGGGTTTTGTTTTTGGAAGATTGAGAAGACTGTCTGTGTGAATGAATTAAAAATTCGATTTTGTTTTTCGAAGATTGAGAACAGTAACTTTGTGAATAAATTAAAAATTGATTTTTTAAAAATTGAGAAGAGTAATTGTCTTTGTGAATGAATTAAAAATTGGACATTGTTTTAGGGAGATTGAGAAGAGTAATTGTCTGCCTTTGCGAATACATTAAAATTTGGACTTTGTTTTTGGAAGAGCTGTTTAATAATTTCAGTTTTTGTTTTTTTCCACCACTGCTGCTCCAATTGCCCCCATTGGCGCTTTGCCATCAAAATACCATGGGTACATTAGGAATTGCAGGGCCTATAGTTTTGGACGTGGTCAGTGGGAGGTGCAAGCTTGTCAAGCACTTCATGGAGAACTCTAGTGCTCAGGGAGGCCAAAGTTTTGTGTTAGTAGCTTGCGAAGAGAAGGTTTGAATGTCTATGGCCTTAAAATTACATTGGGCAATACATTTATTCTTCCTGATAGGTTTTGTGATGTCGAGGAAAAAAAAGAATGGTGGGATGATCAGAATGCAGTTCCATCAGCGACACTAAAATATGACCAAACTGAATGAAGCACTGGTGATCAACCGGTCTAAAACTGGGCCTGATCTGTGTGTTAGTTCATTTACCACCTGGTTTAACAAAAAAAAAAAAAGAAAGAAAGACTTAACAGCAGGAGAAGACTGGTTGTCGAAATGGAAGTCAAAATAATAAGCCTAGTGCCAGAGAGGCTGTAGTGGCTGAGAAGTGACTGGAACTGTTGGAAAACTGAAGGCGTCAGATTGTTCTTACAGCTAGGAGGTAAAGGTAATAGAAAGCTATAGAGTGCCCAGGTTAAGTTGAAGCTAAATGCCCAAAGTCTTGACACTTTGCCAATGACTGCAATAGGTTATGAAACGCATCTACACATTTCTAATAACTGATTTTTTTTCCTCAGTTAAAACAAAGCCACATTCCAAAGTATTGGTGTTTATACTATCATCAAAGGGAAGATTATCACAAAAAAATGTACATGTATAATTGTTCGCACACCAACTCCTTCTAACACTTTTAGTTCGGCAGTGGGAGAGAAAAGAAGGCAGAGGCCGAAAAACTTAACAAACCAGCATCACTTCTCACCTCCTCTCATCCCCCAATGCCAGAGTCAAAATCGACGTTGCACATTTGCAACGCGAGAATAGCTAAAAGTCTCTCTTAGTCCCAGTCAAACAGCGCTATTTTTGCACCGAAGTTAAGTAGCTCCTTACACAGTAGCCTACCAGACTAACACGCCTAAAGGCACGTAGCCCGCCCCCCCCCCCCCCCCCCCCCCCCCCCTGTGGAACGGCCAGATTTCCGGGAGATGTGATATAACACAGATGTCTACCATATGTGGCGGTCCACAAAATAGCCTATCTGTAGGTCTTAAGGTCTAAGCGTTCTAATTATTTTGTTGCTGTTATGATACTGATGGTCAGTGCACAAAGTACAAATCTCTTTATGTACTTCCCTTTTAAAGATATAGCTAACATTACTTTTCAACGCAAAGATTTAAGGCAGTAATTATTCCATAAAACCAAAAAGCACACCCGACATTTTACTTTAATGTAGGTGTGTGCGCGCGCGAGCGCACACACACATACACACACACACACGCACGCACGCTCGCGTGCGCGTGCGCACACACACACACACACACCAGAGAGAGAGAGAGAGAGAGAGAGAGAGAGAGAGAGAGAGAGAGAGAGAGAGAGAGAGAGAATGCTGTCATTGAAATTTAATTTTAGACACAATGTGCTTTTCCTAAGCTTTTTTTTCTTTCTTTTCTTTCTTTCGTTTTGTTTGTTTGTTAATTTGTTCTTCACTAGATCTATATGAATAGAAAAGTGACCAGAGGATGGAAGACAATCACAAAAAATCCCTAAACCACTCTTACACTGAACGTGGTATGCACACACACATGCACGCACGCACACGCACACACACACACACACTCTTACACTGCTAACACAACACACACTAACAGAGATGCTTTACACATGATGCAGACACAGACAACGAACACTGAATAACACAAATGAGGAACTTCAAGCTGTTACATTTACTACTTACAGATCGTTTTACAGCACCATTCTTTCACAGAGTAATCCATGTATATCGAGCAACTCTGGGCACTTATAAACATTCACATAGAAACATAACTTTAGATTTTATGAAAACTTTTGTGCATTAATCGGAAAGCGTGGATTTCTCAAATACAGAGAAATAGTAGGGAGCCTGAGCCAGCCTGCCTGCTGTGCTATGGAATTTCGCTTACGGTGTAGCCGAATGGATAGGGTCAGTCACAGAATAACAGAGCCAGTGTTGCGCTAACTAAAGAGTAAGATTTTGGGAAGGGTAAACTGCCGTGTTCGATCCAATTCACTATCACAAAAATATGTACATAAATTGTTTGATCCAATTCACTATCACAAAAGTAGGTTCTTAATCGTTTGATCAAATTTATTATTACAAAAATAGGTTCTTAATCGTTCGATTAAATTTATTATTACAAAAATAGGTTCTTAATCATTTAATCCAATTCACATCCCAAAAGTAGGTTCTTAATCTTTTGATTGAATTAACTATCCCAAAAGTAGGTTCTTAATTGTTTGATCCAATTCACTATCTCAAAAGTAGGATCTTAATCGTTTGATCCAATTCACTATCACAAAAGTAGGTTATCGTTTGATCCAATTCACCTGTTTTCCCGAGCTCATTTTCCCCTTTCTTTGTTGCCTTTTCTGGTGGTTATCCATGGCCCACTCACACCTTCAGAGACTGCAGCGTCAAACTGCTCCAGAGTATGCCATCCATTGGTTTCACTTCATGCAGGCAGTTGTGTCCACAGCATACGGAAACAGCCACATTTTCCTGTTGACAGATTTTACCATGAAAATCTGGCCTTGGGAAGAAAGAGAGGAAAGGGCAAACAGTCACAAGCAGCAACAGATATATAAGAAGCAAAAGGCTGAACTGCAGACAGACACATCAGCAAGAACCAACCAACCACATGAAAAAGGCAAGCAGAGTAAAAGAACATCCCACCTTCCCCCTATAAAAAAACCCAGACATGGAGAAAAATGTAAGGAGAGACATTATGAAACATAAACAGACTGTAAATGCTAACCCGAGAAGTGTGTGTGTGCGTGTGTGTGTGTGTGTGCGTGTGCGTGTGTGTGTGAGAGAGAGAGAGAGAGAAAGAGAGAGAGAGAGAGAGAGAGAGAGAGAGAGAGAGAGAGAGAGAGAGAGAGAGAGAGAGAGAGAGAGAGAGAGAAGGGAAATAACCAGCATGGAACAGTTTGAAACACTTTAGGGCAATTTCTCCTGTTCACACTGGCATGCAAATGCATACTTTTCTAAAAAGCAGAAGGGGTTGAAAAGTGCACAAGATGCCCTGTGCGCATTTGTGTATGCAACCTTGGTTTATAATCTCACCTGGAGGATTTCTCGAGCAGTGGAGTCGGTACTGGTTTTAAATCCAAGGGAGAAAATCTCCTTGAACGAGTCTCTTCTGTGGCTCGAATCTGAACTGTCAGATCTCTAGCAACACTAACACTACTCTTGGCTACCCTGCTCCTGTTTAGCACATTTAAAAGCATAAAACATTCCCTGCAGCCTCCCCTCTCCCCCTCCACACACCAAAAGCAAAATGGACAGAAACAAAGAATAACATACAAAAAATAAAATGAGGAAACCTTTAAGCGCTCTGCATTTTTACCACAAGATTGAATCAAAGCAGTAAAAGAAGAGTAGAAATAAAATTTGTGGTAACCATCAAAGATCTTAAGACCGCACATCTCTTCAAATTCAGCTAACAACAAAAAAAGGCCACAGAACAAAAGCAATGATGGACAAATATGGACAAAGGACAAAAACCAAAGCAACACAGAGACCAAAATTGTTGCAACAAAAGGCCAAGTAATAATACTCTAGATAAAAAACAACAACCGAATAAACCATACCTTTTAGAAAAGACGGGTCACAAGGGCTGCACCACATGGGTCACTGAGCACTAGGTTCCTGCCCCAGAGGCCTGAAAACATGAAGCCTTCATCAGTAGTACTGAACACCCCAATAGCTTCATTAGTGATACTGAACACCCCAAAAGTTTCATCCGTGATACTGAACACCCCAAAAGTTTCATCAGTAATACTGAACACCCCAATAGCTTCACCAGTAATACTGAACACCCCAATAGCTCTTATAACCCAATTTACAATATTTTGATTTCATCATTTCCGACTAATACATCCACAGTTCTCTACCAAGCCTTTCGTTTTTCACCAACTTAGTCATAATTCTACTGCAGAAAATTTATCATGTTAAAGTATTTACACACACACAGCAATGGACAATGGAATTGCTTTCATTAAGTAGGACATACTTTTTTTTCATCATATACAAAGAGGTCGTTCTTTTAACTGATACATTTTTTTGGCAACAGCAGCTATCATAACTGTACTACCCACAGCCACAAGAACTTTACAGGTAAACTGCTGAGTAAGGCATATTCCAGGAGACTGAACTTTGTCCTCAACACAAACTTTGAGCTAAATACTGACCATGAATCCTGTGTAACGAAAAAGCTCAGCTGGTGCTATTTGTCTCAAAATATACTTACGCATGCAACTATCTTGACAGGGCCCCTAAGATGACAGTCACCCTCTTCCAGAGATCTTGACAGGGTGCCAATGATGATTGTCATCCTTCCAGAAATCTTGAGAAGGTGTCAATGAGGAACTGCAAACTGGCAAGGACCTGAGGTGAAGCACACATGAGTATTCATTTAAGTATACTGTGTTCAAAACATAGTTTTTAATACAGGAGTCAATGCCACAGATGTGTAGTTTTTAAGAGATGTAGGTTTTGTTATTCTTTGAAAATAACGGGACAGATTTTTTCTTTCTCCACAGACTGGTTTCAAAATAAGTTTTCAGAGAACAAAAGAAACAAAACACTAGGTGGACAGCTGCATTGTAATAGTACCCGATTCCTTTCTCTTGACCAGCATGATCTGTCAGTACCTGGTGACCTTTTGACTTGAATGAACCTATCACATATATGACATGGCAAGTCAGATCTGCATTGCATTAAAAAAAAATTCCACAGCTAGATAACTGAGGTTCACCAATGGTGAGATTCTGTGTATGCAACTTTACCTGCCATTAATATACACACATTCCCACATTGGGGTCGAGTCTAAACACACCAGTGTGTGTGCGTTTAAACAAAAAGGCATGTTCCTACTGGCGTGCAAATGCCTGCTCTGCCAATGAGCAGAAGGGATTGAAAAGTGTGCACAAGATGTCCTGTGAGCATTTGCGCATGGGACCTTAGTTTATGATCTCACCCGAAGAACTTCAGGAAGTGGAGTCAGTACTGGTTTTAAATCTGGTTTTAAAATCCCCTGAACCGGGCATCTCTGCTTTGGCTCAAACCTGAACTGTCAGATCTCTAGCAACACTAACCACTGCTTTGAGTACCCTGCTTCTGTTCAGCACATTAAAAAATATAAAACACTCCCCAGCAGCCCCCTCCCCCAACACACACACACAAACCAAACGATGGACAGAAACGAGGAAAAATGACTTACAAAAATCCCGAGATCTTGACAGGGTGCCAAGGATGATATTCTTCCAGAGATCTTGACAGGGTGCCCAGGATAACAAGTCACCCTCTTCCAGAGACCATTCTACACTCCCATATGATTCACATGATTTTAACCTACAGATTAGGGCCTGTGTAAAAAAGTACAGGAGAGAGGAACTGAGATGGTCAGGAATTACTTCAAAGATGTGACAGTCACAATCTCTCATGAGCATTGCGCCACTGCCTTTGTCACTTTTCCAGTGCCTTTGTAGATTTTTTTCAAGACACAAAGATCATTGCTTTTCACCAAGATTGCTCTTTTTATTTTAGCACCCCTAGAAGTGTTTAAAATGTGGGTAGTCAAAGACTCGACTCTATAGCAAAATGTGTCCAACATTCCATCAGTGCTCCAGCTCTCTTCTATTGGGCCTGCATGTAGACATGTAGTCGTCTTCAAGAAACGTTGCCTGCTAGAATTGGGATAACAAAATATCCACTCTTTAAAGACTAGTGGTCCTTTAAAAATGCTGGAAGTGGGATAACAGTATATCCACTCTGACGATTGAAAAAAAGGCGAGAAGTGGGATAACAGAATATCCCCACGCTCAAGACTTAAAAAATGCTAGAAGTGGGATAAAATGTGTGTGTGTGTGTGTGTGTGTGTGTGTGTGTGTGTGTGTGTGTGTGTGTGTGTGTGTGTGTACATTCGAATTTGCTAAATCTATTAATTGTCGTTGATTGCTTGTTTGTTGTATAGGTAGAATGCAAGCGCTTTGATTTGTTTTTGCAAGACATAGCGCTATATAAATTCCATGTGTCATTATAATTACATAACATTCCCACTCTGAAGACTTAAAAAAATGCTAGAAGTGGGATAACAGAATATCCCCACTCTGAAGACCAAAAAAAAATCTAGAAGTGGGAGAAGAATATTTCAACTCAAGGAAGGAACATTACCCATGCGTGTGTCCGTTTCTTCTGTTTTCCTTTTTGATTCTTGACTCAGTTCTGTTTCCCCTATTTCATTCTGTTCATTCCACTTTTCTTTTTCAGTCTCTATAATTTTTGTTGTTTTTGTTGTTGCTGCTGCTGTTTTTTGTTCTGTTCACCATTTCTTCTTTGTGCTCTTTCTGTTTCCTGTTGCTTTTGCTGGTTGTTCTTGTGTTTCTACCACTTTTAACCTTCTTCTTTGCATTTTCTTCTTTTTCTATCTGTTTGATTCTTTGTTTTTGTTGCACTTTTCCTTGAGTTCCTTTATCTTGTACTTGAGGGGGGGGGTTGCTGTTTTTGTTGTTGTGCATTTTCTTGATTCTATTTTTTTCTTTACAAACAACGGTTCATCTGAACTAAAATGCAAATAAGAATGGAGTATGTACACACAATCTTCTGTCCTGTTATGCATCTACGCATATCGGTATAATTTTATATACTATCTCTCTACCCAGCACACAGATTTAACACACACACACACACACAACAATTCTCATCTTGGTAACTGCATTTCCCACTTAACCCCACCTTCTATATTTGAATAATCTATTTTACTAAAACACCCCCCCCCCCTCCTCTTTTACAACCAAATATATGTTTGCCCACTTGCTCACACAGATGACTTAGCCATAACCTCGTTAATGTCCTTCCCACATACAGCTGTCCAACCTTCCTTTCTATCTAACACACTTTTCACCCTCAACTCACCCCACCCCCCCTCTCCTCCACACCCCAAAACCAGAAGATTTCTTTCTGTGTCATGTCTCGTATCATGATATCCACCTGCCTTTTGTGTCCGCATGTGGGGCCCAGGTTAAAAATAAAGTTTAGTGTAAAGGCTAGTGTTAGCAATGAACATTAGTAACTGGGAAAGGGCTGTCAGTCGCTGGCTTGTCTGCCTGTAAGCATGCATGCATGTGGACACAATGGCACATAGACACAATGGTACCGAGCTCTTGACACAATCGTTTGGAAGTTTTCTTTAAATTATCCCATCTTTTCAACAAGTCATGGTTGTTTCTGCGATTCATTGATTGGATTTTTTATGACAATTTTCCAGTTCTCGAATCAGCTCAGTGGTTTCTGTCAGCCTTCCTTTATTTTCAAGAGGCTGTGGGTGTTTTCAAAAGAGCCAAAAATCAGTAGATGGACGAAGGAACAAGTCAAAGGTTTGGTTATTTTTTGCTTATTTTCTTCATCGCTTGATTACAATTTTCCAGCTCTAATCAGCAATTTCTGGACTACTGTATAAAAAAACTGTTTTCAAACTAACCAAGTTAAACTGATGAATGAAGTTATATGCCCCAAATAAAATCATGTGAGAAAAACTTTTTTGTGCTAACCTTTTTTCTATTTCCACTCACCTAGCCATACATACCTTACTCCTTTCTCCCAAAAGAACCTAGTAGTTCAACTTTGGAATTAGCCCCCCCCCCCCCCCCTGAAAAAAAAATCCTGCTCTTTTATTTCCTAGCTCTTTAATTCCATTTCCAATAACCCAGTCACACATAACCTGCCCCGTGATTCCACAATCTGTTTCCCTTTAGTATCTCTTCTACAAAATCAACTACGATTCTCCCCCCAAACAACAACAAACAACAAAAAACAAAACACAAACACTACCATACACACATGTTAAACAACCTGTTCCGCCTTTTTGAAGTGTTGTCTATTGTGTGCCAATTGGAATGGATGACAAATTTTCGAAACTGCATGTTCACAGGGACTAGATGTCACCTCCAGTTTGCATCACCACTCACTACCTCCTCTTCCTCATTTTATTTTGGCTTGAAAGGTAGACATCACTTTAACTGAAATTCGTTACCTTGTATCTCTGTTTCGTAGTAGCTCGAGTTCAAAGGAAGTGTTCAAATCTGCTCTTGGAAGTTAGCTTTGGCTTTGAACTCTTGTCTCCCTCCCCCAACCTTTGCAGACCAATGCGTTTTGTTTGTTGTTACTTCTTAATATAGCCTCCGAGCTCTGATTTCATCTACTACACAAATTCAATGCATAGTTTTGGCCTTGCTCTGTCGTTTTGATTATCTGAATGACAAAAATCCATCCAACTTAGTGATCGAGAGAAGGCTTTCTAGACTTCTGTGCCGGGTGAAATTTGTTTTTACTTCCTTAGAAACTTAATCGTCTGCTAGCCCTGGTTAGTTTCGTCCACGCATTCACATGTATTTAAACCTTTATATTTTCAGCACAGAATGACCCCAAGTTTATCATCATTCTTAAGAATACTTTTGATCCAATCAAATCATATTTATAGCCCCGCCGACCACACAGGCCATATCATGGGCTGTCACTTCAAATCGAAACTCAGATTAAAACTGTGTAACTATAATTATACAGATTAAAAAGGGGTATAAAACCAACAGGCTACTTGACACGGTTAAAAATCATGTGGATCAATGGAACTTTAGAGTTATCTCATGGCACTAGTGATGGTCATTGCAGCGTCCTTTATGTGAAGTTGATTGCCGAAAAATTTCTGATAAAGACAGAAACACAATTGTGTAGTTTATGACATTGTCTACCTTAAAGTAACTACAGAGAGAGAGAGAGAGAGAGAGAGAGGGGAGAGAGAGAGAGAGAGAGAGAGAGAGAGAAGAGAGAGAGAGAGAGAGAGGGGGGGGGAGAGAGAGAGAGAGAGATTGAATTTTTAATATATTTTTTATACTAGACGTCAGCATACTCTTACTATATAAGCCACTTTCGTTGACTCATCAAGTTGATGACAGACATATCCGACCAAATATACACCACTAAGAGAATAGTATATGGGTTTCAAAATCAGCCTGTCCATCCAAAATAATGGCGTAACAATCATTCCAAACCTATGTTGGATGGATGGCTGGGAAGACAGACAAGGTTTTCCATAGAAGTCATGTTGGCTAGTTTTTTGTTTTTTAAACCATAACATTAAGCATAACCCGTTACAAACTAATGACAAACAAGATTCGGTCTTACCTGCTTGTGTACGATGATCCTACATAGTGCACCAGTAGGGGGCTGTCACTAAGGGTGCGAACAGAAAAGCTGGATGACCAATGTCGAGGAATGGACACAAGCAGACATGTCAGACTTGCTGGCAGCCACCCAGCTGAATGGAGAATCCACCCACGGAATGGAGATCCACCCCACAATCTCTGCTGTAGCTATTCAGTCCCCAGATGATAAACTGGGTCCACAGGCTCTGTGAGTGAGTGACATTGCTGTTTCTGCCTTGCTCTGCTTTTCGTGTTTTGGTTTGTAGTCGAAAGGTGAAGATATAACTGCATGGTAACCATTCTGAAATGAAACAATGAGGGCTCTGCTGGGTTGAACAACAACAAAAATGATGGATCATTTAAGGGGCAACATTTGAGGGGCTTTTCCCCTTAAAGTTCTTGTGTGTGTGTGTGTGTGTGTGTGTGTGTGTGTGTGTGTGTGTGTGTGTGTGTGTGTGTGTGGGTGCGTGCGTGTGTGTGTGTGTGTGTGATTTGGTTATATTAGATTTAACGACTGAATCTAAAATTGTATTAAAATTTTCATTAAACCCTTAGATCTAAGTTCTATGTTATGTTGTGTATCGAAGAGCTACTCTTGTTTGAAGTTGTATACAAAACCTTTTTGTTGTATGAAAATGAGAAAAATAGCTTTCACACAGAACTTCGGCTTTTCTGGATTTGAGTTATTCTTATCAGTGCCCCATAACCTGAGCTAATTTTAAACACTAATAAATGTTCAAAGGACTAAATCTAATTTTGGACAGTTGGCCCAGTTGCGCTATAATGGTCCCGTTCTTTCCTTTCATCTATTAATTTAAGTATCGGGCTTCTCACCAGACAGGCCTAACACTGCGATGGGTGACTGAAAATGAGGCTGGCTTAAATTTCGAACTTTAAATTTCGGCAATATCCACAATTTCCCCTGTCAACTAAAACAATTAACATAACTTCAATAAAAAGTTATACGTGCGGGTTTCACCCCCCTTTTTTGAAGACCGTAAAAAAAAAGTGCATGCTGTCGAAAAATCCCGATTTTATTGTCAGTGAAAGCGTGAACTACTAGACAAAGGTGACGACTTTGTAGCCTGGACATGTAAAATACTTAAAATAGGCAGCAGGAAATATTACCAACCATTGTATAGGCCTTGTATCAAAGTCTGCGTGCGCCCTGCGTATCACTTCACGTCCATTCAGAGCTCTGTGGGAAAAGAAGACCGAAAAACGAAGTAAACAATTTCAATTCAGACTGTTGCTTTTGAGCTCTCCCCGCCATTGCACCGGTCTTTACAGACTGGGGTAACTCTGCTTAATTCGCGGTAGGCCCCCTAGGCCCATATGATTTGACCAATCAGGAACGCGTATGCAGATTTTTCGCCAGGCATGGCACAATGCACAGAGCCGCTCGATTCAAACACTTTTCGTCTAAGATGTCTCTCATTCACCCCTTTCCCCTATTTTTACCATTTTATTCCCCACACCTCCCCCGTTTGTTGGCACTAGTTGAAGTAATGTTACGAACAGCATCTGGTAGCGGGTGCTTTTTTTATTTTTTATCAATGGACCTTGGGCACTTCGCCATAGGCCAGGATAGAGAGTAAAAGGTGGTGGGGGGGGGGGGTATATATCTATAGTCAATGGCAATTCCTTTCCCTCCCCATTCAATAGTAACTACCCAATTTACAATAAAATCTTGTAATAAGATTACCATCTAAAATCATCTCAATCACCTTCTACCGACTACCGACTACCGACAGCCAGTCTATGACTAGTGACTCAGTTAAGCCAGGAGGGGGGGGGGGGAGGGGAAGGGGGTACACTGACAATGAACAGTGAACAAAAAGTTGATCAGGAAGTCGAAAAAACAACAACATAATCATAGTCACATAATTGTGAAAGGGGAGGAGGGTTATGAGTTTGTGTACAGATCCAACGGGGTTCAACTAAATGTCTGCGGGTTGGTCTTTCCCGTGGAGTTAACATCAGTACTGACTCCACTGCCCCCCCCCCCCCCCAAACCTTTCAGATGAGGTTATAAACCCAGGACCCCTATAAACGTAGGAAGAACATCTTGCACACACGTTAAAACCGCGTCCCTCTTTTGAAAGTGTAATCCACTAGGGCTGGTAAGAACTGATACACCCCCCCCCCCCTCCCTCTCACAAATGCATGGACTATGGGTGTCTTTGTTTCACATCCCTGACGTGGGAACTCGCCTTCCCTAATGGTGGGCAAAAAGGTCACATATGCAAAAACTCACCGTTGCGAACCTTGGACCACTAGCCGAGGAACAAAGAGAACAACTAATATTCGTCATGTAACATTGCATCCCCTGAAACTAATGACAAGTCATAGGTGGGGGAACAAAGGGAAACATTGCTCCACCGTGACCTTTATATTAGGCAATTTTACTTTAGGTATTTATAAAAACAATTCTGCTAATCTGCCTGCGCTTCAAAACTTTCATTATACTTGAAATGATAACCACGAAAAAAAAAAACCAGCACCATAAACAATTAGAACATGTAGAACTTACCTGTGTGTTCATGTCAAAATGGCGGAACAGCGACAATGCACAGACAGCGTGTTGAGCTGTGGTCGCCTCTTGTTTGTCGAATGAACAGTGAAGTCAGCAGCGGGCTTATGTAGAGGACAACCCATTCCATCGCGCCCTCTATGGGTGAACACGGTCTTTTTGCGCGTGCTGCACGGATCAAGAGCTGCAATGACCAATCTCTCTCTCTCTCTCTCTCCTCTCTCTCTCTCTCTCTCTCTCTCTCTCTCTAGGGGGAGAGAGAGAATAATATATATAAATACTACATATATATATATATATATATATATATATATATATATATATATATATATATATATATATAATTCTTTATATGAGAATAATGGAGTAAGCATTCGTGTGCTTTTTTTATTTTTTTACATCCAGTCCCCGAGTGTATGCAGTTTTATAACTCTTATCTGTTCCCACGGCACACAATGGCCTACTCTTACGAAAAGCGAACAGGTTTAACGTGTGCGAATTATATTATTATTTTAATTTATTATTCTTTTATATCGAGGATAACGAATAAGCAATCATGTGCTTTTTTTTCATCCGGTCCCCGTGTGTATGCAGTTTTGTAAATATTGTCATCTGTTCCCACCGACACACAATGGCCTACTCTTACGAAAAGCGGAACAGGATTTAATGTATGCCCAAGATGTCCTGTGTGCGTTCCCACACGGGGCCTCGGTTTATAGTCTCATCCAAAGGACTTTTGGGGAATGGAGTTGGCATTGATGTTAACTCCAGAGAAAAATCCCCTCTAACAGGAATCGAACCTGGGTAGTCAAATTGCGAGCGCAGTGTTCTGACCACTAGGCTATCCCTCTCCCCCCCCTCTCTCTGTGAGAGAGAGAGAGAGAGAGAGAGAGAGAGAGAGAGAGAGAGAGAGAGAGAGAGAGAGAGAGAGAGAGAGAGAGGTCCCATAACCTGTGTGGTCGTAGGGGATGGGATCGAGGTATCAGAGACCTCAGCTTCTCTAGGGGTCAGCATATTGAGGGTGGCGCCCATCTCCTGCCCTCCCTTATAAATATAAATATAGATATATTTATATTAACCATACAAACGATAATTATGTGATTAGAAAGTTTAAGATGCCTACTTTCATTACGAAAAAAACAAACCCCCCAGGATAAACAAATCATACAGGCTTTTGATATTTTCGAGAATTTTGTTGGTATTATAAAAAGAAACAATTATATAAAAAAAAAACCAGCAAAGATAGGCATGCTTAGCTCACAAGGCAAGAAATATCCACAACCTTGTCCTCTGGGAAAACCAGTTGATTTCACATCAAAGTAATATTCCATGGGTCTTGTGAAACACTTTGAAGCTAAATATTTGTCTACACACCCAGGAAAAAAAAAAGAAAAAATAACAGTATACATCTCGCTTTGTGGTAGGGTAGATCAATAAATCAACAATAAAAAATTCCACCCCCAAAAACAACAACAACAACAACCCCCCCCCCCCCCCAAAAAAAAAAAAAAGAAAAGAAAAAAAATAGAACAGGCAAGACGACTTTCAGTTAAAGGGAAGAAACCTTTGTATGAAAACTACGTGAAAGTTTCAGTGTACTTTCCCTTAGTGTGACCGTCGTTATTTTAATTTTTTTTTTTAGTTCCCCCAAATACTTTTTTTTTCTATTGCTTCGGCTTGAACAAACCTATAAAAATGCGATAAAAAAAAATTAAGCATCAATTCAAACAAGGAAATAATATAACAGCGACAAGTCAATGTGAGGAAGATAAAAAAACAACGCCCCCCCCCCCCCCCCTCCAGTCACGAAAGATAATAAAAACCTTTGCATTTTAAACAACAAAGTGTTACTGTTTCTACTAACGTTATAAACAATGATAACTTAAAGTCTAGTGACCTTATTGAATTAAAACATTACTGCAAAGAAAATAATATATCCTTTAAAAAACTGAACATAAACCTACCAATCATTTCTGTTTCTGAGGTCTACAATTCTGTTTACTCATCTCAAACAATCAAGAA
Source organism: Stramonita haemastoma (assembly GCA_030674155.1). NCBI lineage: Eukaryota > Metazoa > Mollusca > Gastropoda > Neogastropoda > Muricidae > Stramonita > Stramonita haemastoma. The sequence continues at coordinate 32,505,600 of CM060341.1, read as the reverse complement.
CGCATGGTCTTGATGGAATAGGCAGAAGAATATTTAAATTATTAGCTTCAAATATCACAGACAGTCTAACTCACACAGACACAGACACACACACACAGACACACAGACACACAGACACACAGACACACAGACACATAGAGAGAGAGAGAGAGAGAGAGAGAGAGAGAGAGAGAGAGAGAGAGAGAGAGAGAGAGAGAGAGAGAGAGAGAGAGAGAGAGAGAGAGAGAGAGAGAGAGAGAGAGAGAGAGAGAGAGAGGCAAGGCAAGGCAAGGCAAGGCAAGGCAAGGCAAGGCAAGGCAAGGCAAAGTATTTTATTCGAGGATAATAGATAAGCACTCGTGTGCTTTTTTACATCCAGTCCCCGCCCCTTTCAGGGATACATCAAGTTGAAAAGATACTAAACAATGAAACTTTACGCAGTACTAAACAACACACAAGAATAAGGACACTATATATGGTAAGGTAATAAAAATGCACTCGTTCAAAAGACAAAATCAGAAGTCACAATAAAAAGATTTTGACTATGGAAGAAAAGAAAAGTGTTAATAGGTAAGGAGCAAACAAGAGAACAAGATGAAATAAACAACTGAAAACATCAATCCACCACCATCTGTCAAAAGTTATACATGTAATATAGATCATACATTTGGATTAAAAAAAAAGGGGGGGGGGAATTTAACTAATATCCTTATTGGAGGGGGGGGGGGGAGAGATACTACCAATAAAAACTAAAAATAAAATAAAATAAAAATTAATAAGATAAGAGAGAGAGAGAGAGAGAGAGAAGAGAGAGAGAGAGAGAGAGAGAGAGAGAGAGAGAGAGAGAGAGAGAGAGAGAGAGAGAGAGAGAGAAACAATGAACAATGAACAATGTTTATTCTTCAGGCCTCCAGCCCCTAGAATGGGGTCATACAAAGCATAGCAAAGCAAAAAAAGCGAAATAAAGCAAAACGAAAATTGCTGTATAACATATGTGGCGACTGACAAGGCATGAAAAAAATGGGGAATGGGTTCTTCTTAATGCATTGAGCAAATGACCTCTTTTGAGTAATTATATTCTCCTTGTCAGTTCCCCAAGTTCTCAATAAAATCCTGCCGTACTTTTAAAGCATTGAAAAGATATAGGCTCAAATTGCGATTGGCTGTAATAGAACCATATTTCAGTAGATTTGTATATGGTTGATCTACAGGGTCTAAATATTTATGCCTTAGATTATCATAAAGAATACAAGTCTTTATAAAGTGCTCCTCATCTTCCAGTACATTACACAAATTACACATGTAGTCCGTATTCTTCTTAAAAGTTCTTCTAAAAGCTGATCCTTTAATCGGTAGCACACCAAGCCGAAGTTTTACTAAACAGTCCCTAAAACATTTTATATCCATGTATTCAAAATACTGTTCACATTCAAAATTACCTTTAAACAGTCTATAGGTTTGATATATGTCTTTGACCATGACCGACCCATTCCACTCTTGTATAATAAACATCTTTCATTCTTTGCTTAAACAGTGAAATAAAAGATTGCTCACAGCCAACTCCTTGTTGGAGCCATACATGCCCAAATCCAAGATTAAACAAAGCATTTTTAAGTAAAGTTACCCAACATGTTTTACCATATTCATCCATGTTAGCGAGCATTAAATATGCTTGCTTAGGAAGTCTATTTGTATCCATTTTTAAAAGCCTAAACCAATATCGAATACTTCTGACTGCACTATTTATATATAATGGATAACGTCCTGTTTCTCCATAAGCAAACTTATTTGGTACCCTGAGCGTACACTTAGAAAACGTTTACATGCATATGAGTGTATCTTTTCAATATTACTCAGTCTGTGAAGTCCCCACATCTCATAACCATACAAAAGAATTGGCAGTACCTGCGCATCAAAAATTCGAAAAAAACAATCCTTAGAAATGTCTTTTAGTTTTGATATATGTTTCACACATTGAACACATGCACGTCTCCCTTTCATTGCAAGAGCATCCACACCTCTGTTCACACTCATTTTTGTGGTAAACACAAACCCATAAATAACTGTATTCATTCACCACTTCTAGTACACTGCATCCAAGTTTCCATTTTTTCATTCTTACCCAAAAATCCACCTTTTCGAAAAACCATAACTTTAGTCTTATCGGTGTTAACCTTCAAAAACAAATTTTCACATGCAATGTTTAAATTGTTGATTTGATTTTGCAAACCTACTGCACTACTGGACAACAGAACTATGTCATCGGCAAACAAAAGGAGATATAATTCAAGTAAACCTGGCATAAACTGAACACCATGAAGACCACTGTTGTCAACTACAGAAGCTATTTCGTTTACATACAAGGAAAACAATATCGGACTCAATATAC
>CM060341.1:32488232-32493232 GCA_030674155.1 Stramonita haemastoma | reverse complement strand
AATTGTTATTTTTGGGTGTTTTCACAGACAGGGGTTTACAAGACAGGTACTATCAAAAAAAAATTCTAGGTTTGTTTTTACAGCTGCAAAGAACTTTTTGATTCGAGAGGTTTTGACTAGTTTTTGAAGTTGTCTCTTCCTTGTGTGGAGGAAGCTAGTTGCAAACTCTTCAGGGGTACTCCAACTGTCTTCAACAGGACTACGGGATAGGTGGAAGTGAAGGATCTTCTTTAGCTGTAGTAAGTGAAGCACCAAAGTTTAAAGTTTTGTTATTTAGATTTTTTTTTCCCCTTAATAACACTTTGCTCAAAACATTGCCACTTACTGTAATCAAGCTTTCTTCTTGACAGCTTCTTGAATTTCCAAATAAAGCCACATAGAGTGGAATAAAAATATTGAAGTTAAGGACAGGTAAAATGTTGAAGTTAAGGGCAGGTAAAAATATTGAAGTTAAGGACAAGTAAAATTTTGAGTTAAGGCAGGTAAAAAGAATTGAAGTGAAGAAATTTGTTGATTCAACAGTCAACAGAAAAAAATATATGACCAGTCCAAGGTAGGCAGCATCCATCAGTCTTTGAAGACAATGCAGTCGCACTCTAGGTTTTAGAGCACAAAGCCTGAGTAAGTAAGGAAGAGGAGCAAGCTGTTACCCATGCAGAAGACTCCCCTTCTGCATGTCGCTGGAATGGTCCATTGGAAAGGCAGTCGCCATACGAATGGTTCCAGTGCGGTCACAGAGCCGCCAGAACTTACGTAGCATATAAGCCCCAAACCGCCCTGGACTGCCCGATTTGTTTTCAGGGATGGCACCTGTGTCCATGCTGGTTTTTTATTTTTTTGTTGTCATCAGCCCCTAGGTGCAAGGGAGGTATGTGTTAGCCCTTGGTTATGTGGAGAATGGTTCTGATGATTGGCTGTGAAACTGAATTATTATTATCATACACTTATGTCAAGCATTTCTGGGTAAATCGGCTCCGCAGGGGAGCGGTGCCACAGTGCAGCGCCTACGCATTTTGTTGTTTTTCTTTTCCTGTCTGCATTAGTTATTTGTTCCTAGTGTAAGAGGAATGGTGTCATTCATGCTTAAAAAAAACAGAAAACGTGGCATGGCTTTAAAAAAAAATCTTTCTGAGGAAAGATATAGCTTGGCAAGTTAAGAATTTGCCCTTGTAGAAAATACAACATGACTAGTAGGTTTTTAGAAAATAAAACATGCTGAGAGAAAACGGCATGATTAGTTGAAAATATTCCCTGGAGAAACTATAGGACATGGTACTGTTAAAAAAATCACAGTGAAGCTAACATGCATGGCTACTTTTCCAAATTTCTGTCCTCGTTTTCTTGTCATTTCAATCTCCCCGCCACAGCCATACCCAGATTCGTTATGTCTCTCCTCAGGGTGGGTAGTCCACAGGGAGCGCATTAAATATCAGGCCCTCGTGGGGCACAGCCAGAGGGGCCCTGCACTTCTGCTGGGTCATTTTGGTGGTTCAGTGGTGCCTGTTCTGAGCTAACAAGCAGGACACCACCTACTAAGACCCCTACTTACGACGTTTTAGCTTCAGTAGCAGAGCCAGACTGAGTGAGTCACCCATCGAGGTGGCCACCACAACAACATCCTGCCAAAGACCGTCCCCCGGAGCCTCCAACCCCAAAGGTTTGACACAAACTCATCACAGGCACAGAAGTGTATGGGTAAACCAAATCTGAGGTCACCATAAGACCAGAGCAGCTGGGACCACCGAATCAGAGACAAATATTATATGATATTATATAATAATATATATATTTTATTTTTTTAAAATAATTTTTTTATAGCTGATGAATTAATGATAAGAGGATGACATAATGCTGCTGCTGTGGAAATGCATGTGCTTTGAGACTTTTGACAGGGTTGTACACTACGCTTACTATCATAGTATATCCCGGCGTCAACTGGGCCCGAGAGATAAGACACCTGCAGTGTTGGTCAGGTAATTTGACAACACTCTCAAATTGCATTCGTAAAGTGGATGAAGCTGACTGTGTGGTCCCAGTCTCCCCATTGAGCCCACAGCACACTCACTCTGGACAGGAGCCATGCTGGAGTCCGAAAAATCCCTATGACTCTTATGGGAATCGAACCTGCGACCATCCAGCCCCAAATCCAAGGCGTTAACCACAGCCATGACTGCTGGCTGGTAAAAAAGAATTCTTATTGTTTTTTTATTATTATTATTTCTAATTTCGCTTCAGGGCACTTTAACGACATTGTCATAACCATGCCGGAAAGTGTGACCAGAAACGGAACGGTTGGCAGCATCACGAATGAACAGGTGACAGAACTGCGCATTCGGAACAGAAGGAATTTGATGGCAAACCCTTTCCTCTCGGTGTTGGGCGCCAAGGGTTTGACAAATCTGCAGTCAGCACTGGAATGGGTACGCTCTTGTTTGGAATCCCAGAACATTCTAAGAATGATTTTTTACTGTTTGTTTATCTGTCTGTCTGTCTGTCTGCCCCGTATATGTATGGTATAGCTGCATTTCTGTAAGTATCTGTCTGCCTGTCTGTCTTGTCTGTGTCTCTTCTGTCTGTCTGTCGTCTGTCTGTCTTCTCTCTCTCAACCTACACTCTCCCACACACACTCTACACCACCACATACACACAAACACACACACACCACACAACACACACACAAACACACAACACACACACACACACACAACACACACACATACACACACTTACACACACACACACACACACACACACACACACACACACACACACACACACACACACACACACACACACACACACACACACACACACGAAAACACACACACACACACACATTCACACAGAACATCTTGTGCACGAGTCAAAACAAAAACCCCTTCCGCCTTTTTAAAAAGAATACGCATTTCGTGCCTGTAGGAACAGAAGACAAAATTTAAAATAACAATACAACAACAACAACAACAACAAAACAACGCCTGCACAAGATGACACGTGTAGACACCATCCCCGAAGTCGGGTTACAGCTACCTAAATAGACGATTAAAAAAGAAAAATTCACAGACGCAAATCTCTAACCATTGGTAAACCTAGGAGCTTTAGCCGAGGACCGCTTTCCCCCCCATGATGTTTTTTATTGACATGAGGATCGATGAGAATGAGGATGATGTAATGCTGCTGCTATGGAGGTGTATGTGCTTAAAGACTACTTGACAGGACTATACAAAGGTCGATAGCAAATAGCCTCTTTCTTGCCTCACTCATTTACTTATTTATTTTTCTAATACAATTTTTGTAGTAATAAAGGTGTCCCACAACCTATGTGGAAGTAGGAGAGCGAGGCACCAGAGACCTCAGCTTATGTAGAGGCCAGCATAGTTATTGAAGGCAGTGCCCATCTCCTCTCCCTCGCTACTTTACCTTCCATGACCTTTAGAGGAAAGGTACCTGTTTACAGCTGGGTGAACTAGGGGGGGCGGGGGGGGGGCTGTACAGAAGGCCAAGGCGCCAAACGGTCACCCATCAACTCTGCTGACCACGCTCGATGCTGCTTAACTTAAGCTTGGGGTGGAGGCGAGTGCTCTGACCACTGAGCTATCCGTATTAACCTTCCCCATACCATCTGGGTGAATTTTCACCCAGACCCCTATATTTTGCTCTGTAACTCAAAAACTGTCAATCCTACAGCCTTGAAATTTCATGACTTTGTCAATAAACATCTGCTCTACATTTACACAAAAAATGGTTAGTCTGTGTTTATTAGAAATGCACTTAACTACAGTTTGCTGTATTGTTTGTCCAGGTGAAGACTCACGCAGACGACATTGAGCAGGTTCTGGTAGAAATGGCGCCATCGTGTTCCGTGACTTTCCTCTGAAGAATCCGCAAGACTTTGACCCCTTTGTTAAGGTACGCTGAAACCATAAACTACATGAAGAAAAAGTTGAACACTTCCAAACCGAGATGGAAGGGATTAGGTATCAATAGAATAGAAAAGAAAGAAAAGACAGAATGAAAGAAGATTCACTGTGTGTGTGTGTGTGTGTGTGGCGCGCGGCGCGCGCGCCGTGCGTGCATATGCGTGTGTGTGTGTGTGTGTGTGTGATACCATGGTGCTCATTACTTAAATGGTAGCCGAGTGGTGGTGGTGGTGGGAGGGGGGGGGGGGTCATGAGTACAGAAAAAAGCAGACATTCTTCTTCTGTCAAGTACTGCAGCTATAGCGAATCATAGCTTATGCTATAGGCCTAGCCTAGATGTAGCGTGGATGTAGTGTAGCGTAGATGTGGAGTAGCGTGGATGAAGTGTGGTGTAAAAATAGTGGAGCCGTGTAGCGTGGATAGTGTGTAGTGTAGATATAGCTTAGATGTAGTGTAGCTGTGTATCATACATGTAGCTGTGCATCATACATATAGTTGTGCATCATACATGTATATAGTTGTGTAGCATATATGTGATATAGATGTGTGGCATACATGTGATATAGATGTGTAGCATAGATGTAATATAGCTGTGTAACATAGATGTGATATAGATGGATAGCATAGATGTGATATAGATGGATAGCATAGATGTGATATAGATGTATAGCATAGATGTGATATAGATGTGTAGCATAGATGTAATATAGCTGTGTAGCATAGATTTGATATAGATGTGTAGCATAGATGTGATATAGATGTATAGCATATATTATGTGATATAGATGTGTAGCATAGATGTGATATAGTTGTATAGCATAGATGTGATATAGATGTGTAGCATAGATGTGATATAGATGTGTAGCATAGATGTGATATAGATATGTAGCATAGATGTGATATAGATGTGTAGCATAGATGTGATATAGATGTGTAGCATAGATGTGATAAAGATACGTAGCATAGATGTGATATAGATGTGTAGCATAGATGTGATATAGCTGTGTAACATAGATGTAATGCTGTGGTGTAGGGTGTATCTAGTGTAGTCGTGTAGCACAGATGTATTACATAAGTCCA
>CM060341.1:32470732-32475732 GCA_030674155.1 Stramonita haemastoma | reverse complement strand
GGGGGGGGGGGGGAGGGGGAAGAGGGGGAAGAAGGGGGGGGGGGGTTAGGGGGAGGGAGAAGCGTGGACCAAAGAAGGTATTCAATTATCACGCTTGTCAGTGAACAATTATGTAGGTATGGGGGAGGGGGGGGGGGGGGGGGGGGGGGGGGGAAGGGGAAGGGTAAGGGACTGTAGGTAACAGTAGACTTACTTGTCTGTCTTTTCAGTGCAGTGGGTGTGTACGTACGTAGTACGTGTGTGTGTGTGTGTGTGTGTGTGTGTGTGTGTGTGGGGTGTGGGTGTTTGGTTTGGAATGTGTTAGGCCTAGAGTGTTTGTGTGGGTGACCGTTTGGGATGACACGAACTTTGGCTGTTTTTTTTCTGTGGTCACGAAACACTAAAGGATGTTAGTTAGAAGACAGACAAGAGTGGGTGTTAGGTTATACGTAGAAAACTACAGGACTAACTGTATTAGTAGTGGTGAATAAACTGAAACATTATCTTAGACATCAGATTTTCTTTTCGGTCTTAATCCATGACCCCTCCTACACCCTACCCTCACCTCTCTTCCTACAACTCTACTCCTGGGATCTCTCCCCCACCCCAAATCCCACTCCCCTACCCCCTCCACCTCCACCCCCCCTTTCTGTCCCAGCCCAGCCCAGCCTGGCATCAAGCAGTAGTGCTGTGTCAGAGAAGCTGTCTTAGTGCGAGGCAACCACCATCGATTTTCCTCTGTGCCTGACGCAGCGAAAAAAACCAGGATGCAATTTGCAGCAGAGGCACAGTGTGTTGTGAAGCGCTTTTGGACGGACCCTTTTCCTCTGTCTCTCTGTGTCTCTCTCTCTCTCTGGTGGCAGGGCACAGCTAGGCCTAGGCTAGGCTAGTGGTGAAAGCCAGCAAAGCAAAGCAAAGCAAGCCTTGCTGTTGTGTGCTGGTGGCTGGCTGAATTCAATGAGTCCACAAGGGATTGTTGTCTGGGCTGTTGAAAAAGCAAAGTGTGTTGAATTGTTGTTGAATAGGCTAGCAGGTTTGTTGGGTACTGACTTGGCTCCTGTGATTCATATTTCGTCTGCCTCTCTGTGGTGGTGGTGTGTGTGTGTGTGTGTGTTGTGTGTGTGTGTGAAAGATAAGAGGATGTCCTAGGCTAGCTAGCATGTACCAGAGGTGTTGTTTTGGTGGTTAATTAATTTTTTATTAATTTTTTTTTTTAGTTGTGGTGTGACCATGTTCAGAATGTGAAGTACAGGATCAAGACAGGACTGAAAAATTGATCTGTGAAAAAAAAAAGTGTGGATAAGTAAAGTCCAATTTTTTTTTTTAAAGAGAAATGTGGTGAATAAATAAATCCTGAGCTTTTAAGATTTAAGGCTGAAGTTTGTTGCAGTATAATTATGAAAGAAGTCTTGTGTTACTGTTGCACCCTTTGACTATCGTGTGAAACAGAACAGTGAGTGACTAAGCCTTAGTGGATAGTCATGACTGTCCACATGAGTGAGTCAGATGTTAGATGGAAGGGTGCAGATGGCCGCACGATTTTCAAAAAACTGCATACACACTGGGAATGGATGTAAATAAGTGCTTGAAGGCTTATTCCATTATCCTCATTAAAAGAATAAAATAATAAATAAAATAAGGGGGCTGTAATGGTGAAACAAGACAAAGATGTGATAGATTTGTACAAAACGCTAAGACAGGCAGTAACACTGGAAAAAGATTATCACTCTATTTCTTCTTTGATTTTCTTTCTTATTTTATTGGTACAAAATAGGCTGAAAGTACACCTTGTGAAAACATTATAACATTTTTTTCCTGTAGTTATCACTGAATAAACAATACTAAAAGTAGCACAATGGGTAAAAAAAGTACATCTTTTTAAAAAAGGACTACTGAATAAATACAATAGAAATAATTGGGATACTTTTTTCAATTATAGAGTGAAGGTTTTTTTTCAGCTAAGGATGTTTCCACATGTTGTAAGTTTAATTTCATATTTTCCCTAAGCTTATAAAATGTGTAAAAATAATAATAATAATAATAATAATAATAATAATAATAATAATAAATAATAATAATAATAATATAATTAACATTATACAGGAATTACGAAAACTAAAGACTACAACCATACAATACTCCAACAATAAAACAAAAAAAGGCTTAAAACTAACAAAGACAATGGAGCACAGTGAATTACCAAACACACAGAGTCACCTTTGAATTGACACAGTCTGACACAATATACTGGCATGTCAGCCTTAACTTCTGTGTGTGAAGTGTAAACATCACAGGCCAACACACCCTCAGTGTCAACACAGTAGGTAAATTACAATGAAGTAAACAACCCACACAGTCCACAACAGCTTAGGACTACTGTAAGGTGGCTTCCAGATCCAGACTGTGTCAGTGAACCAGCAGCTGATGTGTTAATTTGTTGACCTCTGATGGTGGAGTGTTGTGTGTGCTAATGTTGGAATGAAAACAGTCAATACCAGGAGACTCTCTCACCTGATGTTTGTTGAAAATCTGGTACATAGTAAAGCTGTCAGACTGACCGACATTGTGTGATCTGTTGCTTCATAGTGTGTTGCTGATTTTGGTCTGAGAACTTGTTTGCGCTGATTGGATACTGCTTGCTACGTACATTCTTTGTTTGGTGAAAGACAGAAGCTTTTTTTTTCTTTCTTTCTCTTGTGTGGAGATAACTTTGTCATGGTGGTGGTGGTGAGAGACAGAGTTTTGTTCCCCAAGGATGGAAATGTGAGTAGTGCTGGTTTGTTTTCTAAAGGAATATTTGTGTTTCCTGGATAAACAGAAAGAACAAATCTCAACACATAAAAAGCGAAATTTGCACACAAAACCCCTCTGTCCTAAAACGTTGATTTATATGAACAGTATTGACATGATAGAGCCAGACATTCTCTGATTTAATTACATCCTCTGAAGTCAGAATAAAAGAAAGCTATGGTGGTTGTAACTTTTTTTTTTAAAGACATGACACACTATCTGTACAGAAGGCAGTGACATGGTGACGTCTGTCATTAAGACAGCCGAAATCACTTCTAACGTGGAAACTGAAGAGTAAAGCAATGATAGAAATCATAAAGACATAATAATATCAGTGTCTCATTCAACTGTAACATCTGGGGCTGCTGAAGATGTGGAGTTATTCTGGACATGACTACACACCTCACTTTAGAAAACCGTGTGAGAAAGAGCTTTTCTAAAAAACTAAACAGTGTCCTGCACTCAACAAGCCTTGTGCCCACACAATGGAAGACCCCGTTGCCACAAACGACTCGGTGACAAACATGAACCGACCTGTGTTCAGACCACGCAGACAGAGCAGACAAGGACAAGAGTCCTGACAGTGACCGGTCCATAGACAGCGGTGTTCTCTCTCTACAAACTGACCAAGACCTGCTTCTCCCCAATCAGATGAAGATCTGTCCTCCAGACTTCAAGATGAAGATGAGTTTGCGATTTCTCCTGATGACGGTGACCTGTTGGAAGACGAGGGTGAGATAGCGGCCAGTCATGAAATCAGCCTGACCAGGACAGCTGGGACCAGAGGGCAGAAGGTGGGGGTGGTGCTGTTTCCTCTGACGTTAACGTTACCACGACAGAGCATGGGGGCTGAACCTTGCTCTTCCCTAAACAAAACCACTGCCACACAGAAGCAGAGAGTACTGAGGTGATGACTACAACAGCCATTGCTGAACCCACACGGACAACGCAGATGAACAAACGATGACCATCCACCGAACAGGGAAACAGACAACAGGGATTCTTCATCACCTGTGAAAGAGACTCTGGTTATCCCACTGCCAATGATCCATCACAGACAGGAGGGGGGACACCGCAACGACTGAAGACACCGCGACAACGACGACTGAAGAGAAAAATCTGTGCAAAAAGACAATGCAGTGGGTAAAGAAGCGAGCGCTGTATCCAGCACTGATGCTCAATCTTCTTTCCCTCTGAACCTCTGTCTGTGTTCAGAACACAGTGGGTCTGACAGCAGCAGCACTCCTTGTGATGGTGACACAGAAGACATGAGGATAACACAGGGTGACTTACCTCCACAAAATGAACCCCGGGTAAAAACCTTGAAAACTTGAATGCTGAAAAGGGAATCCCCGAACTTGTAAGGAAATGATGACAGTCCCTCACACTGACAAGCATGCGGTAATATCAACGTCCATTTCACACAGTGACTTGGAGAGTGCTTCTCATGATGACACAGACCCTGGCACTGAAGACACGTCCTTTCACAGCACAGAGCTGTTTCATTCAGAGGACGGGGACACAGGCATGGCAAGACTGCAGAAACCCCACCCTACTGCCGCAGGTACAGAACACGCCCAGTGGACAGAGAGACTGTGTCCAAACTACACCCCACACTACTGACCCCCTGACCTGTACTTCACCGGGAAACAAACAGTCCCCTGCTGACGACAGTGAAGACATGACAGCCCCATGTCCCCTGACAGCCGTCTGTCCTCTAACACTGACTGACACAGGCTGTCCTCTGTCCCCACCAGCCCTGTGACAGAGGGGGCGTCAGTGACAGGTCTCTGTGCAAACTGAACAAGGTGTCGCTGAAACAGAATCGGGGAGGGGAACAAAGTCCGTTGTGCACCCTTCCCTTCCCCCCACACCGCCGCCCCTAAAACGGACAGGGATGACAGGAAGTGTCTCAGAAACTGCTTCAGTCCTCCAGTCCCTCAGGAGCTGGAAACAGGCAAGCACCGGGAAATGCATTCAGCAGTCACAGCAACAGATTTCAAATGTGCCTGAAATTATCATCTCCTCGAGGATGTTACTATCAGTGAACAACATGACGAATGTGTGATAGCCTTGGTTGAAGAGGCACAAGTGCTGGATACAGCTGTCAGTGTAACAGTGACAGACTCACAGAAAGATGACAAAGTAAATGACACGAAAATAGTTCATGATGACCAAACAGCGAATGACACGAAAGTAGCAGCGCAGGTTGAAGAAACGAACAGTGATGT
>CM060341.1:32420732-32423232 GCA_030674155.1 Stramonita haemastoma | reverse complement strand
TCTTCGAGCAGTTTTTCTCTTTCTTTCTGATGTCACTAAGGAGCACTTCAAGAAATATGACTTGTCTTAGTAGAAGTTGTCTGAGTAGAATTGTTTTCATGCAGTTTTTCTTTTTCTTTCTGGAGCACTTCAAGAAATAGGACTTGTCTTAGTAAAAGTGTCTTTGTGTAGGTTTTTTTTCTCTTTCTTTCTGATGTCACTAAGTAGCACTTCAAGAAATAGGACTTGTCTTAGTAAAAGTGTCTTTGTGTAGGTTTTTTTTCTCTTTCTTTCTGATGTCACTAAGTAGCACTTCAAGAAATAGGACTTGTCTTAGTAAAAGTGTCTTTGTGTAGGTTTTTTTTTCTCTTTCTTTCTGATGTCACTAAGTAGCATTTCAAGAAATAGGACTTGTCTTAGTAGAAGTGTCTGTGTGCAGTTTCAAGAAATAGGACTTGTCTTAGTAAAAGGTGTCTTAGTAGAAGTGTCTTTGTAGAAGTGTCTTTGTAGAAGTGTCTTCGTGCAGTTTTTCTTTTTTTTTTTCTCTCTTTTCTTTCTGATGTCACGAAGGAGCATTTCAAGAAATGTGACTTGTCTTAGTAGAAGTTGTCTGTGTAGGAATGTCTTCTTGCAGTTGTTCTTTTTCTTTTTCTTTTTGTCTGATGTCACAAAGGAGCATTTCAAGAAATGTGACTTGTCTTAGTAGAAGTGTCTGTGTGCAGTTTCAAGAAATAGGACTTGTCTTAGTAGAAGGTGTCTTTGTAGAAGTGTCTTCGTGCAGTTTTTCTTTTTTTCTTCTCTCAAGAAGCACTTCAAGAAATATGACTTGTCTTAGTAGAAGTATTTTTGTGTCGTTTTTTTTTCTTTCTGATGTCAATGTGGAGTACTTCAAGAAATATGATTTATCTTGGTAAAAGTGTCTGTGTGCAGTTTTTTTTGTGTGTGACTTGTCTTAGTGGAAGTGTCTTCGTGAAGTTTTTTTCTTTTTTTTTCTGATGTCACTATGGAGCACTTCAGGAAATATGACTTGTCTTAGTAGAAGTGTCTTAGTAGAAGTGTCTTCGTGCAGTTTTTTCTCTCTTTCTTTCTGATGTCACTAAGGAGCACTTCAAGAAATAGGACTTGTCTTAGTAAAGGTGTCTGTGTGCAATTTCAAGAAATAGGACTTGTCTTAGTAGAAGTGTCTGTGTGCAATTTCAAGAAATAGGACTTGTCTTAGTAGAAGTGTCTGTGTGCAATTTCAAATTTCAAGAAATAGGACTTGTCTTAGTAGAAGTGTCTGTGTGCAATTTCAAATTTCAAGAAATAGGACTTGTCTTAGTAAAAGGTGTCTTAGTAGAAGTGTCTTTGTGTCGTTTTTTTCTTTTTCTTTCTGATGTCACTTAGGAGCATTTCAAGAAATATGACTTGTCTTGGTAGAAATAGTCTTAGTAGAAGTGTCATCATGCAGTTTTTTTCTCTTTCTTTCTGATGCTACGAAGGAGCACTTCAAGAAATATGACTTGTCTTAGTAAAAGTGTCTGTGTGCAATTTCAAGAAATAGGATTTGTCTTAGTAGAAGTGTCTGTGCAATTTCAAGAAATACGACTTGTCTTACTTTAGGGTCATGGAAGGTAAAGCAGCGAAGGAGAGGAGATGGGCGCGCCGCCCTCAATATGCTGGCCTCTAGAAAAGCTGAGGTCTCTGACGCCTCGCTCCCCTATGACCACCTAGGTTATGGGACACATTTACCTTAGTAAAAGAAATAATGACTTGTCTTAGTAGAAGTGTGTGTATATATAACGTTTTATTTTCTTTCTGATGGCACTTTTTCCTTTCTGATACATATTTTAAAAATATCTTTTTGGTAACAGGAAAACTTACATGAGCCAGTGTTTGTGTGTGTGTGTGTGTATGTGTGTGTGTGTGTGTGTGTGTGTGTGTGTGTGTGTGGTGTGTGTGTGTGTGTGTGTGTGTGTGTGTTTGGGGATTTACAATGCAATGCAATGTCTTCCTAGCCAAAATTGTATCTTCTACTACTACTACTACTACTACTACTACTACTACTACTACTACTACTACTACTACTACTACTACTACTTCTACTACTAACTACTACTACTACTACTACTACTACTACTACTACTACCACACACCACCACCACCCCCACCCCACACCCCCACCCCCCCACCACCACCACTACTACTACTACTACTACTACTACTACTACATACTACTACTACTACTACTACTACTACTACTACTACTACTACTACTACTACTACTACTACTACTTCCTCCACCACCACGATGACTACTACACTACTACTACTACTACTACTTCTACTTCTACTCCTACTACTACTACTACTACTACTACTACTACTACTACTACTACTACTACTACTACTTCTACTTCTACTTCTACTTCTACTACTACTTCCACCACCACCACAACCACCACCACCACCACCACTACTACTACTGCTACTACTACTATACTACTACTACTACTACTACTACTACTACTACTACTACTAC
>CM060341.1:32388232-32403232 GCA_030674155.1 Stramonita haemastoma | reverse complement strand
CTAAGGGGTGCATTGTACACTGGATTATAATATTCTCACGGGTGAGTTCTTGCCACAGAAAACACAACCTGTCCGCTTCTTGCTGATAACTGACAGGTCTAGCCCTCTTGGTTTGGGTTTTCTGTTGTTGTTTTTTAATTTGGGCTTTGATTTTCTTTCTTTTGTGGGTTTTCCTTTTGCCTGCATGTGATAGTTCAAGTTTGCCTTTGTAAGGACTTGATGTCACACACAGTGTCCAGCAGTAAGTAAGTAAGTAAGTAAGTAAGTAAGTCTTCAATTTTAACGTCTTTCCACTTTAAGCGATACCAGACGACCCTAAGGTTGGAGACTAGAGAGAGAGAGAGAGAGAGAGAGAGAGAGAGAGAGAGAGAGAGAGAGAGAGAGAGAGAGAGAGAGAGAGAGAGAGAGAGAGAGAGAGAGAGAGAGAGAGAGAAGAGAGAGAGAGAGAGAGAGAGAGAGAGAGAGAGAGAGAGAGATCTACGGTGAGGGGTGAGTGTGTGTGTGTGTGTGTGTGTGTGTGTGTGTGTGTGTGTGTGTGTGTGTGTGTGTGTGTGTGTGTGCGTGTGCGCGTGTGTGTGTATGCGTGTGCATGTTCATGTGTGTGTTTGATAAATAGTAACAGCAAATAAAAACGTATTTTTACATTAACAGATCAAGAAAAAATGTAAATGTAAAGATCCCAAAAGAATTACAATAACTACAATAAATGCCCTATAGGACTTAACAACAAACCTTCAGCAATGTCAAACGTAAGATTTACATTGTTCAAAACATTGTCAACAGAAGTCTCAGAAAATGGCAGGGAGGTAAGGTTTTAAAGTGCTACATTCAAGTATGATATGGGTATTTGAAATACATTCACCACATAAGCATTTAATATCTTTGATGAATTTTGTCATGAAGGCATTTAATCTTATCCTGAAAAATAATGTCCAGCAGCATTTGCACAACACACGACACTTGTGTTTACTCCCCTCTCCCCACTAGAGATAGCCCCAATCTGATGCTATCCCTTTTGTCCAAGGATCTTTTGGCAGTGTTTCTGATCGTAAATTGTCAGTCCCATTTGAGTGCTTTGATCTGAGTTTGTTCTTAAAAAAAAAAAAATCAAAGAGCCTGTTGACACTGTCAGCGTTAAAGCCCCGTGCTGTCGCAATTGATGTTGACTTCGGCTGTCTCACTGAAATTTAAGGGTGTCACTGCAAGAAGATCTTCAGCTATTTTTTTCCTGCTTCTCTTTTTTTTTCGCTCTTAAAGACATGTGAAATGTTGTTCCTGGTTGCTGTCTCCTATGCTAGGGCTATTATTAGCGTAATTCATTACTACGACTTGTAGACCTGCCACTTCTGGCACCCACACACCCATGCACCCCCCCCCCCCCCCCACACACACACACACTGTTTTTGTTTTAATAATGTTTTTTGATTTTTCGAATAATGTACACAGACCGATACAATGTAAGCATTAATCCCCAAATGATTCATATCAAAGTTTATAAAGAAATGAAATAAAAGGATAAGATTACAAACTGATACACAACCTACTAGCATTACGTTCTAGATGACGTATGAACTCAAATAGTCGTACATGCATATACACACATTCACATGCATGCATACAAACAGACATATCCAAGCATATAGACATATAGAGGCATACATGTGCTTACTTATGTACATAACCTCCACATACACAACTGGTAGAACATTGTTTAAAAAGACCAAAAAAAAATAACCAACATAAAAAATAAACAAAACAACAATATAAACGACACACCTTCGCAATTAAACTGCTCAGTTGAGTAAACGGATTTTACCTTTCAGACTGACTCACCCAGCAGTAGTACAGTTTGCGCTAATCTAACAGAGGTACATATGTACACCATTATGTATTGAAACAAAAATATGACATTTCCATATATGCAACCCCTTTTTCAACCTCATAATTATCTTGATTTAAGTTGTCGCGTAAATATTTCAAACGAAGGCCAATTCTTTTTTTTTTAGCATCTACATTTATATTGTATGTGAAATTTGGCGAGCAGTAGTATTACATCAAAGATCTTGTCAGATTGAAAGTTGCTACTGCACCCAAAAAAAGAATGATGCTCTCGTTGAGCAGTAGATTCACAGCATTACATTTTCCATTAATATCATTTTGGAATTCTTGCCAGAATTCGTTTACAATAGGACAGTGCCAGAAAATATGTTGGATATTTTCTTTTTCCGTAAGACAAAAGAGACACTTATTTGATTCTTCAATACCCATGGTTTGTAAAATAACATTTGTTGTACACTGTTTTTGTTTGTTGGCGGTTTTTGTTGTTGGTGGTGGTTTTTTAATTTGTTTTATTTTTAAGTTGTTGTTGTTGTTGGAGAGAGAGAGAAGAGAGAGAGAGAGAGAGAGAGAGAGAGAGAGAGAGAGAGAGAGAGAGAGAGAGAGAGAGAGAGACAGAGACAGAGACAGAGACAGACAGAGACAGAGACAGAGACAGAGAGATTATACGTTTATCTATGAGGATCAAGATTTCAAAATGAATTGATGTTACAGACTTTCACCGAGAACATATCTATGATATATTCCCATGTACGTGATATGATAAAACGATTCTAAAAGTACAAAAACATAACTTTATAAGAATAAAAGAAGAACGTCAAAAATTAAAATACAAAATACGGAGTTAAAAACCCGAACACAAGAGTCCGAATACTAAATACTGTTCGGAATTTGAATCATTGGGGTGTTCGGTAATTGAAACTTTCCTAGCTTTCTTTAAATATTATCCTATTCAGACAACCTTCAGGTGATTGCTTGAAAAGGACTTTGTTGACTTGAAGATAGATCATATCATTTATTTGAACCATACGTTTTCACGAAAAGAAGCTCAGAATCATTCTAAAACCAAAGTTTCTGACGTCAAAAACAGCAGTGGGAGGCCTAAAATCATAAAATAGTTTGGCGTTTTTGTGGGCGGCTTTTCTCGGCCATTATTTTTCGTAGAGTGACGGTACTTCACCATCTCGCACGATCAAATTTTTGAGCAGTTAAATTCTGTTTTTTGAGAAATCGGCTGTTTGGTATAAGTCACCTGTTTAGTATTTGGGGATTTTCGCCTATTACACATAATATTAATGATAATCTACAATATGATGCACCACAACAGAGTGCAGGGTCGTCGCCACACGCACAATTTTTTTTTATAATTGCACACGTGTGTGTGTGTGTGTGTGTGTGTGTGTGTGTGTGTGTGTGTGTGTGTGTGTGTGTGTGTGTGTGTGTGCGTGCGTGTGTGTGTGTGTGTGCGTGCGTGCGTGCGTGCGTGCGTGCGTGGGGTGTGTGTGTGTGTGTGTGTGTGTGTGTGGTGTGTGTGTGTGGCCGGCATGCATGTATGCATGGATGTAAGTACTTTTTCTTTTGTTATTGTTTTTGCGATCTTCATTCTGTAAACCACCCGAATCGCCATCACCCTGGCAAAGTAATTATGCTACGCGCCCGTACACGAGTGTGCGCGTGCGTGCGTTTGTATGTGGGGGGGGGGGGGGTCTGTGTGTGTGTGTGTGTGTGTGTGTATGTGTGTGTGTGTGTGTGTGTGTGTGTATGTGTGTGTGCTTGTCTGTGTGTGTATTTGCTTGTATGTCTGTGCGTGAATGCGCATACGTTCGCTATTGTATTGAAACTGGTTACAGTGTTGTTTTTTGCGATTTGTTGCATGTCTGTAGCTTTGTTATGTTACGCATGTTAAATGCCAGCGCTTTCGATTTTTTTTCTAGCAAGATTAAGCTTTATACAAATTCCATGTCAGAGTATCGGTATTACTTTGATTATAAAAGATATTTGTTCGTGCATGTCTATTTCTGACAGACATTAAGACATCGTCTGTGAATGGACTAGAGAGTGCGTATATATTTAGATTGGAAATATTTAAATGTTAAGAAAGGGAGAGAGCGAGATAGACAGAGACAAGGGGAGTGGAATGGAGTGGAGAGAGAGAGAGAGAGACAAGGCAAGGCAAGGCAAGGCAAGGCAAGGCAAGGCAAAATATTTTATTCGAGGATAATAGATAAGCACTTGTGTGCTTTTTTACATCCAGTCCCCGCCCTTTTCAGGGATACATCTAGTTGAAAAAATACCAAACAATAAAGCTTTATGCAAACCAAACAACACACAAGAATAAGGACACTATATATGATAAGGTAATAAAAATGCACTCGATCAGAAGACAAAAATCAGAAGTCACAATAAAAGATTTTGATAATGAAAGAATAGAAAAGTGTTAATAGGTAAAGAGCAAACAAGAGAAGAGAATAACTGAAAACATCAATCCACCACCATCTGTCAAAAATTATACATGTGACATAAATCATACATTTGGATAAAAGGGGGAAGAAAAATTTTTTAAACTAATATCCTTATTGGAGGGGGGGGGGAGATACTGCCAATAAAAATATAAATAAAATCAACAATTATAATGATCCAAATACCAAAAGTAAGGAACCATACCAAGTATCAAACAACAGGCAAGAATTAACACAGAGATACAATATTAAGGTAATGTTATAAAGTCACTGATTCAGAAACGAAAATGAGAAGTAAGAATCAATGATGATTTTGAGTTGAATAAAGAAAGCAAGAAAAACAAAGAAAAAACAAAAACAAAACAAAACAAAGAAAAGGCGCAATAATTAAGAGTAAACATGAAAATATGATGAGGTTAAATGACTGAAAGCATCAATCTACCACCATCTAACATCAAATAAGTCCCATAAAACAAGATTTTGATAAAGGGGAGAAAGAACAACAACAACAGGTAAGAAATACGACAGAGATACAAGAGAGAGAGAGAGAGAGAGAGAGAGAGAGAGAGAGAGAGAGAGGAGAGAGAGAGAGAGAGAGAGAGAGAGAGAGAGAGAGAGAGAGAGAGAGAGAGAGAGAGAGAGAGAAGAGATGGGAAGTACAGATCAAACGTGTGTATGTATAAATATCTGAGATCTTGTGCATATACTTTACACTAGTAAACAATTGTAAACTAAATCATTTATGCATGGAACTCTAAACAAAGACAATGATCAAGATTTTGTTTTATTTTTGGTCATATTTCATGTCCATTCACTTCAAACACTTTGATATCTCAGAGAGAAATTCAAACAGGTTACAAGCCATACATGAAGAGTAAACATGTAAACATAATATCACGGATATATAACACAACAGTATCCGAACATCAGCACCCAAAAAATCAAGTAATAATAATAACAATAATACATGGAATTTGTATAGCGCTATATCTTGCAAAAACAAATCAAAGCGCTTGCATTCGACCTACACAACACACAATCAGCAACAATTTGCAGTTTTGACAAATTCGAATGTACACACACACACACACACACACACACACACACACACACACACACACACACACACACACACACACACACACACACGCGCGCGCGCGCGCGCGCGCGCGCGCGCGCGCGCGTGCGCACGCACGCACGCACGCACCTCAGCCAGTATATCTCAGCCAGTTATAAACTCAGCCAAGTAAAATCACAAACACTAGTGCTTTGGTGCTTCCTTGTATCACTTTTCATCCAGTTTTGACAATGTCTATTCAAAGTAGCTCTGAAGTTTCTTTTTTCATTTCGTTTGATTTCAGCTGCGAGCCGGCTACCCAACCCTAACTCCAGCCTTTTTTTTGCTGAAGGGGGAGGTAGGCTTTTCCCAATGCTCTGACCAGCAGTGACAATGACCGACCAACTGACCGTTTCTTTTGAATTATCACACTCTTCAAATATCATACCAAAACGATCTGTTAATTCTTAATAGAATTTTAGAACATGAAAGTAACAAAACACTTCTTGATTTCAGTCATGTTATCTTTACGACCAAAAAGCACAGACATCCTGAAAGAGACGGTCTAGTGGTCAGAGTGATTCGCTTGTGATCAGCTGACCTGGGTTCAAATCTCGTTCACGAGGGTTTTCTCTCCGGAATTAACATCAGTGCCAACTGCACTCGCCCCAGAAGTCCTTCGGATGAGACTATAAAACGAGCCCCCTGCGCAAACCCACGCAGAACATAATTATGTGTACACACGTTACAACCTGTTCTGCTTTTCGGAAGAGTAGGATATTGTGTGCTGGACGGAACGGATTACAAAATTTGCAAAACTGCAAACACACGGGGACTGGATGTAAAAAGCACATAAGTGTTTCTTCCGATATCTTCAAAATAAAAGAATAAATAAATAAAAGAGTGCAAATGATCAGCTTGTAAGTTCTAAGAGGGAGTTGTGCAAATCTGGCATTTTTCTCAGGGAAAAAAGTCAGTAAGTCAAGTACCCGTGATTTGTGCTCACCACTTATGTCTAAACATTCTAATCTATACATTTTATCCATTCTATACACAGCTGTTATTACATACAGTAAAAAAGAAATGGAAGCAAAACTAGCAGCAAACAACTTTTTGTTGGTCCTCTAAAAGAACATGCATTATCTTCATCATGACAAAAAATAAATTATAGGTGATAAAAATAGGCAACAAACATTTTCTAAGCCTTGGTACATTTCTAATTGGGATTCCAGGACAAGCTTAACTGAGTAAGAAGCAAAATAAAGCAGTTTTTAACGAAATGTACCAACAAAGAGAGGAAATCATTGATAAAACTTGCAATCCCCAAAACAAAACGTCTAACATGCTACTGACAAATGGGGGTTTTAGTTTGCGTTTTTATAGTAAAATCATTTTTAAAAAACAGCTTCATGTTCAATACCGTTTAAAAGAATGCACCTAAAACTCAGCTCAACAGAAAAATATTCTCTAGTAAAACTCGTGCAACTCTACTGTTGACCCTGGAAGGATATAATATAGGGTGAAGGGGCAGCAAACAAAGCGGAGCACATTAACTCAACTTTAAAATAGATACAGATACCATGCAAAACTCTTAGAATTCCACACACAATTTGCAAAGCTGCATACACACGGGGATTGGGATGTAAAAAAAAAAAAAAAAAGCACACGAGTGCTTATTCCATTATCCTCGATATAACAAAAATAAAAACAAATCATTAAAAGACAATTCCTGTGCTAAAACGCACGTTTATCTTTGCCAAATCGGTTTAAAGTACACAAGACTCAAGTGAAGTGCTCTTGTGAGGTGAGTGGGTGAGACTGTCCATTGCCTTTCCCCGAAGTGAAACACACATAGATCAACGTTGTTGTGGTTTCCGTGGTGACGAACTGTAATCTGAGCAATGCCGCACTCTTTGTGTGTAGGAGATAGCCATTAAAATGGCACAAAGCAGATGACATTGATCATCATCACTGCACTCTTTTTTGTTTTTTTGTTTTTTTATTTTTCTTTTTTTAATCTTTACTCTTTCACTTTCAATCCCAACCATCAATCAATAAATCATGTGAACTAGTTTGTTAATCTTTGAGTGATGCAATGCTTTAACCATGAGGCCCATGACTCGATCTATGAGTACCCAACGTCTCAGAAAAGAGACTATTCAATACACTAAGGACTCCTGCCAAGTTACCTTTGAAGCCACTCATACTAACTTGCCTTTGTGGCGGTTTGTTCTCCTTGAAAGGTATTGTGGACAATTTCAGCCCCTAAATGTCAATTCAATATTTAAAGAGTTTACAAAGAATAACAGCGAACAAATAAGTTTTACAACAGACTTTACATCAACCTTGCCCAGTGAACTTTGGCGATCCTTCTTTCAAGTTAGTTCTGATGAAGAAAAACTACTGACAATACACATATACCACAGTACTGGGAAAATCCTAGTACAAGGCAATGTATGCCAGCAGTGGGTTGAAGAGGAGTTCGACAACCTAAGAACAATAGTCAATGAGCTGGCAAAACTAAATGTCACCACGGAAACTGTGACTGATGTCCTCTATTCCGTGGCATCCTCAAGCCGTCAGTGTGCTCCACTGGCCATACGAGACAGCGCCCCTGACGACAAACCATGTCAGCCAGACCAGACAACAGAGGGGGATAACAACTCTCCTCCCCTTCTTCAGTTGACACCCTCCCCTTCCACTCCACCCCACTCCATGCCCTCCACACCTCCCACGTCTTCACCCCCCAACCAGGCTACATCACCCCCTCCATCCACTGATGACGTGACCATCCCTCTCACCCATCCTCAGACCTCTCAGCTGATCCATCCCACTCCATGCCCTCCACACCCCCCACGTCTTCCCCCCCTGACCAGGCTACATCACCCCCTCCATCTACTGATGACAAAGGGACCATCCCCTCCCTCCCTCCCTCCGACCTCTCAGCTGATCCTCTACCCCCTCCCTCAAGGGCTGCACATCCACCTGAGGAAGAAACTGCAACACCGCCCCTCTCCCCCACCACCCCTTCTTCCACCGAAGATCAAGGTATAGTTCAGTCCCCCCTCCCCTCCCCCTCCACTTCCACATGTGACCATCAGCCTCATCCCTCTCCCACCTCTACCTCCGACCAACCCACTCCCCACTCCAAAACATCTCCCACAACAACAGTCAACACAACACAAACAAGCAATGCACCATGCAATCTCTCTCAAAAGAACAACACAGAAATTATAACAATGCTTCACGAACAACTCATTGCAGCCAACATCACTATCTCCAACATGCAGAAAGAAATACACACACTCAAAACACAAATATCACAAATAGGTCAGGAAACAAAACACAACAGCCAGGTCATCTCTGACACTGAAACCAGAGTAAAAAACTCCATGAAAACAATGAAAAGAGATGTTTCACAACAAGTAACAGAACTACAAAACAGCCAAGAATACCAGACAGATCAATTGAAAGAAATCAACTCCAAACTACAATCACTCAAAGACAGTCAACACAACATCAACAATACCACCAAGAAACAGATACAAACACTCAGTGCAACTAAACACACAAAACACTCAAGCAGTCAGACAGACAACAATACTGAACCACTTGCAGAACAACTCACAGAGGTAGAATACAACATAAACACATCCAACAGATATGCTCTCCTCACAGACAAAACCAGACTGACAATTCTTCATACCCCACACTCACACAAAAGCAGACAAGCAACAACACTTCAGCAACTTCACGCAAAAACACAAGCAAACAGCCTCTACTTACAAACACATCACAGCAGACACGCACACACTCCCGCACCCATCAAAGCCCACACTCCAATTCTCATTCCCAAAAGCACCAAGAAAACACCCCCCATTCCAGCCCCCTGAAAACCCTCCAACAAAAAACAATCCCCGTAGAGTGTAACACCTTGTTGTTAGGTGACTCAGTGCTGAAAGGGGTGGACGAGAAAAAGATGTCAGTGGGGGGCCGGCAAGTCTGCAACCTGTCAGTACCAGGCCTGACAGTACAACACCTGTGTCAGTGGCTGTCAACACGCCGCCCCTCTCCACACATACAGCACGTCACCTTCCACGTGGGGATAAATGACTGTAAAGCAGGATCAGTCACAAAAGCAGATTGGACAAAACTGATCCACCTGCTAAAAGAAATCTTCCCCCATGCTGCTCTACAGGCCTCCTCCATCCTCCCCCCCTTCGGACGACATCCACTGAGGGACAAGGCTTCACGGTCGACGGCTTCTCTTGGGGAAACCTGCCGTCAAGAGAGGGTTGTACTTATCGACAACACCCCTCCTTTCTCACCAGGACTGGAGCGCCTAAAAAGGCGCTATACGATGATCCCATCCATCCCAGTCCTCAGGGTAACAAAACTCTTGCCCTAAATATCCGTTTCCCCGGAAACCATAGTCAGCCGCCAGCCGTGAGGCCTGTGACAAACTACCGACCCAACATAACGACCAGTGACATGAAAAGCTATGCTGAAGCAGCCAAAGGTGTACATTCACGATCGGCTGCCTTCAACAAAACGACGACTTCAGCCCCACCCCACAGTGCGACTAGCGACAATAGGCCTACCACACTTGGTCTATTACTGGACAGAGACTTTCCCATCCCCGAGCCAAGGAACCCCCAGTGTTCAGATGTCACAAGTGTGTTAGGGAGACAACACTCCGTGGCAGCTACACAGCCACTTGTGAAAATACTTTCCGATCTACTCCATTGCTTGACCCAATAGTGTGTGGTGTGTGTGTGTGTGTGTGTGTGTGTGTGTGTGTGTGTGTGTGTGTGTGTGTGTGTGTACCAGTGAGTATGTGTGGAGGGAAGGGGAGGGGGGGAGTGTGTGTATGTGGTGTTTGAGTGTATGTGTAAGTGAACATGTATATGCATGTTTCACCAGTGTGTGTGTGTATTTGTGTGTATGTAAGCATGCGTGAGTGTGTGTGTATGTGTGTGCGTGCGTGCGCGCGTGAGTGCGTGCGTGCGTGTGTGTGTGTGTGTGCGTGCGTATGTGTGCGTGTTTGTGTGTCTGTGGATATGCCGGTGAGCTTGTGGGTGCTTGCCTGGTATGTAAGCATGCGTGCTTGCTTGTGCGTATGCACTGCGTGTGTACGTGTATGATAATTATGTGAACGTGTGTGTGTGCATGCGTGTGTGTGCATGCCTGCGATAAATGTCTGCCTGCAAGCCCGCATCAAACATACAGCCCATGTATAATGTTCTATATAATTACAAATGTGTTTGTGCAGGTGTCCAAATGTTAAATGCAGTGTTCCCATGATGATAAATGATTGCTTGAATGGAAATCTCTCTCTCTCTCTCTCTCTCTCTCTCTCTCTCTCTCTCTCTCTCTCTCTCTCCCCATACTTTCACCCAGCCCCCAGCCCCCTTTCTTTTTTTTTTTTTTTTTTTTTTTTTCTCCCCAACATCAAATGTTGATCAATGTCATGCTGCAGTGTATATCTCATTTGAGTGGATAAATTGCCTTCTACATCTAGCAGGTATATCGGATCCAGAGACCCTTCTACAGGGCAGTTGTTGCCTAGGGCTAGTGTGGATTGGAGTTTTTGAACCAACTCTGCCATACTATATTTTTGTTTGCTTTTTCATCTATTATTATTCGTCACTGTATCTCTTTGTGTTTAGTATCATATTAATATTTAGTGTGTGATTGGTTATATTGATTTAGCAAAAATTGTTGTATCTTAGTTTTTCTTAAAATATTTTTCCCAATTTATATGTTTTATTATTTTTTATGACCGTAGTATATGATTTATGTAAAAACAGGACTGGATTCAAAAAGTTGTTTATTATAACACATTCATTCCTTACAGATTTTGATTTGTGTTTATATTTTAGTTTTCGAAATTGAACTATAGCTTATTTTGTCAAAAAATTTCATAATCAAGTCTCTTATTTTGATAGATCTTACATACATACATAATATATATATATATAAAAATCAATCTTAACATGTCTCTAACTTTAGACAAGTGGCCCACAAAGCAAGGCCTCCGTGTAGGCTACCTGAATATCAACAATGCAACAAACAAAAAAGATGATATTTCGACCATACTGCACAATGATGAGAATCAATTTCATTTGTTTTGCCTTGCTGAATCTCGACTCTCACCACACGTAACTGACACATGCATGAATATTCCAGGATATCAGATTTTTCGACAGGATCCACACAAGCCCAAGTCCACTGGGTTATTAACATATTTCGCTTCTTCACTGAGTTGCAAAAGATTATACAACTTTGATGTTTATGACATTGAATCAATTTGGGTTGAAATAAAATTAAAACACAATAATCCAATATTAATAGGATTCATATACAGAAATCCTTCGGAAACCACAGAATGGTTTGAAAAATTCAACTCTCTTATGGATGAAGTGACATTTTTAAACTATGAAACAATTATTCTTGGGGATTTTAACATCGACTTATTAAAACCCAAGCCTAAATGGAGTCACAACATTACTATGCATGGCCTGGAACAACTAATAGACAAACCAACTCGGATAACAGATAACTCTAGAACTTTGATAGATCATATCTATACTACTACAAAACAAAACATAACAGAAGTATGTGCCCCCTCCTGTGGATGCAGTGATCACAATGCTGTGTGTTTAACTTGGTTTAAACATCGTGTCAAAATTCCCAAAGTAGGACATAAAACCATCTTTTACAGAAAATTTAATAACTTCAACGAACAAGACTTTCTTTCAGACTTGATAAATTCGCCATTCCAAGACATATATCAAATCAGAGACCCCAACGAAGCTGCAGAATTCTGGATTACCACATTTATTTCAGTGTATGATAGGCATGCCCCTTCATCAAAAAAAGAGTTAAAGAAAAAATCAAACCTCCTTGGATAACAAAA
Organism: Stramonita haemastoma; assembly: GCA_030674155.1. Classification (NCBI taxonomy): domain Eukaryota; kingdom Metazoa; phylum Mollusca; class Gastropoda; order Neogastropoda; family Muricidae; genus Stramonita; species Stramonita haemastoma. The sequence continues at coordinate 32,390,961 of CM060341.1, read as the reverse complement.
GACATAGAGTCAGAAATGCGCTTAAGAGACTATTTGAAAACCCATGGTACAAAAGAAGAATTTAAAATGCAAAGAAACAAAGTAACTTCACTAAAACGGAGATCAAAACGTGATTACTTTCAAAAACTGTTAATTACAACTACCGACTCTCGCCAGGTATGGAAAGCCATCAATATTTTATGTAATAGACCTATATCAAAAAGCCAAAAGACAGTTAAAGACATAACAGCTGATGAACTGAACACCCATTTCTCAAACATCGCTACTAAAATCATATCATGTGATAAGTCAAATGAAAATGATCTCCAATACTTAGAACAATATATTGAATCAAAAGAAATTAAATTCCCAGTTGAATTATTGCCAATGACAATTAAAGACGTGTTGGAAAGTCTATCTCTCAAAAAAAATTCCAGAACACGTGACCTTGACAATCTGGATGGAAAAATATTGAACCTTTCTGGTCCTATTATAGCTGAAACACTGACATATCTATATAACTTGTGTATAGATAAAAGCAACATTCCTCTCATATTTAAAAAGGCAAAAGTCATACCAGTCCACAAATCTGGAGATTCTTCTTGTCCTTCAAATTACAGACCAATTTCAATCCTATCGGTCTTATCCAAACCCATTGAAAAACATATCCAAAAATCTTTATATTCCTACTTTGTTAACAACAACCTAATAAATGAAGATCAGTCAGGCTTTCGCAAAAACTATTCTTGTCACACAGCTCTAACTCAACTAACAGACAGTCTCTTACACAACATAAATGAAAATAACTATACAGGCCTAATTTTTGTTGACTTTGAAAAAGCATTTGATGTAATTAATCACTCCCTGCTAGTGCGTAAGCTTCACCTATACAAACTAACACCTGAAATAATCAATCTTTTAAAAAGTTTTTTGTTAGATAGACAGCAGTTGGTAACTGCAAATAATCAAACATCAGAATTAGTATCTATTAGATATGGAGTACCACAAGGATCAATATTGGGTCCTCTTTTGTTCTCAATATATGTAAATGACTTACCCTTATTTCTAGATTGTAGCTGTGAAATGTTTGCTGATGACACATCCCTCTATTGTAGTGATACTGACCCCCACAGACTAACACTCAAACTTCAAAACAATATCAACAAATTGATTACTTGGACTCAATTAAACCATATGTCCTTAAATGCTCAAAAAACTAAAAGTATGTACGTACTAGCACGACAAAAGAGGCAAAAAATGAAAAGTAAATTTCAACCTCTGTTGATAGATCAAAAAATCATTGAAGAAGTTGACTCACACAAAATTCTGGGTGTAATTATCGACAATAATCTTACTTGGACTGACCATGTGATGGCACAAGGAAAACGTCTTACAAACAAGGTACGTCAGCTATCAAAAATAAAACACTTTCTAGATAGTCATTCACGCAAACTCTTTTTTTGTGGACACATCTTGCCTATAGTTGACTATGCCTCATCTCTTTGGGACAACTGCAGTGAAACTAATTTGAAATTCATCCATCGATTATATAAAGAGCGCTAAAACTTGTCCTATTAAAATCAAGCTCCCTAACCATCAATGATTATAAGCTAACAAATATTCTTACATTTCAAAACAGGCTTTATCTCAATAAAGCTCTATTTGTACAAAAAGTTGTCAATGGAAATGCCCCTCCCAAGATCACCAATAGATTCAAAATTAATGAGCACAGGCATAACCATCTACTAACATTTCCCAGACCCAGAAACAATCTTTACAAAACAAGCTTCCTATATTCAGGTAGTGATTTATGGAACAAGCTCCCAAAACATTTAAAATGTATCAAAAATAAAAATCAGTTCAAAAATCAGTTGAAAAATCACTTAATGCGCTTATGCAAAAATGTTTAAGAACTACACATCAATCCAATCAACCATACTTAGAACAGACTAAAGATATTGATACTCTCTGCTAACCCCGAAAAATCTTTCACGTGTGGCTCACTGTGACTGAAAAAGCTACACTTTGCTTGCTATATATGTATGTGGAAGGGGGAAAAGGTGGAGAAAGGGTTGTTGTTTTTTTGTATTTTTTTTTAATATAATTTAATTTTGAACAGGATAGGGAATAAGTGATGTATGTAAACACGTGTATATTCTGCAAATTCACAAGGAGAAAACCAAACCACTGATTTGACGACTAGATCGGATTTTTTTTTTTTTTTTTTTTTTTTTTTTTTTCACTTACCCAGTTTAATAGTTTCAGGATAAATATTTAATTTTTTTTAATATTTTATTAATTATACTAATGAGACTATTAGCACTATTATATTTATATTATTTTGATAAGTGGAAAGGCCTTACTTTTTTGTTCTGGTTGTTGTTGTGTATGTTTTTTGTTGTGTTTTGTTTGTTTTTTGTTTGTTTGTTTGAATGTTTGTTTGTTTGTTTTTGTTCATATGTGTAGGGTTTTTTATTTATGAAATATAATCATAAATCATTATTATAATTCTTCTGGTTGCTGTTTGTGTTTTCCCCCTTCCTCTTGATACCCCCTCCCCACCCGTTCCCACCCCCCCTCCAAATTTTTTTTTCTTTTTGAGTGTGTGGGGTTTTTTTGTGTGTGTTTTTTTTTGGGGGGGGTGTTTGTTTGTTTGCTTGTTTTTTGTTTGTTTTTTGCTTTGGTTTTGTTTTGCTTGGTTTTTTTTTTTTTTTCGTTCATTATGTTTGTTTGGTTCTCTGTTGCTTTTG
>CM060341.1:32363232-32378232 GCA_030674155.1 Stramonita haemastoma | reverse complement strand
TCCCAGCTTTCGGCTATGGCGTTGCGCCCTTGGAAAAGGCACTTTACGGCTATTTTCTCACCCCACCCAGGTGTAAAAGGGGTACCAACCTTGTGTTGGGGGTTAACCCTGCGATAGACTGGCGTCCTATCCTGGGGGGAGTCTATGACTCTCAGTCGCTTAACGCCACAGAAACCGGGATAAGCACCGGCCTGATGAGCCTTATGGCTCGGGACAGACTAACTTTTTTTTTAATGCACTTGAATTGATAGACAATTCTCTTACCTGTTCATCTTGCCAGAGGACGGAAGAACAAGGACGTCAGCGCGAGTTGCCAGGGATCTGTACATTCCCTGCCATGGGCATCATCAGGACGGCAGCTTTGTGTCGATGTTATTTTCTATGGGCATCGTCAGGACGGCAGCTTTGTGTCGATGTTTGTGTCTGCTGGAGTTGGCCAGCCTGAAACAAAACGCATGATACGTGTCTTCAATTCTCTGGCACCGATTTCCAGCTTTTGGTTCATTTTATGTTGTTTAAAGCCCTACTGGCCGCGAAAGCCATATCAGGGCTGTCATCTCATTTACTTTCTGTGGCTCTAGTAGTAACATTTACCTCGAGTTCAAAACCAACACGACCTTATTCCCTCAAGTATTCCACACGGTCAAATCGAAAAATAAATGAAAATATTTTAATGATTTAAATTAATTCCTTTAGGCCCATAAAACCAGACTGTGCTGAGGACGCCAGCCATTGTGCTTGATTTATCATCCCCATATTTATATCAGTGGGACGGGATAGCCTAGTGGTCAGAACATTGCGCTCGCAATTTGAGGACTCGGGTTCGATTCCAGTTGGAGATTTTTCTCCTTGAGTTAACATCAGTGCTGACTCCACTCTCCCCCAAAGTCTTTCGATGAGACTATAAACCGAGGCCCCGTGTGCGAACGCAAGCAGAACATCTTGCGCACACGTTAAATCCTGTTCCACTTTTCGTAAGAGTAGGCCATTGTGTGCCGGTGGGAACAGATGACAATATACAACTGCATACACACGGGGACTGGATGAAAAATGCACACGAGTGCTTATACCATTATCCTCGATATAAAAATAATAAAATAATAAAATAAAAATAGAAAATTCTCTTACCAGTTCATCTTGGAGAGGAGAGGTCGGAAGAACAAGGATAGCGCGAATTGCAAGGATCTGTACATTCCCTGCCATGGGCATTGTCAGGACGGCAGCTTTGTGTCGATGTCATTTTCTATGGGCATTGTCAAGACGGCAGCTTTGTGTCGATGTCATTTTCTATGGGCATTGTCAGGACGGCAGCTTTGTGTCGATGTCATTTTTCTATGGGCATTGTCAGGACGGCAGCTTTGTGTCGATGTTATTTTCTATGGGCATTGTCAGGACGGCAGCTTTGTGTCGATGTCATTTTCTATGGGCATTGTCAGGACGGCAGCTTTGTGTCGATGTTATTTTCTATGGGCATCTTCAGGACGGCAGCTTTGTGTCTGCTGGATTTGGCCAGCCTGAAACAAAACGCATGATACGTGTCTTCAATTCTCTGGCACCGATTTCCAGCTTTTGTTTCATTTGATGTTGTTTAAAGCCCTACTGACCACGAAAGCCATATCAGGGCTGTCATCTCATTTACTTTCTGTGGCTCTAGTAGTAACATTTACCTCGAGTTCAAAACCAACATGACCTTATTCCCTCAAGTATTCCACACTGTCAATTCGAAAAATGAATTAAATGTGAAAATATTTTAATGATTAAATTAATTCCTTTAGGCCCATAAAACCAGGCTGTGCTGAGGACGCCAGCCATTGTGCTTGATTTATCATCCCCAAATTACACAAAAGTAAATGATAACCTTCAAAGTAGATCCCCCCCCCCCCCCACACACACACACACCCTAAAAAAATAAGTTTAAATTGCCGTATGGGCATATAAAGCTGTAGAACCGACATATTGTGCTTATCCCGAAAATTCTTTGGATGAAACAATAAACTCGAGGTCCCGTGTGTGAGCGCACATAAACCTCTTGTGCTCATGTTAAAATGTGTTCCACCTTTATTTCGTAGTAGGCCATTGCGTGCAAGTGGGAACAGAATTTATAAACCAGCATACACAAGGGGACTGGATGAGTAATCCACTTTTGCAATCCTTATCCCAGAACTGAAATCTGCGCCAAGTGTTAAAATAATCAGCTAGATAGCAATACAAACTTCTAAAAATATTTTTTTGAATTTGAGCAGTTTACTCCTCCCTCCCCCCCCCCCCCCCCTGCCTTCTTTTAATAGTTAAGAAAAATCGGAAAATCGAAGATGTAAGAAAAGAGGAGACTGTCAATGTAAGAAAAAACCCATTTACTTATTCAATATTGGAACAACAGAAAACTTTAAGTGTCGACAGGCTTAGTGAGGTACCAGTCAGTTTACAATCTGACTTTGGATGATCCAAGAATATAATTATCTAGAGCCAGAGGGTTTTTTGGTGTGTTTTTTTTAAAGCCTCCCAGCTTATGTCTACTGGTCTAACTATTAATCTTAGTTACAATAAAGATCTACACTTAATGACAGTGATAAAAGTACGGATACATACCGCTTCTTCAGTCTTCTTCACCGACCAGTATGTTGAATGTCAAAGTCTTCAGAGGTCTTTCTTTTTTTCCCCTCCCAGCAGTGCCAGTGGTCTGCACTGCAGCTAAGCGGCTGTGTGAAATGACATCTTGCAAACTGCCCTGCACCCCCCGGTCCACACATATGAACACTTTTTATGCGGAAAGCGAAAGTGCTCACAGTTCAGTCCCGCAAGTTTAAAAAGAAGAAAGCCAAAAAAAAAAAAAAAAAGCGTGGAAAAAGAAGCTGGCCTTGGCAGTGAATTTGCATGCTACTTTTGGTGACGTTTTTGATCTCTTCTATCCCTGCTTTTGTCTGTCTCTATGTCTCTCTATTTTTCTGTTTGTCTGTCTACCTGTTCATCTATCTATTTTTCTGTTTGTCTGTCTACCTGTTCATCTATCTATTTTTCTGTATGTCCGTCTGTCTGTTCGTTTATCATTCCCCCCCCCCCCCCACTCTCTCTCTCTCTTCAGGCAGGGACTGGATGTAAAAAAAGCACACGAGTGGCTTATTCCATTCTCTCTCTCTCTCTCTCTCTCTCTCTCTCTCTCTCTCTCTCTCTCTCTCTCTCTCTCTCTCTCTCTCTCTCTCTCTCTTCTCTCTCTCTCTCTCTCTCTCTCTCTCTTTTCTTCTTCTTCTTCTTCTTCTTCTTCTTCTTTTAAAATACTGGTTGAACTGCTGTTGGTGGTGATGCTGGTATGTAGGGGTAGGGAGGGGGTTTCTGAGCTTTATTCCCTGAACAGGGCAAGGGCCGGATGAAAAAAAGTATGTACTGCTTACTCTGTAACCCCCGAAAAATAAAGATTATTAATTCATTCATTCATTCATTTATTCATTCCCTCAAATTAAGGACAGTGTTGTTCTCTTCCTTACATGTATGCTACACTTTTCAGAATTGCGCTGGACGGGAGGGGAGGGGGGGAGGGGGTTGGGGGGGGGGAGTTTGGTGGATTTGTTTTAATGCAAAATTATACTAGATTTTTTTTGGGGGGAGTGTGGTGGTTTTTATTCATTTTGAGGTGTGGTGTTTAGATTTTATGGGCGTTTTCAATTTGATAATTTTGGGGAAATTTTTTTTTTTTCTGTTTATTCTTTTATCTTTCTTTGTTCTCTTTTTTATTTCAAGTATTGTGGTAAACAAAGAAGGAGTTGTGTAAATATTATTTATACATTTATATATATATATATATTGTTGGCTTTGTTTGACATATATGCAGTCTGAAGTTATACCTAACCTATATTCTCTCTCTATCTCTCTCACGCACGCATGTACACACAACACGAGCGCACTAGGTCGGTCACGTGATGCGAAGGGGAGAACATTTTCTGTGAGCTGCAGTAAAACCTGTAATTCAGTCTAAAAATGCCAGTTACTGGACTTCCAGGGGCTGTGGAGAGAGGACCTTAGGGGCCCTGCTGACTGACAACACAATCTCCAGCTGGAAAGTGGCAGGATTTTTATTTATTAATTGATTTATTGATTGATTGATTTTTTTAATCATTCATTCATTCATTCATTCATTCATTCATTCATTCATTCATTCATTCATTTCTTTTATATGGAGGATAATGGAATAAGCACTCATGTCCTTTTTTCACATCCAGTCCCTGTGTGTGTGTAGTTTTGTAAATCTTGTCATCTGTTCCCACCGGCACACAATGGCCTACTCTTAGGAAAAGTGGAACAGGATTTAACGTATGTACAAGGTGTTCTGCATGGGTTGCACAGGGTCTCGGTTTATAGCCTCATCCGAAGGACTCTTGGGGAGAGTGGAGCAGGAGAGGGGGACAGTGTGGTTTTTGTCCATTTAAGCCAGTGGACACAGCAGTGTCAACCAACAGTGAATGCAGCAGGCAAGTACAGTACTACAGGAAAAAACCCTTCTCCCAAATTCGCAGCAACCTGGAGCATTCCAGAAAGCATAAAAAGAAGCAGGCAAGCCTTGTGTGTGAAAGTGACTGTGTCTACAGTGCCTCCAGTCTGCCTGACAGTGGTGTAGAACAGCTGAGTGCAGCATGTGCAGATACGCATGGAGTAGACCTACCAACAGTACACACACAGGACAGTAACATGAAAACATCAGTTGTGTTGGCTTCATCTGTTGACTTAGAACCCCCCCCCCCTGTGTGTCTGATTGCAGTGCTGATGTAGGTACTTTACAGCCCGAGGTGGATTATCAACTGAGGATTGATAATATTGTTGGTGCATTCCACACAGGGAATGTCACAGTATGTGTCTACTCTGACTGATAGATTGACTCCACTCTCCCCAAAAGTCCTTCAGATGAAACTATAAACCCAGGCCTGTGAAGGCAGGCAAAAGATCTTGCACAAACACATTAAATCCTATTTCGTTTTTTGTAAGAGTTGGCCATCATGTGCCAGTGGAAACAGATGACAAGACTGACAAAACTCCATACACACAGGGACTGGATGTAAAAAAGCACAAACGTGCTTATTCCATCAACCTCGATATAAAAGAATAAATAGATAAATAAATAAATAAATAAATAAATAAATCTATACAGAAAAGACTGAGAGACAGCCAAAGAAATACACTTAAGAAAATCTGTCCTACATCATTCAGATGGTGAAGGTATCATGACCTGTGAGTCTGACGACATTGTGATCCAGTATGCATGCCAACCAGACACTGAGCCAGTATGTGTGTACTGGTTTGTCAAACAGCAAGAAAAAAAAAACATGTTAAAAGAGGAAGTGTCAAACTCGCCAGTTTGCTGAATGGGAGGGGAAACCAGAACACACTACACATGGGTGGATCCAATTGGTGGTCTAGTATTAACCAGCTTGCCTAGAAAGTGCGATGGTTCGAATCCCGTTTGGGACCCAAACTTTTCCCCATCCATTAAACCATGAGTGTTGTGTGGGTGCTAGTTTTTCCGATGAGAAAAACCTGAGGTCCCCTGTGTTACATATCATTATTTAGCGCACATAAAAGAACCCACAGCTACAAGGAGGTTGTCCCTGGCAAAATTATGTAGAAAAAAGCCACTCTGATAGGGAAACATATATTATACAGTTGCAGACAGGAAAAAAAAATAGGTAGGCCCTGCACTTGTGGCAACAGGCTCTTCTTGTAGAGGGCAGAGGGCAGCATGGAATTTCGTGAAGAAATGGTATGTAAAAAAAAAAGAAAAAAGAAAGAGTTTGTAAAATAAAATAAATAAAAAAAATGCAACCCTAACGCCTGCTTCAAGGGATCTAGTGACACTTTGCTTCAATTTATTATTATTTTGTATATTCTTTTATCCCTTTATATCCAGGATAATGGGATAAGCACTCATGTGTTGTTTTTTTCATCGAGTCCTGGTGAGTATGCAGTTGTGTAAATATTGTCATCTGTTCCCCACCGGCACACAATGGCCTACTCTTACGAAAAGTGGAACAGGATTTAACTGTGCCCAAGATGTTCTGCTTCAAGGGATTGAGTGACACTTTGAGACCTCCTCCAGTTCTATCTTGGCTAACAGTGTGTGATAGAGACTTGAGGAAAGAAAGGCTCTGGAATGCTGTAACATACCTGGACAGTAAAGAGTTTCATGTCTGGCTGTACATTACTAGGAAGATCAATGCCGGGGTTTCCATGTCATGGAAGATCAATGCCGGGGTTTCCATGTCATGGAAGATCAATGCCCTGGTTTCCATGTCATGCTGTGGTTTCCATGTCATGGAAGATCAATGCCCTGGTTTCCATGTCATGGAAGATCAATGCCCTGGTTTCCATGTCATGGAAGATCAATGCCCTGGTTTCCATGTCATGCTGTGGTTTCCATGTCATGGAAGATCAATGCCCTGGTTTCCATGTCATGGAAGATCAATGCCCTGGTTTCCATGTCATGCTGTGGTTTCCATGTCATGGAAGATCAATGCCCTGGTTTCCATGTCATGCTGTGGTTTCCATGTCATGCTGTGGTTTCCATGTCATGGAAGATCAATGCCCTGGTTTCCATGTCATGCTGTGGTTTCCATGTCATGCTGTGGTTTCCATGTCATGCTGTGGTTTCCACGTCATGCTGTGGTTTCCATGTCATGCCGTGGTTTCCATGTCATGGAAGATCAATGCTGTGGTTTCCATGTTATGCTGTGGTTTCCATGTCATGCCGTGGTTTCCATGTCATGCCATGGTTTCCATGTCATGGAAGATCAATGCCGTGGTTTCCATGTCATGCCGTGGTTTCCATGTCATGCCGTGGTTTCCATGTCATGCTGTGGTTTCCATGTCATGGAAGATCAATGCCGTGGTTTCCATGTCATGCTGTGGTTTCCATGTCATGCTGTGGTTTCCATGTCATGCCGTAATTGGTTTCCAAGTCATGCCGTGGTTTCAATGTCATGGAATAATATGGTGCTGGGACTGCTTATGAGCCTACCAGCTTAAAGCAATAAAAAATTATCCTTATCCTTATCCTTATCTCTCTCTCTCTCTCTCTCTCCTCTCTCTCTCTCTCTCTCTCTCTCTCTCTCTCTCTCTCTCTCTCTCTCTCTCTCTCCCTCCCTCTGGCACCACATGGGTTTTATCTTAAGTGGTAGTCTTTTCCATTTGGGAACCAAAACGGGGGTGATGTAATCCAAGGTTTTCCCTTATCCGAGGTGACACTAAGCAAGCCAGGAATTCTAAATGGTAACAAAGAAGGCTTTTGGCCAGGGACCAACAACCTGATTGATCTTATCAGAGTTGTGACCCTAAACGTTAGTGATGTTAAAAGAGTACTGTAGCACGTCGAGTGCGGGTGCCCATCTCCTCTCCCTGGCTGCTTTACCTTCACTAACCCTACAAAAAGAGGCTGGTACCCATTTACAGCTGGGTGGACTGGGGGGGGGGACTGTACTGAAGCCAAGGCGCGGCAAAACGGTCACCCATGCACTTGGTAACTACTCTGGATGGATGCTGCTTAACCTTAGCTGGGGGGGAAGTGAGTGCTCTGACCACTGAGCTATCCCAGCCCAGCTGCTCGAGCAAGATTCTGAGTTTGTACACCAGTGATTTGCTGTTATTATTATTATTATTATTATTATTATTATTATTATTATATCATCATCATCATCATCATCATCATCATCATCATCATCATCATCATCATCATCATCATCATCATCATCATCATCATCATCATCATCATTATTGTCGTTATCATCATCATCATCATCATCATTATCATTATTATTGTCGTTATTATCATCATCATCATCATCATCATCATCATTATTATTATTATTATTATTATTATTGTTATTATTATTATTATTATTATTATTATTATTATTATTATTATTATTATTATTATTGGAGTCCCAGGGCGGCTCGGGGGCTGTATATGGCAACGTTCTGGTGGCTCCTGCGACGATACTGGAATCATTTGTATCGGTCATTGCCTTTCCAATGGATCATTCCAGTGGCGTGGAGAGGGTGGGAGGAGGGGAGGTGGAGGTCTGCTGCATGGGTAACAGCTTGCCCTCCATACTTACCCAGGCTTTGCGCTCTAAAGACTAGAGCGCAACTCCATAGTCTTCCGAGACTGGTGGGTGCCTTCTACTCTTCTTCTATTATTATTATTTTTATTATTATTACAGTCCGATCCGCTTATAAGAAAGTCGTGGGGACCCGATTTTAGGCTTTCTTATAAGCGGGCTTTGTTTTAAGCGGGCTTTCTTATATCCGAGCACCTGAACACTATTTTCAATGTGCTTCTTTTAAGCGACCAAAAGTGTAAATGAGTAAAATAATAGCTAATTGGGCCTTTCATAATGGTAAAAACATAAAACACACCCTATCTACAATTGCTCATCAAGTTTGTTGTTGTTGTTGCTGTTGTTGTTGTTGCTGCTGCTGCTGCTGCTGTGGTTGTTGTTCTTAAATTGGTTCGATCTGGTCACGTTCCGTCTACATACGAATGAGATTTTAAACTGTAGCCTTCTCCATGTTTTAGCCTAGTTGAAATTCAGCAACAACGGCATAATGTTCAAAATGTAAAGCAACTTAAAAACACACACACCCGCGGGCACACACACACACACACATGCACGCACGCACGCACGCACGCACGCACGCACGCACGCACGCACGCACGCACGCACGCACACACACACACACACACACACACACACGGAGGAATTCTGTGGATTCAACAACTTTTATTTCTGTAACTATAAACGAAAAACCATAACTAAAATAAAGCAGGAACTTTTTTTTGGAAAGAGAATTATAAAGTGATCAATGCTTGACTGTCCGCTCAAGTTCTTCAGTGTATTACTTATCACAGGAATGGTTCGATTCCTGGCCGAGACGATTTTTCCTCCGTAGTTAACATCAGTGCTGACTCCAGTCCCCACCCCCCCCCCCCAAAAAAAAAAAAAAGTCTTTCGGATGAGACTGTAAACCGAAGCCCCGTGTGCGAACACACGCATAACATCTTGCGCACACGTTAAATCCTGTTCCGCTTTTCATAAGAGAAGGCCATCTTGTGCCGGTGGGAACAGATGACATTTACAAAACTGCATACACACGGGGACCAGATGTAAAAAAAAAGCATATGAATGCTTATTCCATTATCCTCGATATCAAAGAATAAAAATAAAAATAAATAAATACTGGTACGGATAACAAGCTCAAAATAAGGTGGGATCTGCTGTTCATCTGCTGTAGCCTTTTTCAGCTTGTGAGGGTTGGCCTCAACTTCTTGGATAAGCTTAATAATTTTCCTTTTGAGTGAAATTGACAGTCTCAGCTTTGAGTCAGCCATTTTGACAGGCGTTTGACAAAGATCTGAGGCTGGCTTCGCCTTTCCGATTCCAGCAATCAAAAAGGGGAAAGAAAACAGGAAACTGACCCAAGGAGGTCTCGCTATTGCAAAGTACAGTTCTCAAATTTTTTTGTATTTTGTACCACTTTATGTCACGCAGATTTCTCTGCGTGAAATTCGGGCTGCTCTCCCCGGGGAGAGCGCGTCGCCACATGTGCAGCGCCTACCCATTTTTTTTTCTTTTTCCTGCATGCAAGTGTATTTGTTTCCCTATCAGAGTGGCTTCTTTCTACAGAATTTTGCCAGGGACAACCCCCTTGTTGCCGTGGGTTCTTTTACGTGCGCTAAATAGTGATGTGTAACACACGGGACCTCGGTTTATCGTCTCATCCGAAAGACTAGCGCCCAGACCACCACTCAGGGTCTAATGGATGGGGAAAAAGTTTTGGGTCCAAACGGGGTACGAACCCCGCACACTCCGACCCGGACTTTTTGCTTTCTAGGCAAGGCGCGTGACCACCTAGACCACCGATCCACCGACTAGACTTTCTCAAATCCGAGCAAACATCCTCGGTGGGACCAGAAATTGACGTTCTTATAAGAGGGGTTTCTTATAAGCGAGATTCTTATAATTATCCGAGCTTTCTTAGTCATAATAAAGAACACCTTCGACAGAACCAAATTTTTCGCTTTCTTATAAGGGGGATTCACTGTAAGCGAGCTTCTTATTCCTAAAGATCTCCTCTATGGTGAACTTGCCTCCGGCAAGAGAAGTATTGGCCGCCCCCAACTGCGCTACAAAGACGTCTGCAAGCGTGACATGAAAGCCCTGGACATCAACACAGAGAACTGGGAGGAGGTAGCGGCTGACCGCAGCAAATGGCGCAGTGTTCTCCACAAACAGCTGAAGTGTGGTGAAGAAAAGATCCACACCGCAGCATACGAAAAGAGAGCCAAGCGGAAGGCATGTGCTCCAGCCACCTCAACAAGCCACATCTGCATCAGATGCAACAGACTGCCACTCCCGCATCGGACTGACCAGCCACAGCCGGCGTTGTCACTGAACAACTGACCTTTCTTTGGCGCGAATTCCATAGTCGACACCGACTGACGGAGGCCTACTACTATAAGCGGGTCCCATTGTATTATTATCATCATCATTATTATTATTATTGTTATTATTATTATTATTATTATTATTATTATTATATATTATTACTATATTGCTATCATCATCATCATCATCATCATCATCATCATTATTATTTATAAAAATAATTCTAGTTACTATTATCATTATCATGAGGATTATCATTATTGTTAGTAGCGGTAGCAGTAGTAGTACTACTAGTCACAGTTGTGGTAGTAGCAGTGGCAGTAGCAGCAGCAGCAGCAGCAGCAGTAGTAGTAGTAGTAGTAGTAGTAGTAGTAGTAGTAGTAGTAGTAGTAGTAGTAGTAGTAGTAGTAGTAGTAGTAGTAGTAGTAGCAGCAGCAGTAGTAGTAGTGGCTGTAAACACACACACACACACACACACACACACACACACACACACACGTACACACACACACACACACACACACACACACACACACACACACACACACACACACACACACACACACACACACACACAGCTACATACACACCCCAAATAAAATTTTTTAAAAAACCAGTGACAAGGTATGATTTTCTTATTTATTTCAACCAGAGATAAATGAGTCAGCAAATTAACAAGACCAAGAACAACAACAAGATAATTATTTCAACAGATATGTTCATTTTTCTTCAGGGGAAAAAATCATCTTTTGGCAGTAAGGGTGCTTTCATCAGTTTGGAAATGAAAAATAAAGTGAGGAACATATATACGTGCGCGCGCGCCCCCCCCCCCCCCCCCCACACAACACACACACACATATATATATACACACACATATAAACGCGCGCACACACACACACACACACCATTCAACTGGTGTAAATGTTTTCACGTCAAGAAGAATTCAAACATTATTTTATAAAAATGAAACTAAATGCATTGACAACCAAATTCAGCAAAAAAGGTAAATGTCTGTGTGGTGAGAATATCACTAATACTCATATACTTTTTGACTGCAAGAGTGTAAATAGTCTTTCATGCCCCATATTTTCTGAAAATTCCCTTACCAGTATATTCAATAATTTAAAATTGGCATTTGAAATTGTGAAAGGTCTCTGTCACAGTCCCTTAGGGCATTTGTTATAGAACTTTGCATTAAAGTTAGTGAGTTGTTTTTTTATGTTTTTATTATTCCTATTCCATTATCAAGTTTCTTTGTGGGGTGGGTGGGTTTTTTGTTGTTGTTGTTGTTGATTTTTTTTTTCTCGTCTAATAATATCACTAAAAGTGAACAGACGTAAAATTGAAGACAACAACACACACAGAAAACAAAACAACTTAAAAAGAGACAGCAGAGTTACAGTAAGTGTGAATAAATAATCATACTACCATCATCATTATCTTGTGCAGTTATGCAAGACGTACACGCAGGCATACACATAGGCTCGTTAAGAATACATACATTTTAGGATGGTCTGCAGGTGTATGACATGATTATGCATAGATCTGTGAGAAATGGGCTTGCGAATGCGCACGCGAGTACGCACGCACGCATGTACGCACGCCCCTCCCCTCCCCTCCCTTACACACATCCCATACCATCTTGCGCATAAGTTACAACCTGTTCTGCCTTACGGCTGAGTAGGCCATTTGAGCCGGTGGGAACAGATGAGAAAATTTACAAAATCATATTACACTGGGAATGGATGTTAAAAAAAAGCACATGAGTGTTTATTCCATTATCCTCGAGATATATACATCTCTCTCTCTCTCTCTCTCTCTCTCTCTCTCTCATCTTCTCTCTCTCTCTCTCTCTCTCTCTCTCTCTCTCACACACACGCACACACACACACACACACACACACACACACACACACACACACACACACACACACACACACACACACACACACACACACAGAGTCAGTTTTCTGTCGCTTCACAGTTAAAAACTTGTCTCTTTTATATTACAATTATCCTCCGGGGGTTTTCCTGCCCTTCTTCTATTCATTCATTCATTCCTCCTCTTCAAGTTTTGATGCAATATTTTTCCGCCGGGGTAGCTTTCTCCGGGGGTGGCAAAAGCAGGCAGGCACTGATGATGGAGCGCCAGTAGGCACGAGAGAAGAAGAAGAGCTGGAACCCCCACTTCAGCGTCATAAAACACCACACCGCCGCAATATAATACCCCGGCCCGTATATCACCACGCCTGCAACCAGAAAAAACACAACAAAAATACGAAATTATATCACGCTGTACATATATATATATATATATATATATATATATATATATATATATATATATATATATATATATATATATATATATATATATCGCAGACACAAATCAAAACGACGAAATCATAACAGCTAGTATCTCGCAGGCTCTACACAAATCAAAGTGCTTCATTTCAACCTATTCTTTCTTACACGGTCGTGCAAAACCAACTATAATAAACAGTTTTAACAAATTCATACACATAGACACAGACACAGACACAGACACAGACACAGACAAACAGAGAGAGAGAGAGAGAGAGAGAGAGAGAGAGAGAGAGAGAGAGAGAGAGAGAGAGAGAGAGAGAGAGAGAGAGAGAGAGAGAGGGAGGCACACAGACAGATACACACACAGGCACACAGACACATACCAAACGCACGCACGCACGCACAAAAGGAATGAAACTGAGAGGGTGGAAAGAAAAGGAAGGAAGGAAGGGAGGAAGGAAGGAAGGAAGGAAGGACGGAAAGAAGGAAGGAAAGAAGGAAGGAAGGAAGAAAGGAAGGATTGGAGGTAAAAAAAAAAAAAAAAAAACTGATGAAGAAAGGAATTAATGAATGAGCGAATGGGTGATAGAATGAGTCAATAAATGAAGTAAGTAGTCCACGGTTTCAAGAACAAACGAACGAACGAACAAATGAATGAGTGTGGAAAACGAAATGAAGGATCGACTGAATGAACGCATGAATGAATGAATGAATGAATGAATGAATGAATGAATGAATGAATGAATGAATGAATGAATGGAAGTAGGTGTGTTGTTTTTTTTCAAACTTTTAAAATCATTTTTCTGTTACATAGTTATGCAAAATGAAAAACATATAAACGGTTTTGTTGACAGTGAAGGATCAAAGAAAAAAAAGATAGAAAGAAACTTAGAAAGAAAGAGAGAAACAAAGAAAGGAAGAGAGAGAAGAGAGGGTGATAGAAAGAGAGAGATAGAAAGAGAGAGAGAGAGAGAGAGAGAGAGAGAGAGAGAGAGAGAGAGAGAGAGAGAGAGAGAGAGAGAGAGAGAGAGAGAGAGAGAGAGAGAGAGAGAGAGAGAGAGAAGGGGATAGAGAGAGGTCTCATAGGGGTATTGAGTTCAGCAGAGTCAGAACATATGTGGGTTGATATATACATGTACACATATACATACATATATATGCACACCCATATATACACACACATATACATATATGCAATCTGTATATCAAAACAGAATCAGTGTGTGCGGTGTGTATGTTTAGTATCAAAGTCTTTTTTGTGTGCGTTGGGCCTCCACTGGAGGGGTCTTGGATGAGAGTGTTTAATACTAAATGGATTCCATATCAACCTTTGGTTAATAACAGTGGTTAAAGCCGTCAGCATTTGCAAATTACACTCTCATCGAAGTAGGTGTTTTTCTTCATTTCTCTGGTGGATCTCCGCGGTTTATTACAGGTAAGAGATTCTTGTAACTGTGTATGCGACCGTTCCCCCCCCCCTCCCCCGCTTACCTTTTTTACCTTTTTAGGACATGACATAAAGTGGTATAGATAAAAAGAGAAATGAATAAATAAATAGATAAATAAATAAATAAACAAATAGAAAGCTGCATTCCGACTCCGGGGATGGTGTCTAAACACATCACTTGCGTGCATGCGTTTTTCAAAAAAAAATTGTCATCCGTTCCTACTGGTTCAAAATGGCCTACCTTTCCGGAAGGTGGGACGGGGTTGTTTTTAACATGTGCGCAAGGTGTTCTGGGTATATATTCACATATTATGGGGCCTCGCTTGACGGTCTCATATGAAGGACTTTTGACACTCAGTTCAATTTTCTCGTCGAACTTGGAAAAAAAAAAGGGCAAGGCTTGTGGGATTTGAACGCAAAACATCAGGGTTTCCCTGTCATGCAAAAGAACGTTTTAACCATCCTGCCACCTTCCTACTTGAATGAATGTATGAATATGAATAAATGGGGGAAAACATAAAGAAAAGGAAAAAAAGGAATACATACGAGAATGAAATGAATGAATGACCCCAAATGAAAATAAGAATGCATGAACAAAACGAATAGATGAAGAAACAAAAAAAGAAAAGAGGAATGAAGGAATGAAATCCCAAATGAATTAACGTAGGAACACATGTTTGTAATATAGAGCGCACAAAAAAAAAAGTCTGCACACCCATGCTATATAGTTGTGGACAGAGAAATATGGCACTGGAAGGGTGGGGGTAAAATGGGGAGAATGCAGAGATCAAACTATCTGTCTGTCTGTCTGTCTGTCT
>CM060341.1:32358232-32360732 GCA_030674155.1 Stramonita haemastoma | reverse complement strand
TCACAAATTTTGTTTTAAATGCATTTAGCTTTAGTCTATAAAGTAGCGAGATTACTTGTCTGAGCTTCACTATACTATAATGCGGAAAATTCGAAACCATATTTTTTAAGTTATAAGCCTTTACATTATGATGTTTAGAAATGCTACCAAAATCTTTAACTAATAATTTCATTTCATTCTTGGATTCCTTTTCCAACAGATTGTAAGTCTCAGAGATTGAGAGTGGATACATCAAAAGTATTGATCACACCCCACACACACACACACACACACACACACACACACACACACACACACACACACACACACACACACAAGCAGATTACCGCGGACCCTGCTTGCATAAAAAAAAATATTGATCCGTGTGTGTGTGTGTGTGTGTGTGTCCGTGTGTGTGTGTGGTGTGTGTGTGTGTGTGTGTGTGTGTGTGTGTGTGTGTGTGTGTGTGTGTGTGTGTTGTGTTGTGTGTGTGTGTGTGTGTGTGTGTGTGTGTGTGTGTGTGTCTCTGTCTGTCTGTCTGTCTGTCTCTGACTCTGTGTGCCTTCTTATGTGTGCGCTCGCGGGCAGGTTCGCATGTGCGTGTGTGCGCGCGTGCATGCATGCATGCGGAAGCTCGCGCGTGCGTGTGTGTTGTGCCCATACGAAACATTCTGATGGCCAGATCTTAGACAGGTCACCAGGTCAGAGAAAAAAAATCCCCAAACGCTATGCTCACCACGCAAGAGTATCTAGGAGAGAGAAAAAAATATCCCGAAACGCTATGCTCACCACGCAAGAGTATCTAGGAGAGAGAAAAAAATATCCCGAAACGCTATGCTCACCACGCAAGAGTATCTAGGAGAGAGAAAAAAATATCCCGAAACGCTATGCTCTCCATGCTCACCACGCAAGAGTATCTAGGAGAGAGAAAAAAATATCCCGAAACGCTATGCTCTCCATGCTCACCACGCAAGAGTAACTAGGAGGACGGATAGCCTAGTGGTCAGAACATTGCACTGGCAATTTGACGACCTGGGCTCGAGTCCGGACGAGGAGATTTTTCTCCTGGAGTTAACATCAGTGCTGACTTCACTCTCCCCCCAAAGTCCTTCCGATGAAACTTTAAACTTTAAACCGAGGCCCCGTGTGCGCACCCACGCAGAACACCTTGCGCACACGTTAAATCCTGTTCCGCTTTTCGTAAGAGTAGGCCATCGTGTGCCGGTGGGAACAGATGACATTTACAAAACTGCATACACACGGGGACTGGATGAAAAAAACCCACAAGAGTGCTTATTCCATTATCCTCGATTTAAAAGAATAAATAAAATACAAATAAATAAAATAAATAAATAAATAAAAGGAGAGAGAAAAAAATCCCCAAACGCCATGTTCACCACGCAACAAGCCTTACAGACAGGCAAGGTCATTTGGCATAAACAGCCTGGGGGGTGGGGGTGGAAGGGAGACGGCCGCGGAAACAACCTCCCCCCCCCCCCTACCCACCACCACCTGTAGTAAGAGTCCGACAAGGGAGGGGGAGGTGAGAGGTATGGGTGGGAGGGTGGGTGGGGTTGGAAGGGCTATGCCTGTACTAAAGCCATACTTACTTAACTTACTTAATCCTCCTCGCTCCGGGTGGAGCAAAAGGCGCCAACAAGTCTCCTCCAGCCATCTCTGTCTTGGGCAAGCCAGCTGATTTCATTCCATGTTTTGCCCATTATTTTCATTTTTTCATTTCTTCTTCTATAGTTCTCCTCCATGTACCTAACGGCCTGCCCCTCTTCCTTTTTCCAGGTGGTGCCCATCTGAGTGCAGCATGTGGATGTCGGGTCTTGTTCATCCTGAGGACATGGCCCAGCCACCTCCATCGCCTTTGTTTCACTTCTTCTATGATATTGTTGATGCCAGTCCTTTTGCTCACTTCTCTATTGGTAACATGTTGTTCCCAGTGGATCTTGAGGATGCGGCGAAGACACCTGCTTTCGAAGCCTCTGAGTCGGCTTTCAATCTTTTTGTTGGTTCTCCAGGTCTCTGAGGCATAGAGGAGGACTGAACGGACGTTTGACTTGTACACTTTTAGTTTTGTGTTGGTCTGCAAGACTGTTGACTTCCAGATGTTTTGCTATAGCCCCCCCATAAATTACTCAACCCATCACGCTTGTCCGTCTTATTGTTGTTATGTAAGGTATGATAAGGGTGTCTTGCGTATCAATCATGCGCTCTCTCTCTCTCTCTCTCCTCTCCTCTCTCTCTCTCTCTCTCTCTCTCTCCTCTCTCTCTCTCTCTCTCTCTCTCTCTCTCTCTCTCCCCAGAGAAAGGTAAAGGTGTCCCATAACCTGTGTGGTCGTAGGGGAGCGAGGCGTCAGAGACCTCAGCTTCTCTAGGGGCCAGCATGTTGAGGGCGGCGCCCATCTCCTCTCCCTCGCTGCTTTACCTTCCCCTGACCCTAAAGAGGGCAGGTACCCATTGACAGCTGGGTGAACTGGGGGGACTGTACTGTAGCCAAGGCGCGCAAATG
>CM060341.1:32335732-32353232 GCA_030674155.1 Stramonita haemastoma | reverse complement strand
CAACCCCCACCCCCACCCCCCACCCCCCACTCACCGCCCGACCCTCTTTCCCCAAAATTCACCTAAAAAAATTAAATCCCTCCCAACACCACTCCCTTCTCCAACCACCTCCCAAAATAAAAAAAAAAAAAAAAAAAAAAAAACCCAACAAAACACCCACCTAAGCCTAAACAAACAAACAAAAAAAACCAAAACCAAAACAACGACCCATCGCATCTTAGTTATAAGCCCGTTCATAAAAATGGAAGAGACTTTCCAACTGCCAATTCCTCACGTTCTTACTAAATAGGCCATGGGTTTGGGTTTTGGGGTGCTTTTTTGGTTTGGGTTTTTTTTAGAGTGGGGGGGGGGGGGGGGGTGTTGGTGAAGGTTTTTTGGTTGCTTTTTTTTTTTTTTTTTTTTTTTAAACTGCCGATCCAAGAGCCTGTACGGTATAAGCAGGTCAATTCATTCTGTTCTCGTCTCGACCTTGGCCCAGCACCAGCCCACTCATCATTGTAGGTCAGGTCCCATGGAAATCACACACAAAGAATCACTCTGACCACAGCCCATTAATTTTGGGCCTTTCAGCCTGCTGAACGCTTTATGTTTTTTTTTTTTTTGTTTTTTTTTACGACCTGAACGGGTTCTTTCAACCAAACCAAGATCATATTGTTGTTCTGTTTTCGTCCAGGTAATACTTCAGTCACCCTATCCACTGCTGTAAAGTATCTAGGGGACCTGGGGTTGTTATTGACAACACACTATCCATGCAAAAATTCATCACGCAGACCTTCCAGTAATGCTGCTTTCAATTACGGCGTATTAAGTGCAATTCGAAAGTACCTGTCCACTGCTGTCCAATTGCTTTGTGTCAACATCTGTTTTGAAGTCAGTGGCTGAATGATTCTTATGTACATGACCACACTTACACGGCTCATTCATCCTGCTGATCTTCTGAAGTTACAATGTCCCGGTTTGGTGGGTTGTTTTTTGGTTACAGTATTCTTTATCCAGCGAGGGAGAGGAGATGGGCGCCGCCCTCAATATGCTGGCTCCTGAGAAGCTGAGGTCTCTGATGCCTCGCTCCCCTACGACCACAGAAGTTCTTATGGGCACACCTTTGCTCTAAAATGACCTTTTATTCTGTTTAAATCTGACCTCCTTTTCTTCAGAGAATGATTCTCCCAATAAACTTTGTCCCCCTTTTTCGGTCTTCCCTTTAAAAAAGGGGGTTGGGGTGGGAGGGCGGTGGCCTGGTGGTTTGTGGGTGTTTATTTATTTATTTTTTATTTTATTTTGTCATCCATTCCTACTGGAACGAAATGGCCTACACTTCTGAAAGGCAGAACAGGTTTTAACCACTGAGCAAGACATTCTGCGTGCGCTTGCACACAGGACCTCGGTTTATACTAATCATAGTAGTCTCATCCGAAGGAGTTTTGGGGTGGAGTGGAGTCAGCAGGGTTAACTCAAGGGGGTCAATTCCCTGGAGTGGGTGCCTCAGGTGGTGGTTTGAACCCAAGCCTCAAACCACAAGCTTAACGCTTTAACCACTAAGCTACCCCCCCCCCCCCTTCATCACCCTGCCCTCCTCCTGTTGTCTGGCCAGTTGTTGGTGGTGGTGTTTTGTTTTTTTTTGGGGGGGGTTCTGTTGTTGTTGTTTTTTACCCTAGATAGGGGAATAAGTCAGTTGGGTAACTCCAGCTAACACTAACTGACTGACTAAGACAGTTAGAGAATCAAGTGACCTTTCTCTTTTACTATCCCCCCCCCCCCCCCCCCCATAATCCTGGATATAATAGAAAAAACAAAAAATATATAAAATAATTTATAAACAAAATACTATAGGGGGGAGTGGAGCCAGTACTTGAATTAATTAACTCCACGGTAAAATCCCCTAGAAGTATATTAAAACATACACCCCTCGCCGCGCCGTGACCCCGTCACAGGTAATCAGATGACGTCATTTTCGCAGCCTGGAGAACTTTGCCGGTGTGGTATCCGCACGTATCAGTATACCAAGGGGCACGGCAAATTGGTGCAACAGTAACCAGTACAGTAGCACTCGCTAGGTATGACTGTACCGACCCGCTTACCACAATACTTCCCGCTGTACTTTTATAGACTACAAGTACTAGAAGTAGGGGCGGGATAGCTCAGTGGTAAAGCACTCGCTTTGCACTAGCCAATGTTAAACAGCATCGAGAGTGGTTACCCTAAAGTGGGTGGGTGACCGTTTGAGTGACTTGGCTTAATGAATACAGTCCCCCAATTCACCCAGCTGTAAATGGGTACATCACATGCCCTCAGGTCAGGAAAGGTAAAGCAGCGAGGGAGAGGAGATGGGCCCCGCCTTCAATAGGCTGGCCCCTGGAGAAGCTGAGTTTTCTGATATAATTTTTATCTCGCTTTCCTACGACCACATAGGTTATATGGGACACCGTCACCTTTTACCATAACTTGCCATTACTTCTGCATATTGTGTAACATACAAAGTGTGCTGACCGATTTAGACAGAAACAGGAGAGGAGGGATGGGTGGGTGGGTGGATGGGTGTTGGCAGGCATAAATGATATATATATATTTGAGTCTGGTTTTAACAGGTATTTTTAACTTTTGTATATATAATATATAATTATTATTGTATACCATTTTCAGTTACGGCAGAGTTAGTTCTCTGCATGTGAATTGTGATTCTGGCTGCTTTCCCTGCCACATGAGCAGTGCCACCCATTCTTTTCTTTTCTGTCTCAGTGTCTGCAGATATATTATAATTAATAAATATATTGTTTGAACTCTATGCAGCTTTTTTTCTACAGAATGTTCCCAGGGACCTCTGTCTTGTTACCAAGGGTTCTTTTAACTGCTCTAAATACGTACTGCACATCTGGAAGACTAGCACCCAGACCCTCACTCATTCCAGTCATGGTCTAGCAGATCTATGGGGGAAAGGTTTGGGGCACAAACGGGGATCAAACCTGGACTTTTAGCTTTCTATTACTAGTATACTATTAGGCAGGTGTGTTACCTCTAAACACTGATCCACTAAGCCAGAGGACAACATACTATAGTATAGGTTTTTTTGTACAGGAATCATGTGTCTGTAAATTGTGTATTCTGCTTTGTTTCAGGGGGGGGTTTCTGTTGAGTTTTGTTTGTTTTGTTAAGGGTGTATGGGACAAGGGAGGGGAGGGGGGGGGGGTTGCTGTTGGTGTTTTTCCCCAGTCAGTACTCGACTCCTTAGACTTTACACAAGTGTAATGCTAATTTATCTACAGACAGTTCACCCTCTTAAATGCAAACAAATAAATAATAATAGTACTATTATTATTAATGTTAGCAATAATAAACAATGCAGCTTCAACCAAACAACAAAGAATAAGAGACCCTTTTCAACTAAAAAGAAAGAAAGAAAAAGATAGCATTTGCAAAGGATCTGGATAGTCTTTAAAATTGTTTCTCAGTCAGGTAGAGGACCTCTATGATCAGTATATCAGATATATATAATTTTAAAAGTTTTACTATTATTCAAACAACATTCCCATAGCCTAAACCACTAAGGGTAATGTTCAATGAATTGAATGAATGCTTTCAGGGCATTTGGGAAGACACTTGTATTATTATTTTCAGTTTGCTATCAGTTTCATTGTGTTATATTATACTTACCCCCCCCAACCCCTGACAATTACACGCATAAAGTGAATGATAAACACACACACACACACACACACACACACACACACACACACACACACACAGTACACACATGAACATGCAGTGTGTACACACACATTCACACAGACACAGACACAGACACACACACACACACACACACACACACACACACACACACACACACACACACACACACACACATGTACATGATAATTAATACTAATAGTTGTGCAATTCTTCTTTTTATTCATAAAGATAATTTATGTGTGCAGGTGTGTACTGTAAGTCAATTCAATTTCAAATGCCCACACACTGACATAATTTTTTTTTAACCTTTTGGATTGATAATACTTACTTTTAGTTTTAATCATATCCATCCAGATGTAATTACTAATTAGTACATTTGTGAGTGAGGGGGTGTGTGTGTGTGTGTGTGTGTGTGTGTGTGTGTGTGTGTTGTGTGTGTGTGTGTGGTGTGTGTGTGTGTGTGGTGTCAGACTGTCACTGTGTGTGTGTGACTCTGTGTGTGTGTGGTGTGTGTGTGTGTGTGTGTGTGTGTGTGTGTGTGTGTGTGTGTGTGTATGTGTGTGTGTGTGTGTGTCAGACTGTCACTGTGTGTGTGTGCGGGTGTGTGTTTGTGAGTGTGTGTGTGTGTGTGTGTGTGTGTGTGTGTGTGTGTGTGTGTGTGTGTGTGTGTGTGTGTGTATGTGTGTGTGTGTGTACTGTCACTGTGTGTGTCACTGTGTGTGTGTGTGTGTGTGTGTGTGTGTGTGTGTGTGTGTGTGTGTGCGCGCGCGCAGGTGCAAAAACAACACACATACACACACACAGTTGAACATTATCTCTTAGATTACACTCTCTCTCTCTCTCTCTCTCTCTCTCTCTCTCTCTCTCTCTCTCTGAGTCTCTGTCTCTGTCTGTGTGTGTGTGTGTGTGTGTGTGTGTGTGGCGCGCGCGCAGGTGCACCTGGGTGTAAATTATAAACACATGGGTGCTTATTCATTATCCTTGACATAAAAGAATTTGATTTGATTTGATCTCCTGCTCTCCCTCTCAGTTTCTTACACACACAGTGACACCACACACACACACACACACACACACACACACACACACACACGCACACAGTGACACACACACACACACACACAGTGACCACACACACACAACACACACACACACAGTGACACACACACACACACACACACACACACACACACACACACACACACACGCACACACACACACACACACACACACACACACAAGTGACACAAACAACACACACACACACACACACACAAACACACACACACACACAATTTTATCCCCCCCTCCTTTTTACAAACCCCCCCCCCCCCCCACACACACACACAGTGACACACACAGATTTGATCTGATCTCCCCCCCCCCCCCCCCCCCCCACACACACAATGATAATTGATAGGCTACAGAGATTTGATCTCCCCCCCTTTCTTTAACACACACACACACACACACACACACACACACACACACACAGTGAACACACACACACACACACACACACACACACACACACACAGATTTTATCTCCCCCCTCTCTTTTACACACACACACACACACACACACACAAATATGAAATTGATCTGATCTCCCCCCCCCCCCACCCCCCTCACACACACACACACACACACACACACACACACACACACATGTATGATGTACACACACACACACACACACACACACACACACACACACCACACACACAGTGACACACACACATGTATGATGTACACACACACACACACACACACACACACACACACACACACACACACACACACACACACACACACACACACAAACACACACAGTGCGCGCGCGGGCGTATACATACATACGTATACACGTACGCTTAAATCATGCTGACTCACCGGACACAAAGCCCCATATCGCAGCGTTGATATTATGATACACAAATCCAAACACACCAGCCACGGCAACACCCAGAACTATACCCAACACAGCAAAACATAATCTGGCCACCATCGAACAATCTGTCGGACTGGGCATTTTGTTGTTGTTATTGTTGTTGTTGTTTTTTCTATCTTTTTTTAAACGTTTCTGTCTCGAGAACGAACTAACAACGAGCAACTTCTGTCTCCCAAAATGGTTTTTTCTTTGTTTTGGCTGAGAAATTATCTCGAACACAACATACAATACTAAATTTTCCTCCGCGTCGAAAACAGAAAGTGGAGATAACTCTCCTCCCTAAAATTCTTCACAGCTTTTTTTTTTTTTTTTATACCGGTACAAAACAAAAAAAATGTCACTTCGGTCAGAATCGAAAAGCAGACGACGACTAGTCTAGTCTAGGCTAGGCCGACATCGTGATTTCTAGAGTGTTTATAAACCGGATTTAGGCTTACTCAATGAGTACACACCCTGTCACATCGGCGACCGCGTGGTTCTCTTTGGTACATGGTCTCACACACCTATGCTTTTCATACCCGTTCGAACTACCTAGTGCAGATGGGTCAACCAAAAATAAGCCTAGTCTTAGTCCAGCCTAGGCTGGTAACAAACAGGTTGCTGAGCAGTGTAAGGGAAAACTTTCGTGTCAAAAACATTGGATATAGTGTTGTTATCTTTGGGTAGTTTTGGTAGGGGGGTCTTTTGCTGTGTGTGTGTGTGTGTGTGTGTGTGTGTGTTTAGGGGTGGGGGTGGGAGTGGGAGTTTGTGTTTGCTTTCAAAAAAATATGTTAATGTTGTTGTCATAAAGTGAGGTAGTTTTTAAATCATGTGATTCTTGGTTTAAACTGTGTGATTCTTGCGTGAGGTTGATAAAAAATATTATCGTTATTGTGTTGTGATTAGGATATTGAGGTTGGATGTTGGCATGGTTAGGTATTCCATTGCTCACAACACCAATGAAATGGACAGTCCAGCAACTGAAAACAAAGTTGTATGGTCTTTAGTTTATGATGCAATTCAATGTGTAGAAAAAAAGAAGAAGAAGAAAACAACAACAAACAAACACCCACCCCCCCAAAAAAAAAAAAAATTAAAAAAAGAAGATAAATAAAATCCATGTTATGAAATTGATCAGAGGTGTGTGTGTGTGTGTGTGTGTGTGTGTGGTGTGTGTGTGTGTGTGTGTGTGTGTGTGTGTGTGTGTGTGTGGTACACATGCTTGGTTTAAAGTGGTATAGGCCTATAGCCTATATACAAGTACAACATTTTAACTCTCTCTCTCTCTCTCTCTCTCTCTCTCCTCATCTCTCTCTCTCTCTCTCTCTCTCTCTCTCTCTCTCTCTCTCTCTCTCTCTCTCTCTCTCTCTCTCTCTCATCACACACACACCACACACACACACACACACACACACACACACACACACACACACACACACAACACACACACACATGCTAAATACATTGGGAGGTTCAGTTGGCGAAAACTTGACTTCTTCTGTACCTAAAAAAAACAAATTTGGAAAAAAAAGAAAAAAAAAAGCATCCTTGTCCTGTATTCTCTTTCCTGTTTTTTATTTTGTTTTATTTTTTTTTGCTGCCCCATCTTCCATAACACTTGAGTCATGCTGCTCCCACGCCACTCATCTCGATCTCTCCATCTCAATCATGCCCATGTTCGCCATGTCGCATCGCATCCTTAGGGTCAGAAGTCCACAGGGAGATTATGAATGTTAGGATACCATCGGGCCACCAACCAGAGGGGCCCTGCACTACCGCTGGGTCTTTTTGGTGGTGATCAGTAGTGCCTGTTCTGAGCTGACGCACATTGGACACCACCTACTAAGCCCCATTAAGAAGGACGGTGGCAGGATGGTTAAGACGTTCGCCTGCCAATATGTAAACCGCGAGTTTCTGGGTTCGTACCCAGCTCGCCCTTTCTTCCCAGTTTGACAAAAAAAATCGAACTGAATGTCAAAGTCAGTCATTCGGATGAGACTATAAACCGAGGTCCCGTGTGCGAACGCACGCAGAACATCTTGCGCACACGTTAAAATCCAGTCCCGCCTTTCGGAAGAGCAGGCCATCTTGTGCCGGTGGGATCAGATGACAATATTTACAAAACTGCATACACACGGGGACCGGATGAAAAAAAGCACATGATTGCTTATTCTGTTAGCCTCGATATAAAAGAATAAAATGTAAAAGAACTAAAAAAAAAAAATAATAAAAAAAAATAAAAATAAAAAAAACCTACTAAACCCCATACAGACAACAAGGATGCATCAGTCTCCCACTCTCTCCCCGCCCTAAAGTCCTTCGGATGAGACTATAAACCGAGGCCCCGTGAATGAACGCACGCAGAACATCTTGCACACACGTTAAATCCTGTTCCGCTTTTCGTAAGAGTAGGCCATCGTGAGCCGGTGGGAACAGATGACATTTACAAAACTGCAGATACACGGGGGTTGGATGTAAAAAAAAAAAAAAAAGCACAAGAGTGTTTATCTCATTATCCTCGATATATAAAAGAATAAAAATGAAATAATAAAAATAAAATAAGATAAATAGTCTTAGAGCAAGACAGAGTGAAACGGCCTCCAAAGGGTAGTGACCACCACAACGGTGGATCGGTGGTCTAGGTGGTCACGCGCCTTGCCTAGAAAGCAAAAAGTCCGGGTCGGAGTGTGCGGGGTTCGTACCCCGTTTGGACCCAAAACTTTTTCCCCATCCATTAGACCCTGAGTGGTGGTCTGGGCGCTAGTCTTTCGGATGAGACGATAAACCAAGGTCCCCTGTGTTACACATCACTATTTAGCCCACGTAAAAGAACCCACGGCAACAAGGGGGTTGTCCCTGGCAAAATTCTGTAGAAAGAAGCCACTCTGATAGGGAAACAAATACACTTGCATGCAGGAAAAAGAAAAAAAAAATGGGTAGGCGCTGCACATGTGGCGACGCGCTCTCCCCGGGGAGAGCCGCCCGAATTTCACGCAGAGAAATCTGCGTGACATAAAGTGGTACAAAATACAAATACAAAATACAAACGCCTTTCTATCAAACCTCTCCTGGGGACCTTCAACTCCAAAGGCTTTGACACGAACTTCTTTTTATGTTTAATTTTTTTTTTTTATAATAATTATACCACTTTATGTGAGCAGTTTTCTCTGCATGAAATTCGGGCTGCTCCCTCTCCCCGGAGAGAGCGCGTCGTCACAAGTGCAGCGCCTACCCATTTTTATTGTCTTTTTCCTGTCTGCAACTGTATATGTTGTTGTTGTTTTTATCAGAGTGGCATTTTACTACAGAATTTTGCCAGGGACAACCCTATTGTTGCCTTTGGGATAGCAGGCAACCTTGTTGGACGCCAACTGTGGTCTTGAAGTAGTCGCAATAAACACACCCCCCCCCCCCCCCCCCCCCCCCATCAAAACAAAACAAAAACCGAACAAAGTCGAACTTGTTCTTGAAAAATAATAAACAGACTGATTTGTGACATGACAGAGAACCATAGAATGTAGCTTATAATTTACAAAGCACAAAAACGAAAGATGAGTAACTACATGTAGTATCAATTTTCACCCACGACTATTTCCTCAAAAGTAGCATCAGTTTTCGGTAACAAACAGCCATAGTAATATATGGGGAAGAAAAAAAATGCTTTGGCTGTGGGTTGTTTTTTTTTTTTGTGCTTTGTTTTCTTGGGGGGAATATATATATATATATATATATATATATATATATATATATATATATATATAATATATAAATAAAATATACATATGTATTTATATATATTCTTAGATATATATATATATATATATATATATATATATATATATATATATATATATGTGTGTGTGTGTGTGTGTGTGTGTGTGTGTGTGTGTGTGTGTGTCTAATATATAAATATATATATATATATATATATATATAAAATATATATATATAAAATATATAGTATTATCTTTAATGTTACCGAAAGGCATAAGATGTAACACATTCACTCAATGCCTCAGATTAACGTTGCAATTCCCTTACTAATCTTTTCCCGTCCCATCTATCCCTCGATATCTCGCTATCTGAAAACATTGAGCATGAACGATGAATGACCACTACCTAATCAGCAGCTAGCCTATAATTATTATCACAATTATCACCGTGCTTAAGTCTCGTGCCAACAGACCACAAGGGACTGTATCTTTTATCTGACAAAGGTCTTATTGCTGACGTCATTCCTTTCTGCTACGTCATCTGTTTTCAGCATTGACTGCTTTGATGACGACATGAAGTAGGATCATGACACACGCTGCAGAGACTGGGGACGGGATAGCCTAGTGGTCAGAACATTGCGCTGGCAATTTGACGACCCGAGTTCGATTCCCCGTTGGAGAGGATTTTTTCCCCCTGGAGTTAACATCAGTGCTGACTCCACTCTCCCCCAAAAGTCTTTCCGATAAGACTGTAAACCGAGGCCCCGTGTGCGAACACACGCAGAACATCTTGCATACACGTTAAATCCTGTTCCGCTTTTCATAAGAGTAGGCCATTATGTGCCGGTGGGAACAGATGACAAGATTTACAAAACTGCATACACACGGGGACTGGATGAAAAAAGCACAAGAGTGCTTATTCCATTTTCCCTTGATATAAAAGAATAAACTAAACTAAACTGAACTAAACTGGCCATAGAGTGTTCACGAACTATTAGTGGATCGTTGGTCTAGAGGTTATGCACATACCTATAAAGCGGGAAAAGTGCAGGTTCGATTCTCAGTTCAACCCGAACATGTTCCCCATACTTGAGACCTTGATTGGTGGTGGTGGTCAGGGTGCTGGTCTTTCGGATAAGAGGATAAACCGTTGTCCCTTGTGCAGCACACATTAGTTAGTTAAGCACACACATGTAAAGGAACCCATGGCAACAAGAGAATTGGGGAGAGTTTTGTAGGAAAAAGCCGTTCTGCTAAGGAAACAAATACACGTACAAATAGGATTTGGGTGAGGGAGGAGGGTGAGGGGGTAAACAAAATTTTAATGTAAAAAAAATCATACCTATTACAAAACTAACACTACAGCAACGACAAGTTAAATCTTATAATGTGCTCCACAGCAATGATAGATTCAGTCTTTACATTGGGTACCTTTGTAGACAGGTGGGTAGGATAGCTAAGTGGTCAGAGTGCTGGCTTTCCCCAAGTCAAGTTAAGCAGCTTCGAACGTGGTCACCAGTTGGATGGGTGACCGTTTGCGCGCCTTGGGCTTCAGTAAGTCCTCGACCTCCCCCCAGTTCATCCAGCTGTAAATGGGTACCTGCCTTCTTTAGGGTCAGGGAAGGTAAAGCAGCGAGGGAGAGGAGATGGGCGCCGCCCTCAATATGCTGGCCTCTAGAGAAGCTGAGGTTTCTGATGCCTCGCTCCCAATACGACCACATATGTTACAGGACACCTTTACTTTTTATTTTTTTTTAACTGAGTCTCCTCCCCCAAAAAGTCCTTCGGATGTAACTATAAACCGGAGCCTCGAGTGCAAACGCACGCAGAACATCTCGCTCACACGTTAGAAACACGTTCCGCCTTTCAAAAGAGTTGGCCATTTTGTACCAATAGGAATGGATTACAAGTTAGTTTTCTTTAAAAAAAAAAACAAACACAAAAAAACCCCTAAAGTTTCACGGTCGAATAGTGACTCCCCCCCCCCACACAACACACAACACACACCACGCACACACTACCACACTGGAGCAAAATACCACGTGAAGCGAGACAGGCTGTGATTGGCTGCAACCTGCTTACCCCCCTTTGTTGTCGTAAAAAAAAAAAAAAAAAAATGAACAGGAATCGTGACCATTCATCCTACCACTCCCCTCTAGCCTAGAACCCGGCAATTTGTCTGTATAGTCGGTTTTCAACTGTTAACACAACGAAATGTGACGCTCCACCACGAAATGAGTCGCTTAGCACCTAGCCTACTTTTACGCTAGGAGCCATTAAAGCTAGGTGTGGGTCAAGTTGACAATTTCGAGATTTTGATTGATAATAAAAACTATAGCCATTATTCTACCTCATAATGAAAAATCAAATCCTAATTTTGTCTCACTTGGCCTTAAAACGTGTTTTGAAAATACCCAAGCCCTCATTCTGGCCACCAATTACGATGCTAAACATGTCAATTTTTCATTTGTCATTTCCTGCAGTCTATCATTTCGACTGGCGAGAACTTTTCATAGAATTGTCCGATTTTAAATCTGTTTTTTTGTATTGTATAGCCATTTTATTGCAATTTGATAACATGTCAATAACTAAAAATTTTACCTCTGGTGCAATACGACTCATTATGTGGTGAAGCGTCACATAATTAATTGCAGACTAAGCAACAAGTGGTAAGGTGTGTTCAAATGCCAAGCTAAACACAGTCCACTTCTGTAGCCTAAGCCTTTTTTAAGAACGCCCTATCCCCTCCCCAGCCCCCTCTCCCTAGCCCCCTCCCCCCCTCCTTCCCTCCCCCAAAAGAGAGAGAGAGAGAGAGAGAGAGAGAGAGAGAGAGAGAGAGAGAGAGAGAGAGAGAGGAGAGAGAGAGAGAGAGAGAGAGAGAGAGAGAGAGAGAGCAAATCTCTCTCTCTCTCTCTCTCTCTCTCTCTCTCTCTCTCTCTCTCTCTCTCTCTCTCTCTCTCTCATCTCCCTCCTCTCTCTCTTCTCTCTCTCTCTCTCTCTCTCTCTCTCTCTCCTCTCTCTCTCTCTCTCTCTCTCTTCTCTCTCTCTTCCTCATCTCTCTCTCTCATCCCCTCTCTCTCTCTCTCATCCCTCTCTCTCTCTCTCCATCCCTCTCTCTCTCTCTCATCCCTCTCTCTCTCTCTCATCCCTCTCTCTCTCTCCCCATCCTCTCTCTCTCCTCCTCTCTCATCCCTCCTCTCTCTCTCATCCCTCCTCTCTCTCTCTCATCCTCTCTCTCTCTCATCCCTCCTCATCTCTCTCATCTTCATCCCCTCTCTCTCTCTCATCCCCTCTCTCTCTCTCTCATCCCTCCTCTCTCTCTCATCCCTCTCTCTCCTCCCTCCTCTACCTCTCTCTCTCTCCCCCCTCTCTCTCCTCTCTCTCTCTCCTCTCCTCTCTCTCTCCTCTCTCTCTCTCTCTCACTCTCTCTCTCTTCTCTCCATCTCCTTCCCTAAAAGAATACTTTGTTTTCGATTCTCAAAGTTTCACTTAAAGTGAAAGAATACTTTGTGTTTTTGATCTCAAAGTATTACCTTAAAGTGCAGGAATACTTTGTACAAGTTTTTTGTCTCAAGTATTACCTTAACGTGAAAGAATACTTTGTGTTTTCGATCTCAAAGTATTACCTTAACGTGAAAGAATACTTTGTGTTTTCGGTGTCAAGTACTACCTTAAAGTGCAAAAAATACTTTGTACAAGTTTTCTGTCTCAAGTATTACCTTCAAGTGAAAGAATACTTTGTGTTTTCAATTTCAAAGTATTACCTTAAAGTGAAAGAATACTTTTTGCTTTCGGTGTCAAGTACTGCCTTAAAGTGCAAAAATACTTTGTACAAGTTTTCTGTCTCAAGTATTACCTTCAAGTGAAAGAATACTTTGTGTTTTCGATCTCAAAGTATTACCTTAACGTGAAAGAATACTTTGTGTTTTCGGTGTCAAGTACTACCTTAAAAGTGCAAAAATACTTTGTACAAGTTTTCTGTCTCAAGTATTACCTTTCAAGTGAAAGAATACTTTGTGTTTTCGATCTCAAAGTATTACCTTAACGTGAAAGAATACTTTGTGTTTTCGGCGTCAAGTACTATCTTAAAGTGCAAAAATACTTTGTACAAGTTTTCTGTCTCAAGTATTACTTTAGAGTGAAAGAATACTTTGTGTTTTCGGTGTCAAGTACTACCTTAAAGTGCAAAAAAAGACTTTGTACAAGTTTTTGGTCTCAAGTGTTACCTTAACGTGAAAGAATACTTTGTGTTTTCGGTGTCAAGTACTACCTTTAAAGTGCAAAAACACTTTGTACAAGTTTTCTGTCTCAAGTATTACTTTAGAGTGAAAGAATGCTTTGTGTTTTCGGTGTCAAGTATGGACTATTTCTCTGCTTATTCCTCCAGTCCCTTTGCTGTTTCTTTCGATTTGCCGAGTGTGCTGGAGAAGTGCTGTTGCGGCCCTTGTTTGTATTTTGTATTTTATACCACTTTATGTCACAGCAGATTTCTCTGTGTGAAATTCGGGCTCTGCTCTTTCCAGGGAGAGCGCGTGGCCACTAGTGCAAGGGCCTACCCATTTTTTTCTTCTTTTCCCTGCATGCAATTGTATTTGTTTCCCTATCAGAGAGGTTTTTTTTTTCTGTAGAATTTTTTCCAGGGTCAACCTCATTGATGCCGCGGGTTCTTTTACGTGCGCTAAAATAGTGATGTGTAACACAGGGGACCTCGGTTTATCGTCTCATCTGAAAGACTAGCGTCCAGACCACCACTCAGGGTCTAAAGGATGGGGGGAAAGTTTTTGGGCCCAAACAGGGTACAAACCACCGCACACTCCGACCCGGACTTTTCGCTTTCTAGGCAAGGCACGTTACCACCTAGACCACCGATCCACCACTGTTCCGGAGGGAATTCACAGGCATAAGTCAAGTAAGTCAACAACAGTCGCATACGCAAAATCTCACAATTGGTAAACTTATTTATTTATTTATTTATTTTATTTATTTATTTATTTATTCTTTTATATCGAGGATAACAGAATAAGCAATCATGTGCTTTTTTTCATCCGGTCCCCGTGTGTATGCAGTTTTGTAAATATTGTCATCTGTTCCCACCGGCACACGATGGCCTACTCTTACGAAAAGCGGAACAGGATTTTAACGTGTGCACAAGATGTTCTGCGTGCGTTCGCACACGGGGCCTCGGTTTAAAGTCTCATCCGAAGGACTTTTGGGGAGAGTGGAGTCAGCACGGATGTTAACTCCAGGAAGAAAATTTCCTCGACCGGACTCGAAAAACTTCATTTGCTTTAGCCCCAAAAGCAGACAATACAAAATCCTATGATCTTTATTGTACAGGCACTATACATGACTTGATAACGAACTTCCCCATCTGTCTCTTTCAGTGTGGAATAAACTGAAAGAAATAAAGAGAGAAAGAAAGAAAGGCAGGGAAAAAAAGAAAGAGAAGAAAGAAACGAATAAATAATAAATAAATGAATTCAAGAATAGAATCCCAAAGAAAACAATGACCCACGAAATTTAAAAGTTACAAAACTTTTACTTTAAAAGTGAAGAGCGAGAGAGAGAGAGAGAGAGAGAGAGAGAGGAGAGAGAGGAGAGCGAGAGATAGAGAGAGAGAGAGAGAGATTGCTCGTGGTACATAAACGTCAAATTAATTTATAAGAAACACATTAAAAATCAAACAGCAAACTCTCTCTCTCTCTCTCTCCACTCCTACTCTTCTCTCTCCTCACTCATCTCTCTTCTCCACATCTCTCTCCTCTCTCTTCTCTCCCTCCCTCTCCATCACTCCTCGCCTCCCTCCTCATCATCTCCTCACCTCACAGATTCCTCTCCCTACCCTCTCAACTCTCCTCTCCCTCATTCTCTTCCGTTCACCACCACTCCCACTCTCCATCATTCTCTCTCCCTCTCCGCTCATACTCTCACCCTCCTCTCTCCTCCTCTCATCCCTCCTCTCCATCTCCTCCCACCATCTTCCTCGCTTCCGTCTCTCTCTCTCCCCCCTCTCTCTACTCCCCCCCTCACTCCTCTCTCTCTCTCTCTCCCTCCCCCATCACCTCACCCCCTCTCTTCTCACCATCTCGTCACTCCGTCTCATCCGCTCCACCCTCCTCTCCTCTTCTCTCACCTCTCTCCCTCTCACCCTCACTCATTCCCCTCCTCCTCGTCCTCATCCCTATCCTCCCCCTCTCATCCCCCTCAATCCCCTCATCTTCCCTCCCTCCTCTCATCCCCTCTCTCTCACTCCTCCTCTCCCCCACGTCTAACTCACTCTCTCCCTTCATCTCTCCACCCTAACCTCCATCTCATCCTCCTCTCTCCCCTCTCTCGCTCTCCATCCACTCCTCTTCGTCTCTTCTCCCTCTCCATCTCTTTCTCATCCCTTCCTCTCTCCTCGTCAACAGCTCTCTCCCCTCTCTCCTCCCGTCCCTTCCGTCTCCCCTCTCTCTCACTATCCTCACGCTCTCCAAACTCTCCTCTCTCTCCTTCTCCTCCCCTCCTCTCTCTCCACACTCTCTCCTTCCCTCAACTCTCGAATCTCTTCCCGTCTCTCTCGTTCCTCCCGTCCCTCTCTCCAATCAACCATCTCTCTCTCTCCATCTCTCTCGCCCTCTCCCATCTCTATTCTCTCTCCCTATCTCCTCAAGTCTCAACTGAAGAGCATCCTCTCAACACTTACCTCTCCTCTCTCCTCACTCTCCCTCTCCTTCAAACTCTCTCCTCTCCTCTCCTCAGGTACTCTTCTCCCTCTCACTCTTCTCATCATCTCTCACTCCTCATCCTACTCACTCTCCTACTCCGTCTAACCCTCTAATCCCCTAAAAAAAAATCTCTCTCCTCCTCTCACTCTCATCTAACTCTCCTAATACAGTTACCATCCTTCTCTCATTAGCTCTTAACCCTCTCTACTCCCACTCCCCGATCTTCCCTAAGCAGCGACGACATCCACTAACTCTATCTCTCTCCTACCCTCTAATCCTCCACTCTCTCCTCTTTCTAATCACCCTCTCTCTCTCTAACACTCTCACGCTAACACCTCTACTCCTCCCCTCCCTCTCTCTCTCCCTCTCTCCTTCCCTCTCATCCCCCTCCTCCCCCTCTCTCTCCCTCCTCCTTCCTCTCCTCCCTCCTCTCTCCTCTCCATCTCTCTCTCCCTTCCTCATCTCCTCCCCCTCCCTCTCTCTCCTCTCCTCTCTCCCTCTCTCTCCCTCCCCCTCTCCTCTCCTTCCTCCTCTCTCTCTCCTCCTCTCTCTCTCCCTCTCCTCCTCCTCTCTCTCCTCTCTCCTCCCTCTCTCTCTCTCCTCTCCTCTCCCTCCCTCTCTCTCTCCTCCTCTCTCTCCTCCATCTCCTCTCTCCCTCTCCTCCTCCTCCTCTCTCTCTCTCCCTCCCTCCCTCCTCTCACTCTCTCTCTCCTTCATCTCCTCCTCTCCTCCTCTCCCCCCTCTCTCCTCCCTCTCTCCTCTCCCTCTCTCTTCTCCCTCTCTCTCCTCTCTCTCCTCCTCTCTCCTCTCTCTCCCTCTCTCTCCCTCCTCCTCTCTCCTCCCTCTCTCCTCTCTCTCTCTCTCTCTCCCTCCTCACTCTCCCTCCCTTTCTCCACTCCCCCTCTCTCCCTCCTCTCTCCTCCCTCCTCCCTCTCCTCTCTCCCTCCCTCTCCTCTCTCTCCTCTCTCTCTCATCTCTCCTCTCTCTCTCTCCATCTCTCTCTCCTCCCTCCTCTCTCTCCCACCCCATCCCTCTCTCTCCTCTCTCTCCTCTCCTCCCTCCCTCCTCCCTCCTCCTCTCCTCTCTCTCCTCTCTCCCTCCC
Organism: Stramonita haemastoma; assembly: GCA_030674155.1. Lineage (NCBI taxonomy): Eukaryota > Metazoa > Mollusca > Gastropoda > Neogastropoda > Muricidae > Stramonita > Stramonita haemastoma. The sequence continues at coordinate 32,336,096 of CM060341.1, read as the reverse complement.
CTCCTCTCTCCTCTCTCTCTCTCCTCTCCCTCTCCCTCTCTCCTCTCCTTCATCCTCTCTCCTCCCTCTCTCCCTCCCTCCCTCCTCACTCCTCCTCCTCTCTCTCTCCTCCCCTCTCCTCCCTCCTCCTCTCCCTCTCTCCTCTCTCCCCCCTCCTCTCTCCCCTCTCTCCCTCCTCTCTCCCCTCCTCCTCCTCTCCCTCATCTCTCTCTCTCCTCTCTCCCTTCTCCTCCACTCTCCTCCTCTCCCATCTCTCCTCCTCTCTCTCATCTCTCATCCTCCTCTCTCTCTCTCATCTCTCTCTCTCCTCTCCCCTCATCTCCTCTCTCTCCCTCTCCCACTCCCTCCTCCAACTCTCTCCTCT
>CM060341.1:32308232-32310732 GCA_030674155.1 Stramonita haemastoma | reverse complement strand
AGGGTTTTTTTACGGATTCTTGCCGACTTCTACCTAAAGTGAGTTTGCTATGGGCTCGTTGGAAAGACTGGGACCTTTCTGTTGAGCTTCATTCTCATGATAGATGTGGTTTTGAAAGTGTCGTTCAAATGACTTGACCAACATTGCAGGTGTCTGTATCTCTCGGGCCTGGTTGACGCTGGGATATATCTCGACAGGAAGGGTAGAGTACAGCCTACACTGCACTGCATTACACTACACTACACTACACTGCACTATACTGCACTACACTGCATTACACTGCATTACACTGCACTACACTACACTACATTGCACTACACTGCACTGCACTGCAGTGCACTGCATTACACTACACTACACTACACTACACTACACTACACTACACTACACTACACTACACTACACTACACTACACTACACTACACTACACTACACTACACTACACTGCATTACACTACACTACACTACACTACACTACACTACACTACACTACACTACACTACACTACACTACACTACACTGCACTGCACTGCACTGCACTGCACTGCACTACACTGCACTGCACTGCACTGCACTGCACTGCACTGCACTGCACTGCACTACACTGCACTACACTGCACTACACTACAATACACTGCACTGCACTGCACTGCACTACACTACACTACACTACACTGCATTACACTGCATTACACTGCATTACACTGCACTACACTGCATTACACTACACTGCACTACACTACACTACACTACACTACACTACACTACACTACACTACACTACACTACACTACACTACACTACACTACACTACACTACACTACATTACACTGCATTACACTGCATTACACTGCATTACACTACACTACACTACACTACACTACACTACACTACACTACACTACACTACACTACACTACACTACGCTGCGCTACACTGCATTACATTACATTACATTACATTTCATTATATTGCACTACACTGCAATACACTACACTACACTAACACTGCACTACAGTGCATTACCCTGCGCTACACTGAATTACATTACATTACATTACATTACATTACATTACATTACATTACATTACATTACACTGCACTGCACTACACTGCATTTGCACTACAACTTTATGGATTTTTGCAGCAGAGCTAAGCGAGGACATTTTTTTTGTTTCAGTTTCTGTAAACAAACCACCTCTATATTAACCTAATAATACCCTATTTTCTGATATTTCACCAAAAAAAATGGGTAAGCTTATCTCAACCTAAAAGCTGTTTTAAAAACAGAAAAGGTGCACTGGCTTATAGCTTGCTTCATCCAGATCCTATATGTGACGCTCCACCGCATAAGCAGTCGCATTGCACAAGAGGTCAATTTTCAGTTATTGACAAGTTATTAATCTGCAATAAAAAAGGCTTTTCAATACAAAAAAACAAATTGAAAATCGGACAATTCTGTGCAAAGCTATTACAAATTGAAATGGTAGACTGCAGAATATGACAAAATGAGAAACTGGCAAGTTCATTTTCGTAACAGGTTGTCATAAAGAGGGCTTAGGTATTTTCAAAACACATTTAAAAGCAAAAGGAATAAAAATGATGTCTTGAAATTTCATCACAAGGTAGAATAACGGATACAGTTTAATAATCAATCAAAATCTTAAAATTGACAACCTAACCCCCACCTGCCTTTAATGGCTCCTAGCGCAAAATAAGTTAATGTGCAAAGCGACTCATTTCGTGGTTGAGCGTCACATATTTCAGCACCACGGAACACGAAGGGCTGTGTTTGTGCATCAACAAGCTTGATAAACGAATTTAAAGAATCATTATTAAATAATCGTAAATATTAAAAAAAACTATATTTTTACCTCGACTTGCAAGATCTGGACACACAATTGTAAAAGTGAGCTATGTGGAAAAACCAGATTCCTTAATAACTATGTACGTTAAAGACAGGCATGGCTTTTTCTTTGTACAGCTAAAAACTCCCACCTTTTGAAAGAGAGAGAGAGAGAGAAGAGAGAAGAGAGAGAGAGAAGAGAGAGAGAGAGAAGAGAGAGAGAGAGAGAGAGAGAGAGAGAGAGAGAGAGAGAGAGAGAGAGAGAGAGAGAGAGAGAGAGAGAGAGAGAGAGAGAGAAGAAACCGAGAATAAGAGAGATGGAGAGAAGAGAGAGAGAGAGAGAGAGAGAGAGAGAGAGAGAGAGAGAGAGAGAGAGAGAGAGAGAGAGAGAAGAGAGAGAGAGAGAGAGAGAGAGAGAGAGAGAGAGAGAATAGATAGATAGACAGAGACAGAGATAGAGACAGACAGACAGACACAGACACAGACACAGACACAGAGAGACAGAGAAACAGAGAGATAATATCAAACAACCCCACCACCACCCCCTCCCACCCCCAAAATGATAAACCCATCTCTTGCCCTATGAAACCCACACCCATTAAACATGTTGGCGGCAGATCTGTCATCCACACAAGACTCCACCTGTAAACCTGATA
>CM060341.1:32288232-32300732 GCA_030674155.1 Stramonita haemastoma | reverse complement strand
ACACACACACACACACACACACACACACACACACACACACACACACACACAGGGAAGCAGACGACCTAGAGCGAAAAATGATAAAGAACGAAAAAAAACACTCAACACCCCTCCACCCACTTTTAAAACAACCTTCCCAACCCCTTACAACCCCGCCCCACCACCCACCCTCATTTAAAATCATCGAAAACTTCCTCTTCATAATATCCAACCCCACCCCCCCACCCCCCTCGTAGATATTCTCATCCAGACCAAAAGTTAAGCGTGATATTATACGCAAAAGTGTATTCAACCGCACTATTCTTCATATCGTAAGTTTTTTTGATCTTCAAAATGGCGAGTGACCTGTGTGGATACAGTAGGTTATCTTATATTGATTTTAACGTGATGGCTTTCAAGGGAGCGAGATTTTTGGAGCGATACCGAAATATTTAATTGGTCATCCACCCAGCTTGTTTACATTTTTGAGGGTATATATATCTATACATACATATATAAAGCCTTGGAATCAGGCCTCTTTGCGAGCTTGTTGTGCGGACAGGAGATTTAGTCCGGGGAGTTAATTCAAAAAAAAAAAAAAAAGGGAGCTAAATGTCTTAATTTCTGTTCTGGATTTTCTTTTTGGGGGGGAGCGCGCAGCAAAGAAACATTTTTGTTCTTTGTCACAAAAATTCAACACTAAACTTCGGCAAAGTAAAAATTAAAATCACTATCTAACCCATTTTTCTGGACATTTTTGTGGGTCTGTAACCAACATTCTTTTTCAATTTAAAGAAAAATAAAGTAAAAAAAAAAAATTAGCATAAGAAAATTTCAAAACATGGCGTCGATTCAACTCCTGCTTCTTTTGGCGATTGGATCCTCGCTAGCTCAGCAGCAGGACTCTACGCGGATAGCAGGCGAGAAGGGTCGTCAAGTGGTGGAGACGGTAGTCAGCCTGATTCGCGAGTCGTGCATCTTCCCAAACGATCATCTGCTGCTTCGCCGCTGGGCCTATGTGGCGACAGAGGATGGGGAAAGGGCTGACACCTACAGACCTGGTTTTGACGGGGGCATCTGGGCTGTGAGTTTTGTTTGGGGTTTTGTGTGTGTTTGTGTTTTTATTGGTTTGGTTGTTTTATTTGTTTGTGTATTTTGTTTTTTGTTTGTTTTGCCAGAAAAGGAAGAAAGTTAAGTCTTTTTTTATTTCCGATAATAAATTAATGTGAAGGAGAAAAAAAGGGAGAAGATGAGCAATAATAGTTTTTTTGATGATGATGATGATGATGATGATGATGATGATGATGATGATGATGATGATGATGATGATGATGATATAATAATAATAATAAATAATAATAATAATAATAATAATAATAATAATAATGTAATACAATACTACTACTACTACTGCTACTACTACTACTACTACTACTACTACTACTACTACTACTACTACTACTACTACTACTAACTACTGCTACTGCTACTACTACTACTACTACTACTGCTACTGCTACTACTACTACTACTACTACTACTACTACTACTACTACTACTATTACTACTACTACTACTACTGCTACTACTAATGGCTATGATAATAATGAAAATAATAACAGTTATGATAATCATCATCACCATCATCATCTTCATTACCATCATCACCATTTCCACCATGATTTCTGTTGATGGTGGCGGATGTGGGGAAAGCACCATATAATTAACGTTCATATATCTACTTTTCGCCTTATAGATAAAGAAAAACATTTTATTTTGCCATGACAATTCACAGTTTATTCTTTCTGATGGCTTGATATATGATAGATGGCTTGATGAAAAAAAGCAAATCGATCCTTACTCAATGTACCATCTGAAAATAAAATTTTGACTTTGACTTTGACTTTGACTTTCAGTATCATTCTTTGCAGCCTGTGTGAACGCGTTTCTCCTTACAACCATCTACATAATTTTTTAAATACTATCTTTGCTGCAAATGTGTTGTGTGTCTTTATCAGCTGAAACAAGCGGATTTCCAGCAGACGAAGACAGACCCTAACCTGCAGACCTACTACAGTGACATTCGGAAAAGGTCAGTCATTGTCAGATCAGTGCCATGTCCTGCCTTCATACAAGGCTACCTGCATGCTGCCAACGCCTTTATACATTTGCTACCATTATTACCATCACCATCATCCTTACCATCACCATCACTATTACCACCGCCATTACCATCACCACCATCATTACTACTGCCACCAGCACCACTACCACCACCACTTTTACCACCCTTACCGCCACCCTTACCACCACCCTTACCACCACTCGCAGCATCGAACATGGTTACCAAGTGGATGGGTGACCCGTTTGCGCGCCTTGGCTCCAGTACAGTCCCACAGTTTACCCAGCTGTAAATGGGTACCTGCCCTCTTTAGGGTTAGGTAAGGTAAAGCAGCGAGGGAGAGGAGATGGGCTCCGCCTTCAATATGCTGGCCCCCTAGAGAAGCTGAGGTCTCTGATGCCTCGCTCCACTATCACCACATAGGTTTCGGGAACAAATTTTACCTTTTTTTACCTAACATACTATCAGCAGCAGCAACAATAGTTGTTACATCACAACGTTTTGCGCTTGTTATAACCAACAAACATGGAACAAAAAGATAAACGAAAAAGAGCCCTACAAAAAACAGGAGACTAAATCGCATGCCCTCCCCCTTCCTCTTCCCCTTTACTTGGCTCTTTATCACAACTACCACAACATTATCAACAACATTATCAACAACATTATCAACAACATTATCAACAACATTATCAACAACATTATCAACAACATCCTCAAGCCAAAATGAACGAAGGAGAAACCCAGAACACAGGGGAAGTGTACAGCTACCGTGGCTTAGTGGTCAGTGCCTTGTGTTTCAAGCTGCAAGTTCGTAGTTTAAATTCCCCATCAATCTTCAAGTTTTTTGTTGCTGTTGCTGGTATTTTTGTTTGTTTGTTTGTTTGTTTGATTTTTTACATTACGGCCATTGGGAAGACTGGGACCACACAGTCAGGAATCACCCACTAACAAACGCAGTTTTGAGAGTCCTGCCAAAATCACTTGTCCACCGGGATATCTACCACGATAAGAAAGAAGCGTAGAGTACAGCCCTGTCAAGAAGTCTAAAACCTGATGTACTTTCCTATCATCATCATCATAGCATCATCCTTACTACCAATGACCTGTTCGTTTGTCTGTCGGTCACATCATTGTGCTAGGTAGCCGCTGATACATGCCCCATCAGTTGTCTCCATCCTCCACGAAATTGTAATGCAGCTACCTTCATGGTGGGTAAAAAATGGTCGCATTGCATAATCTCACCATTGGTGATGAACCTTGGAGCACTAGCCAAGGAATAAACAACAAGTTTTCATCCCTTTCTGTCTTCAGTTCTTCTGTAGCTTTTCGCTGTTCCGTCCACTAGGCTATGGTCTGTAAAAAGTGAGAAAAAAAACCCAACCCAATCAACTCAGAACAATCAAAATCGTATGAGGAGAAAGCACTCTTATCATTCTGTATCCTCCCCCTGCTTTTCCTCCTCCTGCTTTTCCTCCTCCTCCTCCTCCTCCTCCTCCTCCTCCTCCTCCTCCTCCTCCTCCTTCCTTCCTTCTCCTCTTCCTCCTCCTTCCTCCTCCTCCATCCACCACCACATTCTTATCATTATCATTGGAGATGATTATTTTGCTGTTAGTTAATAAATAATGGTTCACGACTCTCTAAACAAAATTCTTCTCCTTCCCTCTATCTTACCCAGCTTTGCCATAGACTGGGGAACCGTGCAATGGACGGACTTGCGCAAGCCTCTGTACTCTGGGCTGGCAGCGGAACTTTTCCTGGTGCACACTTTTGCCGACAATGTACCGCCGGCCGTGGAGCGCCAGGCGGCCTTGGTACCAGCAGCTTATGTCTCCTCATCAACCCATGCTGGCCTACAACTTCACCAAGGCTTCTGAACAGCTGGCTTCAGGTACTAGGGGGAGTTTCTGGGTGTGTAGTATACTGTACATGTTGTGCATACACACGGGGACTGGATGTAAAAAAAAGCATTATGATTGGTTATTCCGTTATCCTCGATATAAAAGAATAAATGAATGAATGAATGAACGAATGAATGAATGAATGAATGAATGAATGAATGAATGAATAGTGCAGGCCCTTACTGTTGTATAAGGCTTATAATGTATAACGTAGAGCGGTGTGTGGGGGGGGGGGGAGGGGGGGGGGGCGTGTGTGTGTGTTTGTGTATGTGTGTGTGTGGGGGGGGGGGGGTGTGTGTGTGTATGTGTGTGAGTGTGTGTGTGTGTGTGTGTGTGTGTGTGTGTGTGTGTGTGTGTGTGTGTGTGTGTGTGTGTGTGTGTTGTGGTGTGGTGTGGTGTGGTGGGAGTGGGGTGGGGTGTGTGTGTGTATGTGTGTGTGTGTGTGTGTGTGTGCGCGCGCGCGCGCGTGTGTGTTTGTGTGTGTGTGTGGTGTGTGTGTGTGTGTGTGTGTGTTGTGTGTGTATGTGTGTGTTGTGTGTGTATGTGTGTGTGCGTATCTGCGTGCTTGTATATGTGTGTGCATTTACGTGTGTGTATGTGTGTACGTTCGTGTATCTGCCTGCCTGACTGTCTGAGTGCCTGTCTGCATTGTGTAAGTATAATACTTTCTACTGCATACGGTCTCTCTCTCTCTCTCTCTCTCTCTCTCTCTCTCTCTCTCTCTCTCTCTCTCTCTCCCCTCTCTCTCTCTCTCTCTCTCTCTCTCTCTCTCTCTCTCCTCTCTCTCTCTCCTCTCTCTCTCTCTCTCTGTGCCCACGTCCCTTACAGCCTGTGGCAGATCGAACCTGGACCTGGCTTTCCTGATGGACAGTTCCTCTTCCCTCAGTCCTGTGGATTTCCAGAACGCCCTCGACTGGGCAGCGGAGGTTCTGGAACCGTTCTCCATCAGCCCTACAGATGTCAGGGTGGCCTTCCTCACCTTCAGCACCGGCTTCCAGGTTTTCTTTCTTTTCTTTTTTTCCTTTTTTTGTTTTTTGTTTTGTGTTTTTGTGGTGTGGTGGTTGTTTTTTTTTATTTTTTTTTTTAGTTTTAGTTTTGTAATACTTTTATGTCATGTCACAGCAGATTTCTTTTCTCTGTCTTGAAATTCAGGCTGCTCTTCTTCCCTCCCTCTACTCAGGGAGAGTGCGTGGCTACAAGTGCTGCCCCTACCCGTTATATATATAATTATATATCTACATATATATATGTATAGATAGATAGATAGATAGATAGATAGATAGATAGATAGATAGATAGATAGATAGATAGATAGAGATAGATAGAGATGTATATAGATGTATAAATATATATATATATATATATATATATATATATATATATATATATATATATATATATATATATATATATATATATATATATATATATATATATATATATATATACACAGCCCCAAGCCGCCCCGGGGACTCGAACTCCCCGATTTTTCTCAGGGATGGTGTCTAAACACAACACCTGTGTGCATGCTAGTTGTTTTTTTTTATAATAATGTTGTCATCTGCTCCTACCAGCACACAATGGCCTGCTCTTCCGAAAGGCGGAACAGGGTTTTTAACGTGTGCGCAAGATGTTCTGTGTGCGTTTGCACACGGGGCCTCGGGGTCTCTCATCCGAATGAATTTGACATTCAGTTCGATTTTTATTCGTCAAACTGGGAAGAAAGGGCGAGGCTGGTAATAGGTAAAAGTGTCCCATAACCTAGGCGGTCGTAGGGGAGCGAGGCATCAGAGACCTCAGCTTCACTAAGGGCCAGCATGTTGAGGGCGGCGCCCATCTCCTCTCCCTCGCTGCTTTACCTTCCCTGACCCTAAAGAGGGCAGGTAGCCATTTACAGCTGGGTGAACTGGGGGGATTGTACTGTAGCCAAGGCGCGAAAACGGTCACCCATCCAATTAGTAACCACGCGCGCTCGACGCTGCTTAACTTGACTTGGAGAAAGCCAGCGCTCTGACCCACTGAGCTATTCCGTCCCCAGAATAAATGGAAAAAATTAATACAGATTATGGGAACACTGTATCAACCTTATAACGGACTCAAGGGAGACGGGATAGCCTAGTGGTCAGAACATTTTGTTCGCAATTTGACGACCCGAGTTCGATTCCCGTTCGAGGGGATTTTTCCCCTGGAGTTAACATCAGTGCTGACTCCACTCTCCCCAAAAGTCCTTCGGATGAAACTATAAACCGAGGCCCCGTGTGCAAACGCACGCAGAACATCTTGCACACACGTTAAATCCTGTTCCGCTTTTCGTAAGAGTAGGCCATTGTGTGCCGGTGGGAACAGATGGCAATATTTACACAACTGCATACACACGGGGACTGGATGAAAAAAGCATATGAATGCTTATTCCATTATCCTCGATATAAAAGAATACATAAAAATAAATAAATAATAAAATAAATTAACTTGACTTGGAGAAAGCGAGCGCTCTGACCCACTTAGTTATTCTGCCCCCAGAATAAAATTAATGAAAAAATAAAAAAAATAAATAAATACAGATTATGGGAACACCGTATCAACCTTATAATGGACTCAGTCATTGAGCAGAACATCTTGCGCACACGTTAAATCCTGTTTCGCTTTTCGTAAGAGTAGGCCATTGTGTGCCGGTGGGAACAGATGACAATATTTACACAACTGCATACACACGGGGACTGGATGAAAAAAAGCACACGAGTGCTTGTCCCATTATCCTCGATGTAAAAGAATAAAATAAATAAATAATAAATAAATGTCTGCCGGTGGAAACAGGTGACAAAATTTACACAACTGCATACAAACGTGGACTGGTGGTAAAGAAAGGCACATGAGTGCTTATTCCATTATCCTAGATATAAAAGAATAAAACAAACAAATAAATAAATATATCCATCAAATAAATATATACATCAATAAATATTATTGAGGAAAAAGTAGTGGAGGAAAAAAACAAGTGCAGGTAAAACACTTACAACTTCTCAATCATTTTTTTGAAAATGACTTGTCAAAGATTCCAAAAAAAAAAAATAAATAAATAAATAAATAAATTCAAGAAAATAAAATATGGGAATACTTGTTACGAGAACACCTTATGAACCTCATAATGGACTCGAGTCAATTATCTCGACAGGTCGTGTTCGACTTCGACGATTTGAGCAGCAAGGTGGCTATGCAGAACGCTATCCGCTCGGCCCAGTATGCCCCCGGCTCTACAGACACTGACCAGGCTTTGAACTTTGCTGCTACCCAGCTGTTTACACCTACCAGAGGAGCCAGGCTTACGTCTGCTAAGGTTTGGGGTTTGTTTTTAGAATAATATTGGTGTGGTGGTGGTGTATGTTTTGGGGGGTTGGGGGTGGGGGATAGTGGGTTGTGGTGTGTTGTTGTTGGGGTTGTTGTTGTTGTTGGTGGTGGTGGTGGTGGTATTGGTGCTGTTGTTGTTGTTGCTGCTACTGTTGTTGTTGCTGTTGTTGTTGGTATTGTTGTGTGTGTTATTTTTTTTAATGAGCACACACCAGTGATTTTTTAACAAGTCCACCGTGTGACTTTTTCTTTTTTTAATAAGCGTTAACAAACATACTATTGGGTTGTTTTTTTTTAAACAAGCACACCAGTGATTTTTAACAAGTACACCAGTGGTTTTTAAAACAGTCATAATATCAGTGACTTTTCTGTACAAGCATTAACAAGCACACCAGTGATTTATTAACAAGCATACCAGTAATTTATTAACAAGGACACCAGTGTTTCATTAATAAGCGTACCAGTGATTTTTTATAACAAGCATACCAGTAATTTATTAACAAGGACACCAGTGTTTCATTAATAAGCGTACCAGTGATTTTTATAACAAGCATACCAGTAATTTATTAACAAGGACACCAGTGTTTCATTAATAAGCATACCAGTGATTTTTATAAAACAAGCACACCAGTGATTTTTATAAAACAAGCACACCAGTGATTTTTTCAAAACAAGCACACCAGTGATTTCTTAAACAACTACCCAGTGATTTCTTAAAACAAGCATACCAGTGATTTCTTAAACAACTACCCAGTGATTTCTTAAAACAAGCACACCAGTGATTTCTTAAACAACTACCCAGTGATTTCTTAAAACAAGCACACCAGTGATTTCTTAAAACAAGCACACCAGTGATTTTTTAAAACAAGCACACCAGTGATTTCTTAAAACAAGCACACCAGTGATTTCTTAAAACAAGCACACCAGTGATTTCTTAAAACAAGCACACCAGTGATTTCTTAAAACAAGCACACCAGTGATTTCTTAAAACAAGCACACCAGTGATTTTTTCAAAACAAGCACACCAGTGATTTCTTAAAACAAGCACACCAGTGATTTCTTAAAACAAGCACACCAGTGATTTCTTAAAACAAGTACCCAGTGATTTCTTAAAACAAGTACCCAGTGATTTCTTAAAACAAGCACACCAGTGATTTCTTAAAACAAGCACACCAGTGATTTCTTAAAACAAGCACACCAGTAATTTCTTAAAACAAGCACACCAGTGATTTCTTAAAATAAGCACACCAGTGATTTTTTTATCAAGCCCACCAGTGATTTTTTTTATCAAGCCCACCAGTGATTTTTTGAAACAAGCACACCAATGATTTATTTTTTAACAAGCATTACAAGTACACCAGTCATTTTTATCAAGCATTACAAGCACACCAGTGATTTATTAACAAGCACACCAGTCATTTTTTTAAAAACAAGCATACCACTAATTTTCAAAACAAACACACCACTGATTTTTAAAAAACAAACAAACACACAAGTGATTAAAAAAAAAAAAAGCACACCAGAAATTTTCAAAACAAGCATACACATGATTTCTGAAACAATGCACACCACTAATTTTCAAAACAAACACACCAGTGATTTTTTTTTATCAAGCACACCAGTGATTTCTGAAAACAAGCACACCAGTGATTTCTGAAAACAAGCACACCAGTGATTTATTTTTAACAAGCATTACAAGCACACTAGTCATTTTTAACAAGCACACCAGTGATTTAAAAAAAACAACAAGCATACTACTGGTGTTTTTTTCAAAACAAATACACCACTGATTTTTAAAACAAGCACACCAGTGACTTTTTTTTTTTTTTTTTTAATAAAACAAGCACATCAGTAATGTTATCATTTTTCAAAAAAAACAACAACTGTGTGCAGGTAGCAGTGCTGCTGACGGACGGAAAAGCCAGCCACTCCTCAGATGCTATCATGAGAGCCATGGAACTGAGGCAGAAGGGCGTCAGCATCTTTGTCATCGGTAAGGGTCAGCTCAGGGATTGGGTGGAGCTGGGGGGGTGGGGGGTAGGGGGGTGGGGGTGGGAGGAGGAGTGTAGCCATTGGTAAGGATCAGCTCAGGAATTGGGGGGAGCTATGGGGTGAGGGGGGTAGGGGGGTGGGGGTGGGAGGAGGAGTGTAGCCGGCAAGTGGTTACAATGTGGAACCCCTGATTTTGATCTACCTGTAACTAAGGAGACTGATGTTCCAGTCTCCAGTCTAAGGCGAATTATATTAAAAAAAAATTGGTCCCCTTCTTGGAGAGTTGTTCATTTCCTCCTTCCTTTCTTTTCTTGCCTTTTTACCTTCCTTCTTTTCTTTCATCCTTGCCTCCATGCCTTCCTGCCTTCCTTTCTTATTTCTTTTCTTCCTTCTTTCTTTCCTTCCTTTCTTCCTCCCTCCCTCCCTTCCCCCCTTCCTCCCTCAACCCTTTTCCTCCCTCCACCATCCTTCTCTTTCTCCCTTCTTTTCTTCCATCATTCCTTCCTACCTTCCTTCCTTCCTTCCTGCCTTTCTTCTTTCTTTCTTCTTTCTTTCTTTCTTTTTCCATTTATTTATTCATGAATTCATGAATTCATTCTCTCTCTCTCTCTCTCTCTCTCTCTCTCTCTCTCTCTCTCCTCTCTCTCTCTCTCTCTCTCTCTCCTCCCTCCCTTCCTTCCTTCTTTCTTTCTTTCCTTCCTTTCTTCCTCCCTCCCTCCCTTCCCCCCTTCCTCCCTCAACCCTTTTCCTCCCTCCACCAAAATTTACAAAACTGCATACACACGGGGACCGGATGAAAAAAAGCACATGATTGCTTATTCTGTTATCCTCGATATAAAAGAATAAATAAATAAATAAAAATAAATCTCTCTCTCTCCTCTCTCTCTCTCTCTCTCTCTCTCTCTCCCCCTCTCTCTCTTCCTCCCTCCCTTCCTTCCTTCTTTCTTTCTTTCTTTCTTTTTATTCCATTTCCTCTCTTCTCTTCATATTCATTCTCTTTCTTCTCTCACTCATTCTCTCTTCTGTCTCTCTCTCTCCTCTCTCTGTCTCTCTCTCTCTCTCTTCTCTCTCTCTTCTCTCTCTCTCTCTCTCTCTCTCTCTGTCTCTCTCTCTGTCTCTCTCTCTGTCTCTCTTCTGTCTCTGTCTCTGTCTCTCTCTCTTCTCTCTCTTCTCTCTCTCTCTCTCTCTCTCTCTCTCTCTCTCTCTCTCTCTCTCTCTCTCTCTCTCTCTCTCTCTTCTCTCTTTGTCATTCATTTTGATATGTTGATATTCTACAGGCCCCTTCAGAATGGGCCAGTGATCTTCCTGAATAAATATTCGCATTCGCATTGTCTCTCTTTTTTCTTTCTTTCCTTTCTTCCTCCCTTCCTTCCTCCCTCTCTCCCTCTCTCCCTTCCTCCCTTTCCTCTACCTTTCCTTCCATCTTTTCTACCTTCCTTTCTTTCTGTCTGTCTCTCTCTGTCTGTCAGGTGTGGGAGACAAGGTGGACACTACGGAGTTGAGCAGCATGGCCTCGGCTCCTGCCTGTACTCACGTGCAGGAACTACACAACTACCAGGACCTGGACACGCTGAGAGCACAGATGCAGCAACTGTCCTGTCAGGGTATGTTTGTGTATACCTGTGTGTGTGGGGTGGGGGGGTGTTGGGGGTGGGGGTGGGAGAGTGGGTTGGTGGGTGTGGTCTTGTAGGGGTGGGGGGGTTGTTGAGTTGTGTGTGTGTACCTGTGTGTGTACCTGTGTGTACCTGTGTGTGTACCTGTGTGTGTACCTGTGTGTGTTATTGTGTACCTGTGTGTGCTACTGTATACCTGTGTGTGTTATTGTGTACCTGTGTGTGTTATTGTGTACCTGTGTGTGTTATTGTGCACCTGTGTGTGTTAGTGTGTGTTAGTGTGTGTGTGTGTGTGTGTGTGTGTGTGTGTGTGTGTGTGTGTGTGTGTGTGTGTAGCATCTGGACACGCTGAGAGCCCAGATGCAACAACTGTCCTGTCAGGGTATGTGTGTGTGTGTATGTGTGTACCTGTGTGTGTACCTGTGTGTGTGTGTGTGTCCGTGTGTGTGGGGGTAGGTGGTGGGGGGTAGTGGGGGGGTCTTGTGTGTGTGTGTGTGTGTGTGTGTGTGTGTGTGTGTGTGTGTGTGTGTGTGTGTGTGTGTGTGTGTGTGTGTGTGTGTGTGTGTAGGGGTGTGTGTCGTGTGTGTGTTTGTAGTGGGGGGAAGGGTCTTGTGTGTGGGGGTGTGGGTGTGGGGGTGTGGGGTCTTGTGTGTGTGGGTGAGAGAGAGAGAGAGAAGAGAGAGAGAAGAGAGAGAGAGAGAGAGAGAGGAGAGAGAGAGAGAGAGAGAGAGAGAGAGAGAGAGAGAGAGAGTGTGTGTGTACGTCTCGGTGTGTGTACCTGTGTGTACCTGTACGTGTGTGTGTGCGTGTGTGCATGTATGTGTATATTTGTGTGTATGTGTGTGTGTCTCGGTGTGTGTGTGTTTGTGTGTGTGTGCGCGCGCATATGCGTATGTGCGTGCATGCTTGCGTGCATGCGTATGTATATATCTGTGCATGCGTGCATGCGTGCATACGCTCACGTGCATGCGCGCTCGTGCATGCGTGCATGCGCGCGCTCGTGCATGGGTGCATGCGCGCGTGCGTGCATGTGTGTGAATGTGTACATGTGTGTGTGTTTACAGCGCCTGTGGTATTGACCAACGGACAGAACACCTTCCAGTGTGACAGCATGAACAATTACCACATCGCCATCAGTGGCAACAAAACCATCACGGTAACGAGAATCATCCTCCTGTCCTGTCTGTCCCTCCTTTGTAACACCTCTGACAAAATTAATCGCCATTTTGGGGGTTCAAGTCAAATCAGGTCAAGTCAAATCAGGTCAAGTCAGGTCAAGTCCAAAACACATAAATTATCCCATCCCATGAAGGAACAATTACAATAGTGAGGGGCACACTTTGGGGACTGGATAGCTCAGTGGTCAGAGCGCTCACTTTCCCCCAAGCTAAGGTTAATCGGCAACGAACGTGGTTACCTATTGGATGGGTGACCGTTTGCACGCCCTAGTTTCAGTACAGTCTCCTAGTTCACCCAGCTGTAAATAGGTACATGCTCTCTTTAGGGTCAGGGAAGGTAAAGCAGCGAGGGAGAGGAGATGGGCGCCGCCCT
>CM060341.1:32265732-32280732 GCA_030674155.1 Stramonita haemastoma | reverse complement strand
AAAGCATGGGGAATGCGGTTGCGGGGTGGGGTGGGGAGGGGTGGGAGGGGTGGGGAGGGGGGGGAGGAGGGAAGGAGGAGGGATGGTTGCATGCACAAAAAATCTCACTTATTCTGTGAAGTTGTGGAATGAAAAGATATATATATATATAATATATATATATATATATATACATACATATATATAATATATATAATATATATATATATTATATATAATATACACATATATATATATATGCACATATATGTACAATCAATACTTATAATATACACTACACTATACACCACACTACACTACACACTACACACACACACAACACACACACACACACACACTACACACACCACTACACACACACCACCACACACCACACCACACACCTACACCTACACTACACTACACTACACTACTACACTACACTACACTAACTACACTACACTACACACTACACACACTACACACTACACACACAACACCAACACTAACACCCACACCCACACCTACACACACTACACTACCTCCACCAACACTACACTACACTACACTACACTACACTACACTACACTACACTACACTACACTACACTACACACACACACACACACTACACACACACACACACACACTACACCCCTACACTAACACCCCACACACCACACACCCACTACCCTCCCCCACCCCCCCCCCACACCACCCACTACCACCCCCCATCCTCCCCCACCCACTACCCCCCTCCTCCTCCTCACACCCCACTACCCTACCCCCCCACCCCACTCCCCCCCCCCCACACCCACTACCCTCCCCCCCACCACCCCACACCCCACCCCTCACCCACCCCCCACCCCCACCCCCCACCCCCTTAACCCCCCTAACCCCCCAACCCCCACCCCACACCCACACCCATGTCTTCATTGCCAGGATGATGCATGCTGTGTGTACAGGTGGAGTCAGCAGCAGCAGCTGTGTATCTACACGGACACTGTTGTGGACCCCACCAAAAACCTCTACGTCACCTCCCCCCGCCCCCTGCAGGTCGACTGCACGGTGAGAGTTTACAGCTCTTTACACTGCAGTGTTATTTTTACGCTTAGAGCTTTTTACACTACGCTTAGGGTTGTTTACATTGCAGCTCTTTGCACTTAGAGCTTTTTTACACTAGGGCTCTTCACATTGCAGCTCTTTGCACTTAGAGCTTTTTACGCTAGAGCTCTTTACACTACAGCTCTTTACACTCTTTACACTACAGCTCTTTACACTCTTACACTCTTTACACTACAGCTCTTTACACTCTTTACACTACAGCTCTTTACACTCTTTACACTACAGCTCTTTACACTGCTGCTCTTTACACTACAGTGCTCGTTTATGCTACAGCTCTTTTACACTAAGGCTTTTTTACACTACATCTCTTTGTGGTATAGCTGTTTACACTACAGCTCTTTAAACTACAGGTCTTTACGCTAGAGCTCTTTACGTTAGGGCTGTTTACACGACAGCTCTTTACATTAGAGCTCTTTACACTGCAGTTCTTTACACTACAGTGCTCTTTTACGCTTAGAGGTCTTTACATTGCAGCTCTTCGCACTTAGAGCTTTTTATGCTACAGATCTTTACACTAGGGCTCTTTACACTAGGGCTCTTTACATTGCAGCTCTTTGTACTAAAGCTCTTACATTTAGAGCTCTTTACGCTACAGATCTTTACACTAGGGCTCTTTACATTGCAGCTCTTTGCACTAAAGCTCTTTACATTAGAGCTCTTTACACTACACACAGCTCTTTTACACCAGAGCTCTTTACATTGCAGCTGTTTACGCTAGAGCTCTTTACGCTAGGCTGTTTAAACTACAGCTCTGTACACTAAAGCTCTTTACACTCTGTACATTAAAGCTCTTTACACTCTGTACATTAAAGCTCTTTACACTGCAGTTCCATCACCACCTCCACAACCACCACCATCATCACCACCACCACAACCACCAGTACAACCCATCACCACCACCACAACCACAACCATAACCATCACAATCACAACCACCACCACAGCCATCACCACAACCATCACCACCACAACCACCACTACAACCATCACCACAACCACTACCACACAAACACCATTAGCTGCAAGCTTGTAGTTGCTATGATTCAAAAATGCTGTTTGTTTCCATGTTTATTCTCATTTCTGAAGAAAAGCTATTTAAACCAACCATCACCACCACCACAAACCGTCACCACCACCACAACCACCACAACAACCACAACCACCACAACAATCACCGTGACCACCATCATCACCACCACCACCACCATCACCACCACCACAACCATCACCACAACCACAACCACAACCACCACCATCACCGCAACCACACCATCACCACAACCATCACCGTGACCACCATCATCCCACCACAAGCCACCACCACCACCACAACAATCACCATCATCATCACCACCATCACCGCCACAACCATCATCATCATCACCACAACCACAACCACAACCACAACCACAACCACCACCACTACCACAACAACAACAACCACAACCACAACCACAACCACCACCACAACCATCACCACCATCACCACACCACAACCAACACAACCATCACCACAACCACAACCATCATCACAACCACCACCACTACAACCGTCAACTCACTCTTATGTTGGCTCCCTCTCACAGCCCGGCCTGAACGATGGCGATCTGTTCTTCCACCCTCACCCCACGGACCCCCACAAGTTTATCGAGTGTGACCAGTACGGGGATGCCTTCATTCTGGACTGCAAAGGAGGCACCGTGTGGAACCAGAAGCTGCTGACCTGCCTGCCCAGTGGCCTCACCTCTGACCAGAACCTGATCGGACGTTGAAGTTGACCCCGCAAAGACAATCAGTCTCTAGACGTCTGTGGCCCCTGATCCTTTCTTGTTGTTGTTGGTCTTCTTGTTGTGCTTCTAGATGTTGTTGTTGTTGTTGTTGTTGTTGTTGTTCTTCTTCTTCTTCTTCTTCTTCTTCTTCTTCTTCTTCTTCTTCTTCTTCTTCTTCTTCTTCTTCTTCTCCTCCTCCTCCTCCTCCTCCTCTTCCTCCTCCTTAATTCTTCTTCTTCTCTTCTTCTTCTTCTGCCTGTGTTCTTTGTTCTCTCTCTCTGTCTCTGAAGATGCCTGTGTTCTTTGTTCTCTCCTCTCTCTCTGTCTCTGAGATGCCTGCGTTCTTTGTTCTCTCTCTCTGTCTCTGAAGATGCCTGTGTTCTTTGTTCTCTCTCTCTCTCTCTGTCTCTGAAGATGCCTGCGTTCTTTGTTCTCTCTCTCTGTCTCTGAAGATGCCTGCGTTCTTTTTTCTCTCTCTCTCCTTCTCTGAAGATGCCTGAGTTCTTTGTTCTCTCTCTCTGCTGAAGATGCTGCGTTCTTTGTTCTCTCTCTGTGAAGATGCCTATTCTTTGTTCTCTCTCTCTCTGTCTCTTCTTGTCCTCTCTCTCTCCTCTCTCCTCTCTTCATCTCTCTCTCTTCCTTCTTCTCTCTCTCTTCTCTCTTCTTCTCTCTCTCTCTTCTCTCATCTCTTCTTCTTCTCTTCTTCTCTCTTCTTCAAGAATCCTCTTCTTTGTCTCTCTCTCTCGAAATCTTCTTCTTCTTCGTTCTCTTCTCTTCGCAATTCCTCTCTTCTCTCGCATCTTCCATTCTTCTCTCTCCTCCTCTCTTCTCTCTCTCTCCTTCTTCATCGCATCTCTCTTCTTTTCTCTCTTCCGTCCTCTGTGTCCAAGTGCTTCGCTTGTTTGTTCTTCTCTCTCTGAGATGCCTGGTCTTTTTCTCTCTGAAAATCTGAAGATTAACCACAACCACAAAAGAATGCCACCACTCATGTCTAACAAAAGACGTAATCTCTTTCTAACCGAAAGAATCCCCTTTTTCTATTTCAAACTTGAAGAATTCCTCGTGTTCTTTGTCCAATTTAAATAATCCTCTTGTTCTTCTGGACCATCTGAAAATGCCACATTCTTTGTTTTAGTTTTTTTTTTTTAAGACAAGAAGAAATTGAAGATAAGTTTTTGGTGTTTCGTGGAATGGTTTTATATACTCATCTTCTTTCCTGTGATTTGCATGTTCTTGAATAAAGATTTCTTGTTGATATAAAATATAAAACAATTCCATCTGCTTTTTTTTTGTTCTTTGTTATTTGGATATGAAGGGCTTTTTTTTTGTTTCACTTTTGTTTGAGGTGTGCGATTGTTTAATCTCTTCTTTGAATTTTAGATTATTTTTTTATGGATATTTTCTTTTCTTCATCATTTTTTTTTGGGTGTTGGTTTTGCTGTCTATTTTATGGGTAAGCTTTTCTTTGTGAGTACTTCAAGCTGTTTTATTTTTGTTTTTGGCCCTGGTGCTTTTTCCTCCCCCCCCCCCCCCCCCCCCACCCCTCTCTCCCCCTTGTAATCTTTTTTTTTTATTTATTTTGCGATGCCATTTTCTGGCTACCCGGCGCAGTCTCTTTGTTTTGGTGTTATTGTCGATCAACACACTTGCTGTTATTGCCGTGATGTTTCTGTGTGCTTAAATCCTCTTTGCGCTACAACCCCCCCCCCCCCCCCCCCTACCTATCAACTCCCACACCCCGCCGTATGCTTAACGTTTTGTGAATGTACATCTATACATTTACTTTTTTTTTTTAAACTCGGGAAGAAAGACAAAGAAGCAAAACAAAGAATAAGACCAAAAAGAAAGAAAAACAAGAGAACACACGAACGTATTTCACGTGCTTGTCCAACTCGCTTGATTTACACCTGGTGTACTGTTTGTGTACGCATTGAAGATGGGAACAACAAAAATAAAAGAGAATGCAAACAAAAAACAATATGTTGTTGTCCGTTGCTGTTGTGTGTTGTGTTAATGTTGTTGTTGATGTAGAGCGTTCCTCAGCTTAACACCCTGGAGGTGCACTATGTCTCACTTATCCCATCCACCAGGAATTTCTTTTCATTTCATATGTGACGCTCCACCACGAAATGAGTCAATTTGCACCTGACCCATTTTCCGTGAGGAGCCATTTTAGGCAGGTGGGGGTCAGATTGTCGATTTTGATTGGTTATAAAGCCAAAGCCATTTTTCTACCTGGTACTGAATATCAAGGCGTAACATTGTTTCCTTTTAGTTTAACATTGCAGTTAAAATCACACATTTTGGCAACCTATTACGATGCAAAACCTTAGTTTCTCATGTTGTCACATTCTGCAGTCTATTATTTTAACTTGATAACAACTTTTCATAGAAAGTGTCCGATTTACAATCTGTTTCCTGTGTTGAAAAAGTTTATTTTAATTGCAAAATTAATGACATGCTGATAACAAACAAAAAATGATATCTGGTGCAATACGACTCATTGTGGGGTGGAGCGTCACAAAAATTCTATATCATACTGTCTGCATTGTGCTCAGAACATTGGCGCTCGCAATCTGACGACCCGGGTCCGATTCCCCTTTCGAGGGGATTTTTCCCTGGAGTTAACACCAGTGCTGACTCCGCTCTCCCCAAAGTCTTTCGGATGAGACTATAAACCGAGGCCCCTGTGTGCAAACGAACGCAGAACATCTTGCGCACACGTTAAACCCCGTTCCGCTTTTCGTAAGAGTAGGCCATTGTGTGCCGGTAGGAACGGATGACAAGATTTACAAAAACTGCATACACACGGGGACGGGATGTAATAAAGCACGTGAGTGCTTATTCCATTATGCTGGATATAAAGAATAAATAAAATAAATGGGCCCCAAACTTTCCCCCCATCCATTAGACCATGAGTGGTGGTGTGGGTGCTAGTCTTTCAGAAGAGACGATAAACCGAGGTCCCGTGTGTTACGCATCATTATTAAGCGCACGTAAAAGAACCCACGGCAACAAGAGAGTTGTCCCTGGCAAATTTTTTTAGAAAAAGCCACTTGGAGAGGGAAAGAAATACAGTTGCAGACAGGAAAAGAGAAAAAAATACATAGGTAGGCGCTGCACTCGTGGCGACGTGCTCCCCCTGGGGAGAGAGCCCAAATTTCATGCAGAGAAATCTGCTGTGACATAAAGAGTTATAAATAAATAAATTTTACAAAGTCTGTGGCCTGACTGTACTAGTGCAGATGTCATATTTTTATATTTTAATTTATTTTTATTTTATTTTATACTACTTTATGTCACAGCAGATTTCTCTGCGTGAAATTCGGGCTGCTCTCCCCGGGGAGAGCGCGTCGCCACAAGTGCAGCGCCTACCCATTATTTTTTTTCCCCCTCAGGGATGGTGTCTAAACGCAACACCTGTGTGCATGCTGGTTTTTGTTTTTATTTTGTCATCCGCTCCTACCGGCACACGATGGCCTGCTCTTTCGAAAGGCGGAACGGGATTTTAACGTGTGCGCAAGATGTATATTATCAAAGATGTCACCTCATTAATATTCTCTTTCAGTTGCTTCAGTAACAATCACTTCAAACTCGAAATCGGCACCTTTTAATTCACTCAAATATCTTACAGGGTCATCCATACAACAATAAAAATTTGATAAAGAAAAAGAAGGGTAAAAAGTTACCTAGGAATCACTGTATACGCTGATGAGAAATTGGTTGTAAGGGCTTTTTTACGACTGTGCTTGCGCGTGTGCGTGCATACACACACACACACACACACACACACACACACACACACACACACACACACACACACCACACACTCTCACTCACCACTCACCACACACACACACACACAACACACACAAAACTCACATCAAGCACACACAAGCACACACATACAAGGCACACACACACAGCACACAACAAAGCACACACAAGCAAGAAGAGAGTACGACATGTGCGACAACAGACGAGGGAACAGAGAGAGAGACAGACAGACAGACGACAGACAGACAGACAGACAGACAGACGACAGACAGACAGACAACAGACAGACAGACAGACAGACAGACAGACGAGACAAAGACCTCACGTACAAAAATATGAAGGCCAGACCGGAAAGAATGGTTTGCTTTTAAACATAGTGTTACAAAATATAAAATACAACCAAATCAATATAAACACATGGCACATGGACAAAAAAGCACCAGCATCTTAAAGACACATCTTGCATATGGAGGTAGGGGGGGGGGGGGTATGTGGATATGCCCGTGCGTGTGTGTGTGTTTGTGTGTGTATACGTGTACGCTTGAGTGTGTGTGTGGTGTGTGTGTGTGTGTGTGTGTGTGTGTGTGTGTGTGTGTGTGTGTGTGTGTGTGTGTGTGTGTGTGTGTGTTTCATTTTTCGATGGAATAAGCTCACATGTGCATTATTTTGCATCCAGTCCTTGTGTGTATGCAGCTGTGTAAGTTTTGTCATGTGCTCCCACCGGCACACAATGGTCTATTCTTTCCGAAAAGCGGAACAGGTTTTGACATGTTGGAAAGATATTCTGCTGTGTGCGCGCGCACTTATAATGTGTGCATGTGCTTGAGAGAGAGAGAGAGAGAGAGAGAGAGAGAGAGAGAGAGAGAGAGAGAGAGAGAGAGAGAGAAGAGACAGAGACAGAGACAGAGACAGAGACAGAGACAGAGACAGAGACAGACGAGAGAGAGAGAAGAGACAGAGAACAGAGAGAGAGAGAGAGAGACACAGAGAGAGAAGAGAGGAGATTTGTTCAATGTTTACAAATCAAAAGAATTCAGAAGGCACATGCAATGAATACACAATACATTATA
Organism: Stramonita haemastoma; assembly: GCA_030674155.1. Taxonomy (NCBI): domain Eukaryota; kingdom Metazoa; phylum Mollusca; class Gastropoda; order Neogastropoda; family Muricidae; genus Stramonita; species Stramonita haemastoma. The sequence continues at coordinate 32,273,013 of CM060341.1, read as the reverse complement.
AAACATGTTTTGAATTATCCAATCATAAAGGCATCTAAGTAAAAACATTTTAAAAAATCTTGTAACCAAATTTCACAGAAGTATCAAAAAAAAGAGAAAAGAAATTAGCAACAATAATAATTAATCTCTTCATAGAAGACAATAAAACTAATCATTGCAGCAGTTACAGCTTTAAACACACACACACACACACACACACACACACACACACACACACACACACACACACACACACACACACACACACACACACACACATTAGTTTAATTGTCAAAACTTTTTCTCAGAATTCAACCGTACTTAAAAAAAACAAACACAACACATCTATGATTATGAAAGCTTTTGTGCTTAGTAAAATTAATTGTATCGTGCTGTTTTTGGTATTTTCTCCGAAAATGTATCAGTTAGGTTTGTTAAAAATTAGATTTTTTGGTTTAAATGGCGCACTGTTACCTGAAAAAAGTATACAAAGATTTTTCTGAAGCTTGGGGAGTAAAGTTGCACTGTAGGATTACCTCCCTTTGCTTGTAATGCTAACACTAACCATGAAAAAAGCCCACTGACGTTTATCAGGGGAAAAAATAACAACACTGGTGTATTCATGAAGACACACTGATATTAATTGAAACGGAGCACTGATATTAATTCTGAAAAAACACTGACGTCAGTCATAAAAAAAACACGGACATTCATCATAAAGAAACACTGACGTCGGTCATAAAGAAATATTGGAATCAACCATGATGACATACTGACGTCATGAAGAATCAGTGACATCAATCACGAAGAAACACTGACGTCAGCCATAAAGAAACATTGGCAACCATGCTGAAACACTGATGTCAGCCATGAGGAAATATGGACATAAACCATGATGAAACACTGACTTCAATCATACAGAGCCATTGACATCAATCGTGACGATACACTGATGTCAGCCATAAAAAAAATTGACATTAATCATGTTAATCATCCCACGCTAACTAATTCACAAACAAACACTAGTACTTATGAAGAAATCTGTGATGCTAATAACATTATGGAAAAAAAACATATGTATTTATCAAGCTGAACCACTGACGTTAATTACTTCTTTTTTTTTTTAAGTAATACGACATACACATGATGAAGGAAACGACCTATGTTAAACATTACGAATCAATACAATCATGATGGTACTTTGACGTTAATTATGAAGAAACACTGTCGTCAAAAAGAAAGAAGCACTGACATCAGTCATGCAGAAGCATTGGCGCTGATCATTCGGAGAATACTGACGTTAAACAGGAAGAAACAGTGACGCCCGAATATGCAGAAACACGTCCATTAACCAATTTAAAAAAACCTATTCATGACCCAAAAAAATGACATTGATTATGTAGAAACCCTTACGTTAATCATGAAAAAAAACTGACGTTTATTGCATTAAAATACTTACGTTATCATGAAGAAAAATCGACACTAAACATGAAGAAACACTGACGTTAACCATGAAGAAACAATGATCTTGATAAGAAAGGAAAACAAAATTGACGTCAGTCGCTAAGAAACACCAACATTTATGGAAAGACACTGATGTTACTCATAAGGAAACATTGACGTTGATTTAAAAAAACCCACTGACGTTAATTGTGAAGAAACACTGACGTTGATGATAAAGAAAGACTGACGTTAAACGTGAAGTAAACCTGATGTCAATCGTAAAGAAACACGGACGTTAATAATAAAACACACACACACACACACACACACACACCACAACACACACACACACACACACACACACCACACGGCTGTTAAATGTTAAGAAACACTGACGTTAAACGTGACGAAAATCTCATGTCAAACGTTACGAAACACAGACGTAAAATGTCAACAATACTGACGTTAAACGTAAAGAAACACTGACGCCATTCATGGAATAAAATACCGGCGTTGAACGCGAAGAAGCAAGGACGCTATTTTGTGAAGAAACACTGACGTTATTCGTGAAGAAACGCCGACGCTAATCGTAAAAAAAAACGCTGACGTTATTTGTGAAGAAACACTGACGTTATTCGTGAAGAAACGCCGACGCTGCTCGTAAAGAAACGCCGACGTTATTTGTGAAGAAACGCTGACGTTATTAGTGAAGAAACGCCGACGCTGATCGTAAAGAAACGCTGACGTTATTTGTGCAAAAAAAAACACGACGTTATTCGCGAAGAAACGCGACGCTAATCGTAAAAACGCTGACGTTATTTGTGAAGAAACACTGACGTTATTCGTGAAGAAACGCCGACGCTGATCGTAAAGAAACGCCGACGTTATTTGTGAAGAAACGCTGACGTTATTAGTGAAGAAACGCCGACGCTGATCGTAAAGAAACGCTGACGTTATTTGTGCAAAAAAAAAAAACACCGACTTATTCGCGAAGAAACGCCGACGCTGGTCGTAAAGAAACGCCGACATTATTTGTGAAGAAACACTGACGTTATTCGCGAAGAACCATTGACGTTATTTGGGAAAAACACTGACGTTGTTCGTTTGTTTGTTTTTTAATGACGTTATTCGTGCAGAGACAATGACGTTATTTGTGAAGAAACAATGCTGTTTTATCTGTTGTTTATGCTGCTGGTTTCTTGCCTTTCTTGTTCCTGTTTTTCCTGTTTCTCTTCTTTTTCCTGTTTCCGTTGTTCTTGTTTTTCCTCTTGCCTCTGCCTTTCTTCTTCTCACAGGTGTCTGGAATAAAATAAATTAAAAAAGAATCCGTATATATAATCATAGTGTACACACACATAAGCGCACGCGCGCGCGCACACGCCGCGCACGCGAATACACACACACACACACACACATCACACACACACACACACACACACACACACACACACACAACACACACACACACACACACACACACAACACACACACACACACACACACACACACACACACACACACACACACACACACACACACACACACACACACAAACACACACAACACTACTCCTCTCTCTCTCTCTCTCTCTCTCTCTCTCTCTTCTCTCTCTCTCTCTCTCTCTCTCTCTTCCCCCCCCCCCCTCTCTCTCTCTCTCTCTCTCTCTCTCTCTCTCTCTCTCTCTCTCTCTCTCTCTCTCTCTTCCCCCCTCCCTTTCTCTCTCACTAACCTATCCAGTCTCTTTTCCTAGGGTCGTCTGGTATCACTTAAAGTGGAAAGACGTTAAAATTGAAGACTTACTTACTACTTACTTACTTACTATACTTACTTACTTACTTACTTACTTACTTACTTACTTACTTATTTACTTACTTACACACACACACACACACACACACACACACACACACACACAAGCGCGCGCGCGCACGCACGCACGCACGCACACACCACACCACACCACCACACCACACACACACACACACACACACACACACACACAACACAGTGGTTAGAGTGTTACTCTCGTGATCTGCCACTCGGATTCAAATCTTGTTCAAGAGGATTTTCCTCTGGAGTTAACATCAGTGTCGACTCCCCTCATCTCGAAAGTCCTTCGGATGAGACTATAAACCGAAGAAAGGTGTGCTAACGCACGTAGAACATCTTTAGCAAACCTTAAAACCTGTTCCGCTTTTCGAAAGAGTAGGCCACTGTGTGCCGATGGGAACGGAAACAAAATTTGCAGATCCGCATACACATGGAGACTGGATGTAAAATAGCACATGAGTGCTTATTCCATTATCTTCGAAATAAAAGGAACAAATTGCACACACACACACACACACACACACAACACACACACACACACACACACACACACACACACACACACACACACACACACACACACACACACCAACTTTTTTGTTGTTGTTGTTGGGGGGGGAGATTTAAAAAAAAAATGTATTTGTTGTTATTGTTGGTGGTGTTTCTTTCTGTTTTTTTATTTTTTTGGGGGGAGGCTACTTACGACTTTTTTTCTCAGGTGAAATTACCTCACATTTTTTCGTTGGAATTACTGTTCTTGTTAGGAATTGTTAGAACTGCATTTTCCTTTTTATTCATTGTAGTTTACTAAGTAAGTAACGTTAAGGTTGTTTTTTTTTATCAATCCACATGTAGGCCCTATTGATCCCTAGAAATTCCATCTTCCATACATTACCAACTACACCCTCCTCCCCTGACATTCACACACCCTTCTCCCTCTATCTTTCTCTGTCTCTGTCTCTCTCTCTCCTCCGTTTCCGTCTAATATCACAATTTGTGAAAAGACGTTAAAAGAAATTGAACACACACACACACGAACACACACACACACACACACACACACACACACACACACACACACACACACACACACACATACACACACAACACACACACACACACACACACACACACACACACACACACACACACACGGGGAATTTCTCCTCTCTTTTCTTTTCTTCTTAAATTTCACACGCACAGTTAACGCTAATGTAAAAAAAAAAAAACCTTTGATCTCAAACTATTGTTCCTTTATTTTTCATTTCATTTGGGATATCCTAGAATGACACAAAGATAGTGTACATAAAGGCTGCGCTCCAAAATGATATAGGAAAGAAGAAAAAAGAATCACCATATCCTTTCATTGTTATGAAGTTCTGATATAATTAAGAGAACAAAATTAGAAAGCTAGAAAAGATAACAGAAGAGACAAGTACATTTTAAAAAAAGTTATTAGAACAAAGATTAGAAGAGCCAAAAGTTATGGTTAGAAAATAAATGCTCAAAACGAACAGCTGCGAATGACCGAGAAAAACAAGAGGAGGTTTTTTGTGGGGGTATTTTCCTTGTTTTTATTTACAAATTAAAAAAAATGAAGTAACTGTTATTTCAAAATCAAAGCCAAAAACGGCAAAGGTAAGGAAAACTCTCACTGAAATGATTCAAATACTTGACAGACGGTATGAAAATGGAAAAGACCTGTTTGACACAACAAAGCACTACTAGTGACTTGACACAGTATGTAATCTGCTAGAGTTGGAACCTTTGCCCCCAAGTGGTGAAGTTACTGATGCCAACAAGCAACTTAAAGAAGGCACCTTCCCTGGAATGGGCAACATACCTAGTGGGCTTTTGAAGAACTCGGGCACTTCCAGTTTTACAGCATTACAGCACCTATGAACAAGATTTAGGAGACTTGTCAAAAGCCAAATAAGTGGAAGCCACAAGAATTTGTTATGTTCCACACTGGTGGATGTGTGTTAAAGACTGGTAGTGACAAAACTATCGCCTTGATAAGCCACACAGCAAAAATCTTCTGATCCTTCTCAAAAGAAAAAACCAGAAAGAGAGATACTTGATTGTCGGAGACAGGATAAAGACGTGGATATGGGAACTACAGACATGCTTTTCGTGCTGCAGATACTGTGAGAAAAAATGAGAAACATTGAAGCTGAGGCATTCATAGCTTTAATAGACTACAGTAAGGCTTTCGACAATGTCATATACTACCAACAATTTTTGACAATGTTAGACATGGGCTTTCCAAAGTATCTGATCTCGCTCATAGCAAATTTTGTATTCAGATCAGAAGGCAACCATCCGATGGAATGGCGCACAATGAGTAAGATCTTTGCTATAAAATGGAGTCCATCAGGGTTGTATAAGTATCCCCGCATCTTTCCAGCATGTATAAAGAAATGATCACGAGAAATGCTAACAGGGATGAAATGGACATTAATAAAGGAGCAGAAATATCCCTGACCTCAGCTACGCTGATGATACAGCACTCATGGCCAATGACATCACAAGCACGAGAAGAATTCGCTACAGAATAGATACAGAGGGCAACACCGGTGGCCTTCAGCTAAATGCCCAAAAGACCAAAGTGATGCACATATCAATGGTACAGTCAAACTATCATGATATCGAAATTAATAGAACAGATCTGGAATACGCTCAAAATTTCAAATATTCAGGCTCTGTAAAAGAAAACAATGGCTCCTGTCTACAGGATATCAAGGCTAAAATCGGTACGGCCGAGTAAAAGATGATTCAGTTCAACGACATTTGGCGTGTTCTGTGTGTTTGATTGAAACCCTGAAATTCCCAAGGGGCTCCAAGATTTTTTTGTTGCTCGTAGTCTCCTTTTTACTGATGATGATGTATACATTTTGCGCAACATAAATAATTTAAAACAACTGTTACATCATACACCTTCCAAACGTTTCGTGTGGAAATTTATCCTTTTCATACTAGCAGATCCAAACAAACAGGTTCAAACGGTCAGTCTGAGCCGTAAGATCGAAAAAGGATCGTGTTTCCCCAGCTCAAGATTAGTACTAACAAAACAGTAAGAGCAAAGAGGGATAGGGGTGGCGGACAGGGATATTTTCTGATTATTCGTGTTTTATTCCTCGGTTAAAGCTCCAAAATTCACCAATAGTGCGATACTGCTTATGCCACCGTATTGGGGTTTGTTTGTTTTTTTGCCTTCCATGAAAGTGGTTGCATACCGACTTCAGGAATGTATGCTGGGTCTGTTAGCGTTTCCATAACCCACCCAAAGCTGGCACGAACCACATGAACTACATTTCTATTTTATTCTTTTATATTGAGGATAATGGAATACGCACTCTTGTGCTTTTTTTTTTACATTTAGTCCCCGTGTGTATGCAGTTATTTTGGTAAATGTCATCTGATCCCACCGACACACGATAGCCTACTCATACGAAAAGCGGAACAGGATTTAACGTGTGCGCAAGATGTTCTGCGTGCATTTAAGAGCATCCTCAATCTTCTGCATGTAGTTATACACACGAAAGAGAATAAGGTACTGGCAGGTCTGCACTTGAAATTGACCTAGCTGAGCATGAGAAATCGTAAAAAAAACAAAAACACCAAACAATTCCCAACTCTTAATTCACACTACACGCCGCTGAGATTTTGAACCAACATCTTCGGTGGGTTTATGTGGAAGGATCTTAACCACTGGATTATAGCTGTCCCTCGTATGTGTACTACTACTACGAGAGAGAAAATAATGTACTGCAGCCTCTGTGTGTATGTATACATGTCCTTTCTCACCTCTCATGCCCTTGGTTTTCTTGCCGGGGACAATCATTCCAGAGCAGGCGTCTTCCACATTGGGGTTCGCCAGCCCTGTGCGTATGTCACAGCACACAGAGGAATGAATGAAGGAAGGAAGGAAGGAAGGAAGGAAGGAAGGAAGGAAGAAGGAAGAGGAAGGAGCAGAAGGAAGGAAGGAAGAAAAAATGAGGAAGGAAGGAAGAAGGAAGGAAGGAAGGA
>CM060341.1:32250732-32258232 GCA_030674155.1 Stramonita haemastoma | reverse complement strand
AAATAGGTTACTTCAACTTTTTTTTTTTTTTTTTTTTAGATATTTGAAACATTTAGTTTTGGTAGCCATCTTGGATTGTTTCCATGGCAACAGTGCAGTAAACTTGGTAACTTTTTTTTATTTTTATGCTTTGCAAGTGATGCCCTTTCAATATACATGGTATAACTTTTTAAGTCAAGTCAAGTCAAGTCAAGTCAAAAACACTTTAATCATCCCTGAAGGGCGATTACAATACTGACAGGCATATTTATTGATACAAATCATAATCAAACACACGAAGTAGCTACATTTTTATATTTGTTTAAACATGGGCTTGTAAACAAAATTTCATCAGTTTCGACCCCCCCCCCCCCCCCCCCAAGTCCCACCTCTTCACAGTCTCCAGTTAGACTACTCTGCTGAGTTGAGTTATTGTGCTTTGTAATTTGTGGTTGTTGTTCAGGTTTGTGGTTGTGGTTTGTGGTTGGGGTTGAGGTTTGTGGTTGAGGTTTGTGGTTGTGTTTGGGTTGTATTTGGGTTGTGGTTGCAGTTGTGGTCGTAGCATGGTTGTGTTGTGTTTGGGTCATGGTTATAGCTAGGCTGGGTTGTGGTTGAGTTGTAGTTGGGTTGTAGTTGGGTTGTGGCTGGGTTGTGGCTGGGTTGTAGTTGAGTTGTGGGTGGGTTGTAGTTGGGTTGTGGCTGGGTTGTGGCTGGGTTGTGGTTGAGTTGTGGGTGGGTTGTAGTTGGGTTGTGGCTGGGTTGTGGCTGGGTTGTAGTTGGGTTGTAGTTGGGTTGTGGGTGGGTTGTAGTTGGGTTGTGGCTGGGTTGTGGCTGGGTTGTAGTTGGGTTGTAGTTGGGTTGTAGTTGGGTTGTGGCTGGGTTGTAGTTGGGTTGTGGCTGGGTTGTAGTTGGGTTGTGGCTGGGTTGTAGTTGGGTTGTAGTTGGGTTGTGGGTGGGTTGTAGTTGGGTTGTGGCTGGGTTGTGGTTGGGTTGTAGTTGGGTTGTGATAGTGGCTGTAGTTGGGGTGCGGTTATTTACTTTATTTTATTCTGTAACATTAAGAATAATGGGACAAGCACTCATGTGCTTTTTTCATCCAGTCCCCGTGTGTATGCAAATATTGTCATTTGTTCCTACCGGCACACGATGGCCTACTCTTACGAAAAGCGGAACAGGATTTAACGTGTGCGCAAGATGTTCTGCGTGCATTCGCACACGGGGCCTCGGTTTAAAGTCTCATCCGAAGGACTTTTTGGGGAGAGTGGAGTCAGCACTGATGTTAACTCCAGGGGAAAAATCTCCTCCAACGAGAATCGAACTCGGGTCGTTAAATTGCGAGCACAATGTTCTGACCACTAGGCTATCCCGTCCCTTATCCCGTGGCTGGGTTTGTGGTTGTAGTTTTGATTGTAGCTAGCTGGGTTGTGTTCTGTTGTGGGTGGATTGAGATTGAGTCAGGTTGAAGTTTCGGTTGTAACTGGGTATCTAACTAATAAAGGTTTTTTAGTTGAGTTGTAGTTACCCCCATCCCTCCCCCCCCCCACCCCCACCACCCCCCCTTAGCAAAGTCTACAGTGTTTGCAACCAACCATACCTCAACGAACATTCTTGCTGTCAAGCCTTTGCATTCTCCAGCTGAACCGACCACAGATAAACTGACGATGCGACCACCACTAGCACCACCAGCACCAGCATCACCACCGCTGCTGCTCTTGGAACTGCAGTCCAAGTGCATTCCCTTCTTCTGCGCTTGTTTGGCCTTCATGCACCACTCTGTTGTACACGCAAAAAAAAAGCATATGTATGCATACACGCATATGTACGCACACACAAATGCATACAGATACAGACACACATATGTGCACAGACAAATATATACATACATATGCATGCACACATGTTATGCACAGATAAATACATACATACATACATACATACATACATACATACATACATACATACATACACACATACATACATACATACATACATACATACATACATACATACATACATACATACATACATACATACATACATACATACATACATACATACATACATACATACATACATACATACATACATACATACATACATGCATGCATGCATGCATGCATGCATGCATGCATGCATGCATGCATGCATACATACATACACATGCACACATAATTTTATGCACAACACATACATACATACATACATACATACATACATACATACATACATACATACATACATACATACATACATACATACATACATACACACACACATACATACATACACACACAGACATACAGACATACAGACATACAGACATACAGACATACATACATACATACATACATACATACATACATACATACATATATACAGACAGACAGACAGACATATATACATGCATACATACATACATAGATATATACATGCATACATACATACAGACAGACAGACAGACATGCATAGATATATACATACATACACACACATACACAAAGACACACACACACACACAAAGACACACACACACACACACACATACACACACACATACACACACACACAACACACCCCACACACACACACACACACACACACACACACACACACACACACACACACACACACACACACACACACACACAACACACACACACACATGGTGGAAATAAAGAAAATGACAACAGTGAAGTCATTCATACAAACCATAAAGTAAATTCTGCTTTACAAAGAGGAGAAGAAGAAGAAGAATTGCGAAGAAGAATTCCGAAGAAGAAGAAGGGAATTGCGAAGAAGCATTGCGAAGAAGAAAGAAGAATTGCGAAGAAGAATTGCGAAGAAGAAGAAGAAGAAGTAGAAGAAGAATTGCGAAGAAGAAGAAGAAGAATTGCGAAGAAGAAGAAGAAGAATTGCGAAGAAGAAGAAGAAGAAGAAGAAGAAGAAGAAGAAGAAGAAGAAGAAGAAGAAGAAGAAGAAGAAGAAGAAGAAGAAGAAGAAGAGCAAAAATAACAACAACAACAACAACAAGATCAAGAACAAGAACAAGAAGAACAAGGAGAAGAAAAAGAACAAGAACAAGAACAATGCAAAGAAGAAGAAGAATGCTAAGAAAAGGAAGAAAAAGAAGAAGAAGAAGAGGAACAAGAAGAACAAGGACGAGAACAAGAAGAGGAAGAAAACAACAACAACAACAAGAATTGCGAATCATTGCGAAAAAGACGAAGAAGAAAAACAAAATCAATAACAAAAAACAAGAAACAAATAAACAAAAAAATAAACAAACAAAAAAGGGCGATGACAGTTAGTTAGAAAGACAAGTGAATACATTATAAAGAAGCATAAATAAGAAGAGAGAGAAAAAAAGACAAATCATTATATTGACAGACAGAGAGACAGACAGACAGACAGACAGACAGACAGACAGACAGACAGACAGACAGACAGACAGACAGACGAATACAAACTAAATCTTACTGGTACTGGTAGCTTGTGAAGATGACAAGACAAACGCCAGCAGTAGGACAGTCACCACTGGAGGTCGAGTGTAGTATTGCAGCATGGTTGCCCTAGTTGGGTGGTATGGTATAGTTTTCGATCGGGGATTGGAATTTCCTGGAAATGAAAATAGAAGAAAAAAAAATGTACACCAAGATTTTCTGACCTGCGCATACGTGCGTGCAGGCGTGCGAGAGGAGAGAGAGAGAGAGAGAGAAGAGAGAGAGAGAGAGAGAGAGAGAGAGAGAGAGAGAGAGAGAGAGAGAGGAGAGAGAGAGAGAGGAGAGAGAGAGGGGTGTGTGTGTGTGTGTTTTGCGTGTGTGTGTGTGTGTGTGTGTGTGTGTGTGTGTGTGTGTGTGTGTGTGTGTGTGTGTGTGTGTGTGTGTGTGTGTGGAAGCGCGAATCTGTACACACACATACACGCGCACGCGCGCACACACACACACACAAACACACACACACACACACACACACACACACACACACACACACACACACACACACACACACACACACACACACACCTACAAGCAGAACTTGCGAATAAAAACAAAAAGCGGTTACTTTTGATGGTAAGTAAAAAAAACAACAACAAAAAAAAACAAATCCAAAACAAAAACTGTTGCATACACAACATCTCACCATTACAGAACCTCGAACCCTAGGGCCTAGAAAAACACAGCTTCACTACTCGGGGGCGGATAGCCTAGTGGTCAGAACATTGCGCTGGCAATTTGACGACATGGGTTCGAGTCCGGTCGAGGAAATTTTTCTCCTGGAGTTAACATCAGTGCCGACTCCACTCTCCCCAAAAAGTCCTTCGGATGAGACTGTAAACCGAGGCCCCGTGTGCGAACGCACGCAGAACATCTTGCGCACGCGTTTAAATCCTGTTCCGCTTTTCGTAAGAGTAGGCCATCGTGTGCCGGTAGGAACAGATGACAATATTTACAAAAACTGCATGCACACGGGGACCGGATGAAAGAAAGCACATGATTGCTTATTCTGTTATCCTCGATATAAAAGAATAAATAAATAAATAAATATAGCTTAAGTCATATATCCACTTATTGTTTTGTATTGTATTGTATAGTGGATCCGTGGTTTAGAGATAACACGCCTGCCTAGAGAGCAAAAAGTGCGGGTCAGAATTGTGCGGTGATTTGAGCCCCGTTTTGGGCCCAAAACTTTTCTCCCATCCATGAGTGGTGGGCTGGGTGCTAGTCTTTTGAATGATTCGATAAATCGAGGTCCCGTGTGTTACACAAAATTATCTAGCGCACGTAAAAGAATCCACGGCTACAAGAGAGTTGTCCCTGGCAAAATTCTGTAGAAAAAAGCCTCTGTGATAGGGAAACAAATACAGGCAGGAGAAGAAAAACATAATGGGTGGTGCTGCTCTTGTGGCGACTCGCTCTCCCCGGGGAGAGCAGCCGGAATTTCACGCAGAGGAATCTGCTGTGACTTAAAGTGGTGTATTGTATTGTATTGTATTGTATTGTATTGTATTGTATTGTATTGTATTGTATTGTGTTGTGTTGTGTTGTATTGTATTGTATTGTATTTGTGTGTGTTGTTGTTTTTATTTTATTGTGTTGTGTTGTGTTGTGTTGTGTTGTGTTGTGTTGTGTTGTGTTGTGTTGTTTGATTGTGTTGTGTTGTGTTGTATTGATTGCGTTGCGTTATTGCATTGCGTTGCGTTGCGTTGCGTTGCGTTGCGTTGCGTTGCGTTGCGTTGTATTGTATTGTATTGTGTTGTATTGTATTGTATTGTATTGTATTGTATTGTATTGTATTGTATATAATGTGATGTATTGCATTTTAAACTACTTCCAGTCAAGGTAGATTTCCTTGCGAGAAAATTCAGGCTGATCTCCTTAGGAGGTCAATTATATTTTTTTAAAAACTTCCGCATTCAGATCACGTCGCCACAAGAACAGCGCTACTACCTTTTTATTTTGTTTTTTTTTCTATTTGCAGGTCAAGAAGGTGGATGAATCTATATTTTATCTTCAAACATAACTACCCAATACTAATTCGAATATAGACACTCTGTCATCTCAAAATCGCGAGAAATCCATATGGAGTTACAAAATTCAACTAAACTGTCTCCATCGCCGCTATCGTCAATAGGAGCTCCATGCAATACCACCAGGGTTCACCATCTTTCTCTCTCTGTCTCTGCTGAGTTCTACGATCTCCTGTAGCCCTCCTCCCAGACCACTGATGTCAGTGATGATGTTGGCAATGTAGGATGTTGGTGGTGGTCTGCCTCTTTTTTTTTTTCCTTCTGCCCTCACTCAACCTTACCTTGGAGAAATATGTCGTCATCAGATTTGTCTGTGTGTGTGTGTGGTGTTTTTTTTGCATAATCATGTTGGTTGCTTATCAGTTTAAGCGCTTTGATTTGTTTTTACAAGATATATAGCGCTATACAAATTCCATGTTTTATTACTATTATCATTTTAATATTAATTTGTCTTTGCACTGAGAGTTCATCAAGAATGTTTTTGGGGTTTTTTTTGTTCTTCTGTCTGTCTATTTAATTCTTTGAACTAAAGTCGCCTGTCTAGCCACGTTTTCGGCTGAGTATGTTTTGTTTCTTTCCAGTTTTTTGGAGTGTGCGTGTGTGTGTGTTGTGTGTGCTGTGTGTGTGCGTGTGCGTGTGTGTGTGTGTGTGTGTGTGTGCGTGTGCGTGTGTGCGTGTGTGGTGTGTGTGTGTGTGTGTGAGAGAGACAGACAGACAGACAGACAGACAGACAGACAGACAGACAGACAGACTGACACAGAAATACAGAGACACAGAGACACATAGAGAGACAGAGAGAAACAGCCAGAGACAGAGACAGGGACAGAGACAGAGACAGAGAGACTAGAGTGAGACAAACAGCGAGAAAGAGAGTAGTAGATTATAAACCTATCAACCCCCAACCCCCACCCCCACCCCAACCACCCACCCCAACTCAATCCTATTAAACCAAATCCTAACAAAACAGTTCACCACAACCAGATAATAATTAATCAATTCTGACTTACCTTTCAGCCAAGTACATAATCACACAATCAGAAAACCTTCATATACACTTGGACTGCAACCGTCAACTGCTACACACACATACATATATATGTATAGGCGGGCGATTTATCCCACCCTGACAACTGAGTTTTCGTTCCTGCTAGTCTAGTCTCGTCTAAGTCTAACCCTATAGCAAGATCAAGGAGGCCTCCTTATTCAAAAGCCTTTTTTTTTTTGCACAACAGGTTCGGAAATTCTCCTCTGTATGCCAGTGAGAGGGTTGGGTGCGAGGTTTTTGTGTGCGGCTAACAGGAAGTGTACTTTGCATTGGTGGAGTATCATATTATTTTCCCCATGTTCTTTCCCCCGGCCCCCGTTTACGCTGTGACTTTTTTTTTTTTTATCTCTGTCTCAGTTTATCTCTCTGTGTCGCTCTGTGTGTGTCTGTCTCTGTGTGTCTCTGTCTCTGTCTCTCTGTCTGTCTCTCTCTGTGTGTCTGTGTGTCTGTGTGTGTGTGTCTCTCTCTCTCTCTCTCTCTCTCCTCTCTCTCTCTCTCTCTCTCTCTCTCTCTCTCTCTTTCTCTCTCTCTCTCTCTCTCTCTCTCTCTCTCTCTCTCTCTCTCTCTCTCTTCTCTCTCTCTCTCTCTCTCTCTCTCTCTCTCTTTTCTTTTCTCTCTCACTCTCTTCTATGTCTTTATCTGTGTCTCTCCCTTTTATCTCTCTCTCTCTCTCTCTCTCTCTCTCTCTCTCTCTCTCTCTCTCTCTCTCTCTCTCTCTCTCTCTCTCTCTCTCTCTCTCTCTCTCTCTCTCTCTCTCTCTCCCCCCGTCTGTGTGTGTGTGTGTGTGTGTGTGTGTGTGTGTGTGTGTGTGTGTGTGTGTGTGTGTGTGTGTGTGTGTGTGTCTGTGTCTGTGTCTGTGTCTGTGTCAGTGTCTGTGTCTGTGTCGGTATGTCTGTGTGTGTGTCTTTGTGTGTGAATGTGTCTTTGCGTGTGTGTGTGGGGGGGGTCC
>CM060341.1:32230715-32235715 GCA_030674155.1 Stramonita haemastoma | reverse complement strand
TCGCCTTATAAATAAAGAAAAACATTTTATTTTGCCATGACAATTCACGGTTTATTCTTTCTGATGGCTTGATAGATGATAGATGGCTTGATGAAAAAAAGCAAATCGATGCTTACTCAATGTACCATCTGAAAAATAAAATTTTGACTTTGACTTTGACTTTCAGTATCATTCTTTGCAGCCTGTATGAGCGCGTTTCTCCTTACAGCCATCTGCATAGTTTCGTTTTTTTTATATTATCTTTGTGACAAATGTGTTGTGTGACTGTTTATCAGCTGAAACAAGCGGATTTCCAGCAGACGAAGACAGACCCTAACCTGCAGACCTACTACAGTGACATTCGGAAAAGGTCAGTCATTGTCAGATCAGTGGCCATCTCCTGCCTTCATACAAGGCTACCTTGCTGCCAACGTCTTTATACATTTGCTACCACTATTACTATCACCATCATCATCGCCATCGCCATCACCATTACCATTACCATCACCATTACCATCATCGTTACCATCACCATTACCATCACCACCACCATTACTACTGCCACCAACTACCACCACCACTTTTACCACCTACCCACCACCTTTACCACCACCCTTACCACCACCCTTACTACCACAACCACCACCACCACCATTATAATTTGCCATGATCATTACCACCACCACCGTTACTATCACCATCATACATCTAGCACTCCCATTACAACCACCACCACCACCACCGCCACCCTCTTTATACATCGTTCATCACCACCACCACCACCATTACCATCGTCATTACTACCACCACCACCACCACCCTTACAACCACCATCATTATCATCATTTTGAGTGTTAGCATCACAACTATTTTGAACATCACTTTCTTCACCAGTATCATAATCATAGTCGACGTCGTCGCCGTCACTACCACCACCAGTACCATCATCATCATCATCATCATCATCATCATCATCATCATCATCATCATCATCATCATCATCATCATCTTTTCTCTCTCTTTTTTTTCTACAATAACATACCATATGGGGACGTGATAGGTCAATGGTCAGAGCACTCGCTTTCCCCCAGCCAATGTTAAACAGGAGCGAGCGTGGTTACCAGTTGGATGGGTGACCGTTTGCGCGCCTTGGCTACAATACAGTCTCCTGTTCACCCAGCTGTCAATGGGTACCTGCCCTCTTTAGGGTCAGGGAAGGTAAAGCAGTGAAGGAGAGGAGATTGGCTCTGCCTTTAAAATACTGGCCCCTAGAGAAGCTGAGGTCTCTGAAACCTCGCTCCGCTATCACCACATAGGTTACGGGAACAAATTTCCCTATTTTACCTAACATACCATCAGCAGCAGCTACAACAGTTGCTACATCACAATGTTTTGGGCTTGTTATAGCCAACAAACAAGAAACAAAACGAAAAAACGAAGAAAAAGAGCCGTGCAAAAAACAGAAGACTGGTTCACATGTTCATTCCCTTCATGCTCCCCTCGTTTCTTTACCACAACTACCACAACACATTATCAACAACATCCTCAAGCCAAAATGAACGAAGGAAAAAACCAGAGCATAGGGGAAGTATAGAGCCACCGTGGCGAAGTGGTCAGTGCCTTGTGATTCAAGCTACAAGTTCGTAGTTTAAATTCCCAAACAGTCTTCAAGTTTTTTTGTTGCTGTTGCTGGTATTTTTGTTTGTTTGTTTGTTTGTTTGTTTACATTACGGCAATTGGGAAGACTGGGACCACACAGTCAGGAATCACCAACTAACAAACGCAGTTTTAAGAGTCCTTCCAAAATCACTTGTCCACCGGGATATCTACCACAATAAGAAAGAAGCGTAGAGTCCAGCCCTGTCAAGAAGTCTCAAAGCTGATGTACTTTCCTATCATCATCATCATAGCATCATCCTCACTACCAATGACCTGCTCGTTCGTCTGTCGGTCACATCATTGTGCTAGCTGGGTAGCCGCTGATACATGCCCTATCAGTTGTCTGCATCCTCCCCGAAATTGTAATGCAGCTACCTTCATGGTGGGTAAAAATGGTCGCATTGCATAATCTCACCATTGGTGATGAACCTTGGAGCACTAGCCAAGGAATAAACAACAAGTTTTTATCCCTTTCTGTCTTTAGTTCTTCTGTAGATATTCACCTTTCAGCAGTTCCGTCCACTTGGCTGAGATCTGTAAAAAAGTGGACCCCCCCCCCTCCCCCCCCCACGAACCAAAACCCTGTGAGGAGAAACCTATTCTAGAACTTTTTATCATTTTGTATCCTCCTCCTCCTCCTTCTCCTTCCCCATCCTCCTCCTCCTCCTCCCCCTCCTCCTCCCCCTCTTCCTCCTCCTCCACATTCTCACGATTATCATTTTTCTTTAAAATAATTGTTCGCGACTCTCTAAAAAAAAATCCTTCTCCTTCCTTCTTCTTACCCAGCTTTGCCATAGACTGGACAACCGTGCAGTGGACGGACTTGCGCAAGCCTCTGTACTCTGGGCTGGCAGCGGAACTTTTCCTGGTGCACACTTTTGCCGACAATGTACCGCCGGCCGTGGAGCGCCAGGCGGCCTGGTACCAGCAGCTTATGTCTCCTCATCAACCCATGCTGGCCTACAACTTCACCAAGGCTTCTGAACAGCTGGCTTCAGGTACTAGGGGGAGTTTCTGGGTGTGTAGTATACTGTACATGTTGTGCATACACACGGGGACTGGATGTAAAAAAAAGCATTATGATTGGTTATTCCGTTATCCTCGATATAAAAGAATAAATAAGGAAATAAATAGATAAATAAATAAATAAATAAATGAATAAATAAATAAATAGTGCAGGCCCTTACTGTTGTATAAGGCTTATAACATATAACGTAGAGCGGTGTGTGTGTTGTGTGTGTGTGTGTGTGTGTGTGTGTGTGTGTGTGTGTGTGTGTGTGTGTGTGTGTGTGTGTGTGTGTGTTGTGTGTTGTGTGTGTGTGTGTGTGGGGGGGGGGGGGGGGGGTGGATGGGTGGGTGGGTGGGTGTTGGTGAGTGTGTGTGTGTTTACGTCTGATTCTGTGTGTCTGTCTGCATTGCGTAAGTATAATCCTATTTGCTGTACACGGCGTCTGACTCTCTCTCTCTCTCCCTCTGTCTCTGCCTCTGTCTCTCTCTGTCTCTCTGTCTCAGTCTGTGTCTGTGTCTGTGTCTGTGTCTGTCTGTCTGTCTGTCTGTCTGTCTGTCTGTCTGTCTGCCTGTCTCTCTCTCTCTCTCTCTCTCTCTCTCTCTGTCTCTCTGTCTCTCTGTCTCTCTGTCTCTCTGTCTCTCTGTCTCTCTGTCTCTCTCTCTCTCTCTCTCTCTCTCTCTCTCTCTCTCTCTCTCTCCTCTCTCTCTCTCTCTCTCTCTCTCTTCTTCATATGTTGGTAGCAGCAGTAGTAGTATGTTTACAACTCTTTGTCATGTACCATTTACAATGCCCCAATGTGATTTTTGTATAGTAGCCTAAGACCGATGTACAAGTAAAACTCTTAACTCTCTCCCTCTTCCTCTCACACTCCCCCCTTTCTCTCCATCCCTTCCCCCCTCCCCCCTTCCTCTCTCTCCCCCCACCCCCTCTCCCTCCCTCCCTCTCCTCTCTCCCACCCCCCTCTCTCCCTCCCCCTCTAATCCCCCCTCTCTCCCCCCCCCCCCTAACCTCCCTCCCCCTCTACCCCCCCCCTCTCCCTCCCCCTCTAACCTCCCACCCCCTCTCTCCCCCACCACCCCAACCCCCCTTCTCTCATCTCTCATCTCTCATCTCTCATCTCTCTCTCTCTCTCTCTCTCCTCTCTCTCTCTCTCTCTCTCTCTCTCTCTCTCCTCTCTCTCTCTCTCTCTCTCTCTCTCTCTCTCTCTCTCTGTGTCTGTGGCACGTCACGTGGTGTGGTGGTACTACAGCCTGTGGCAGATCGAACCTGGACCTGGCTTTCCTGATGGACAGTTCCTCTTCCCTCAGTCCTGTGGATTTCCAGAACGCAATCGACTGGGCGGCGGAGGTGCTGGAACCGTTCTCCATCAGCGCTACAGATGTCAGGGTGGCCTTCCTCACCTTCAGCACCGGCTTCCAGGTTTTCTTTTCCTTTTCTTTTCCTTTTTTTTTGTTTTTTGTTTTTGTGTTTTGTTTTTTGGTGGTTGGTGGGTTTTTTAATTTTTTTAGTTTAGTTTTATTTTTGTACTACTTTTATGTCATGTCACAGCAGATTTCTTTGTCTTGAAATTCAGGCTGCTCTTCTTCCCTCCCTCTACTCAGGGAGAGTGCGTGGCTACAAGTGCTGCCCCTACCTGTTATGTATATAATTATATATATATATACATATATATATATATATATATGTATGTATAGATAGATAGATAGATAGATAGATAGATAGATAGATAGATAGATAGATAGATAGATAGATAGATATAGATAGATAGATATAGATAGATAGATAGATAGATAGATAGATAGATAGATAGATAGATAGATAGATAGATAGATAGATAGATAGATAGATAGATAGATAGATAGATAGATATGTATATAGATAGACTCTGCTTAACTTGACTTGGAGAAAGCCAGCGCGACCCACTGAGCTATCCCACCCCCAGAATAAATGAAAAAATAAAATAAATAAATACAGATTATGGGAACACCGTATCAACCTTATAATGGACTCAGTCATTGAGCAGAACATCTTGCGCACACGTTAAATCCTGTTTCGCTTTTCGTAAGAGTAGGCCATTGTGTGCCGGTGGGAACAGATGACAATATTTACACAACTGCATACACACGGGGACTGGATGAAAAAAAGCACACGAGTGCTTGTCCCATTATCCTCGATGTAAAATAATAAAATAAATAAATAATAAATAAATGTCTGCCGGTGGAAACAGGTGACAAAATTTACACAACTGCATACAAACGTGGACTGGTGGTAAAGAAAGGCACATGAATGCTTATTCCATTATCCTAGATATAAAAGAATAAAGCAAACAAATAGATAATATTATCCATCAAAT
>CM060341.1:32211080-32218115 GCA_030674155.1 Stramonita haemastoma | reverse complement strand
TGTTGTTGTTGCTTCGATTTTATGTCTGTTCACTCAAAGTGATATTAGACGATGGGATGGGGAGGGAAGGGGGCAATTGTGTTGATGGATGTGTGCAGTAAAAACGGATGTTTGTTTCTTAATAATGTATACAGAAACACAGAATAGGGCTAAACAATGATAGCAACAGTTATATACATAACAGTCACTAGTATGGCCTATAACTATAACAATGTGTCACACACACACACACACACACACACACACAACCACACACACACACACACACACACACACACACACACACCACACTTAAAAACTTAATCTTTTACCCTCTATAAAGATCATTTTGACTTGACTTGACACAAACACACACATACAGACAAAAAATTACAGACAGAGACACTTTTAAGAATCTTTCTCCACATCTCCTGATTCGTGAACTTGCCAACTGTTTTTTTTTTTTTTTTTTTTTTTTTTCTAGGATGGGTGTGGGTCAGCAGCAGACGATGAAAATGGGCCAGCATATTCAGGCAGTGAAGAAGCTCAGAGAGTGGTTTCCCTCTTTGCTGGTTGCCTGTGACGTCTGCTTGTGTCCCTACACTAGTCACGGCCATTGTGGTAAGGTTTTTTTGTGTGTGTGTATATGGGGGGGGGGGGGGGGGGGGGGTGGGGGGGATTGTTGCGGGAGGGGGGGGGGGGGGGGGGGATTGTGCAGGAATGGGGGCAGGTGTTACGTCTATTTTTGATTTATTTTATTTATTTATTCTTTTATATAGAGGACAATGGAATAAGCACTCATGTGCTTTTTTTTAACATCCAGCCCCTGTGTGTATGCAGTTTTGTAAATCTTGTCATCTGTTCCCACTGGCACACGACCTACTCTTATGAAAAGTGGAACAGGATTTAAGATGTGCGCAAGACGTTCTGCATGCGTTCGCACAAGAGGGCCTCAGTTTATAGTCTCATCTGAAGGACTTTTGGGGGGGAGTGGAGTCAGCATGATGTTAACTCAAGGGGAAAAATCCCCTCAAACAGGAATGGAACCCGGGTCGTCAGATAATGTTCTGACCACTAGGCTATCCCGTCCCCTGTACTATTGAAATATTTCTCTTCCTTTCATCCTCCCCTTCTCCTGATCCTTCCCCTGTTTCCTTGTTTTTTCCCTTCACGCCATGATTTACGTTTATCCGTTATGATTATACTGATGTATCATAACTGTTTCTCACTTGGTTTCCTTTTTTCTTGTCCCCATTCCTCAGTTAACTGCTGCTGTAGTCTAGTGGTTAGGGCGTTGGACTCCTAATCTAAAGGTTGCGGGTTCTATCCCAGCTTTCGGCTATGGCGTTGTGCCCTTGGAAAAGGCACTTTACGGCTATTTTCTCACCCCACCCAGTGTAAAGCCGCCGCTGTAGTCTAGTGGTTAGGCGTTGGACTCGTAATCTAAAGGTTGCGGGTTCGATCCCAGCTTTCGGCTATGGCGTTGTGCCCTTGGAAAAGGCCCTTTACGGCTATTTTCTCACCCCAGCCAGGTGTAAAAGGGGTACCAGCCTTGTGTTGGGGGTTAACCCTGCGACAGACTGGCGTCCTATCCAGGGGGGAGTCTATGACTTCTCAGTCGCTTAACGCCACAGAAACCGGGATAAGCACTGGCCTGATGAGCCTTAGGCTCGGGACAGACTTTAACTTTAACTTATTCCTCAGTTAGACCTCCAAGGTTCACCAATGGTGAGATTTTGCGTATATGTACACAACCAGTTTTGCCCCACAATGAAGGTAGCTGTATTCCGATGTCAGGGATGTCTGCTGGGTTTGGTCACGTTTCTGTAACCTGTGAAACAACTACATGAATTACGGGATATTCTCTTGTTTGCTCTTTAATTATTAGTGCCTTTTTATTAAAAAAAAAAAAAAAATCAAAATCATCATTTGATTTTTACTTCTTATTTTGTTTCTGAATGAGTGCATTAAAAAAAAAAAAATTATTACCTTATTATTGTATTTCTGCCTTATTTCTTGTCTGTTTTTTGCTACTTGGTATGGTTTCTTGCTCTTGGTATTTGGATCAGTATTATTGTTGTTGTTGAGTGAGAGGGTTTGTTTTTTGTGTTTTTAAATCTTGATCTTATCCCTGATAAGGGCGGGGACTGGATGAAAAAAAACCTCACGAGTGCTTGTTCATTATCCTCGAAATAAAAGAATTTGCCTTGCCTTGCCTTGCCTTGCCTTGCCTTGCCTTGCCTTGCCTTGCCTTGCCTTGCCTTTTGGTGTGGGTCATGTATTGATGTATCAGGAAGATGAGGGACAGTGGAAGGCAGCATTTAGCAGTGGGAGGGCTGGACTTTGCCAGATTCCTAGAGAGCAGCACAGGATAGAAAAGGATATTATAATAAATATATATGTGGCGCTCCACCACGAAATGAGTCGCTTAGCACATTACTCAATTTTGCGCTAGGTGCCTTTAAAGGCAGGTGGGGGTCAAGTTGTCAATTTTGTGATTTTGATTGATTATTAAACTAGATCTGTTTATTTATCTTATAATGAAATATCAAAGTATAATTTTTATTCCTTTTTGCTTTTAAATGTGTTTTGAAAATCCCAAAGCACTCATTCTGACAACTGTTACTAAAATAAACTTGCCGTTTCTCATTTTGTCACATCCTGCAGTCTATCATTTCAATTTGTAATAATGTTGCGCAGAATTGTCCGATTTTCAATCTGTTTTTTGTATTTGATAGCCACTTTATTGCAATTAATAACATGTTAATAACTAAAAATTGACCTCATGTGCACTCCGTCTCATTATGTGGTGGAGCGTCACATATGTCAAATAATGGAAAACATTGGGTGTTGTCTTTGTGGCCCAAGACTCGAGGGAGAGAAGATGATGATGATGATGATGGTGATGATGATTTATGGTGGCGGTGATGTTGATAATGATGATTATGGTGGTGGTGATGGTGATGATGATGATTATGGTGGTGGTGATGGTGATGATGATGATTATGGTGGTGGTGATGGTGATGATGATGATTATGGTGGTGGTGATGGTGATGATGATGATTGGTGGTGGTGATGGTGATGATGATGATTATGGTGGTGGTGATGATGATGATGATGATAATGGTGGTGGTGGTGGTGGTGTGGTGGTGGGGGTGGTGGTGGTGGTGGTGGTGGTGGTGATGATGATGATGGTGATGATGATGGTGGTGATAATGATGAGGATGGTGGTGGTGGTGATGATGATGATGATGATGATGATGATGATGATGATGATGATGTGATGATATCAGTATTAGTTAAACTGAGAGAATAGTCTTGTAAGCATGGTGTTGGTGATGATAATGATGAGGATGATGATAATATTATCAGTTAGACATGATGATGATAGTATCAGTTAGACTGAGAAACTTAAGCCCATGTAAGCATTTTTACATAAGCTTTAAAGTATTTCTTCTTTTTTGTTGTTGTTTTGGCATCATATCAGCCATATCCTCATCTTTTTTTCCGTCAGGGATTTTGAGAGAAAGTGGTGCTCTGGACAACGCAAAAACCATCGACCGTCTGGCAGAGGTGGCAGTGAACTATGCAAAAGCAGGTAAAGACACAATCTGAAATCCAAGGTGCCCCTACCCCCCCCCCCCCCCCCCCCCCCACAACTTTGAGTGTTGTTGCTGCATGTTTCCCCAGCGGAACATCCTCCAATTGTAAAACCATTTTTGCCCCCATTTTCGAGCAGTCTCCGGAAAATGTTTTTGATAATTCAAAGTTAGCCTTTACCATTGTTGGATGTTTGTTGCACAGCCCACTTGAATAATTTATTGCAGTTACATTATTGTTGTTAAATGTTCATACTTTGCTGAATTTAATTTTTGCTCCTGTACAAATACAAACTTATTGACGTTTTCTCTTTTAACCCCCTTACCACTCACTTCAATAACTTCCATTACACTTTCCACTTCTCTCGTCTAATATCACTTGATGAACAAGCGTTAAATTGAAGACAACAACAACAACAACAACAACATCCTCTGGGTCACCAGAATATGCACCTTGACTCACTCATCCTGTCCCCCCGTGGGAATGCTGGAGATCCTGTTAGTATGAACAGCATCCCCCACCTTCTGGAAATTCTGTGCTAGGGACTCCCTCTTTTTTATTTTTTTATCCCACTCTTTGTGTTTTGCCTTGTTCCTGTTCTTCCTGTCATCTCCTTCATTGTCTATTTTCTGCCTTCTTGGTCCATTCTCCTGCCATTTTTAAAAAAAAAAAATTTTTTTTTTTTTAAAAACTCTAGAATGACTTAAATTAAACAGTTTTCTTCCAGGCCGAAGTTGGATGCGCTGGGCTTGACTTGTCAGGGGCTTAACAGGAGTGCAATGCATTTTTGCTCATATTACAGACAAAATGTAAGTTGATGTCTGAGCGTTTGAAGAAGAAGAAGAAGACACACTATGGGAATACTTTGAGACCATATGAAGTACACACTGGATGAGAAGTTTGTGCATGACTCTTTTCAAGTACACTGCCATTTGTGACGCTCCTCCATGAAATGAGTTCGCTTAGCACCTGACCCACTTTTCTGCTAGGAGCCATTAAAGACTGGTGGGGTCAAGCTGTCGATTTTTTAGATTTTGATTGATTATAAAACTATAGCCACTGTTTTACCTTGCAATGAAATATGCAATGAAATACCATGTTTATGAATTACACAGAGAAGTAAAAGACAAGAGGATTTTCACTGAAGCCTCTGAAACTTGAGTGAGGTGACAGCTCCTGATATGGCTTTCATGGATGGTAGGGCTATTAAACAATACTATGATTATGATTATGATTACACAGTGCAGTAAAAAACAAGAGGATTTTCACTCCACAGGTTGCCAGGTGAGATGATAGCCCTGATATGGCTTTCATGAAACACAGTGCAGATGTTAGGATGTGTTGTTCAAAATCACCATTGATATGATGGACAGCCAGCCATACTCTGACTTCAGAGGAAGAGCACAGTGCAGCAAAAAAACAAACAAGAGGATTTTCACTGAAGCCACTGAAACTGAGTGAAGTAACACCCCCTGATATGGCTTTCGTGGTCGGTTAGGGCTATATACAATATTATGATTATGGTTACACAGTGCAGTAAAAAACAAGAGGATTTTCACTCCACAAGTGTTGCTAGGTGATGGTTCCATCTGATATGATGGACAGCCATACTCTGACTTCAGAGGAAGATAAACAGTGCAGCAAAAAAAAAAAACCAGAGGATTTTTTTTCCCTCTCTGCAGGTTGCCATCTGATTATGATGGACAGCCAGCCATACTCTGACTTCAGAGGAAGAGCACAGTGCAGCAAAAAACCAGAGGATTTTTTTTCCCTCTCTGCAGGTTGCCATCTCACATGATGGACAGCCATACTCTGACTTCAGAGTGGAAGAGCACAGTGCAGCAAAAAACCAGAGGATTTTTTTTCCCTCTCTGCAGGTTGCCATCTGATATGATGGGACAGCCAGCCATCTCTGACTTCAGAGGAAGAACACAGGTGCAGCAAAAAACCCAGAGGATTTTTTTCCCTCTCTGCAGGTTGCCAGGTGATTGCCCCGTCAGACATGATGGACGGGAGGATCGGGGCCATCAAGAAGAAGCTGCACGCCAGCGGTTTGAGCAACACCGTGTCGGTCATGAGCTACAGTGCCAAGTTTGCCTCCAGCTTTTTACGGGCCCTTCAGGTAACGTGGATTGGCGGTCTACAGGTGACCTTAGTTAAAAGTTAAAGTCTGTCCGAGCCTAAGGCTCATCAGGCCGGTGCTTATCCGGTTTCTGTGGCGTTAAGCGACTGAGAGTCATAGACTCCCCCCTGGATAGGACGCCAGTCTATCGCAGGGTTAACCCCCAACACAAGGTTGGTACCCCTTTTACACCTGGGTGGGGTGAGAAAATAGCCGTAAAGTGCCTTTTCCAAGGGCACAATGCCATAGCTGAAAGCTGGGATCGAACCCACAACCTTTAGATTACGAGTCTAACGCCCTAACCGATAGACTACCGCGGCGGCTACAGGTAACCTTAGCGCCTGAAAAAAAAAACAAAACAAAACAAAAAAAAACAACCCAAAACAAAACAAAACAACAAAAAACAATCCCCCACCCCCCCCTCCCCAAAAACCTTAGCACCTGTCTAGAAAGCAAAAAGTCGGGTCGGAGTGTGCGGAGGTTCGAATCCCGTTTGGGCCCGAAACTTTTGCCCCCATCCCTGTGATCATGAGTGGTGGTCTTGGTGCTAGTCTTTTGGATGAGATGATAAACCTGAGGTCCATGTGTTACGCACCATTATTTTATTATATTTTTTTCTCTCATCTTCCACAATCTCTGATCTCTTCCACAATCTCTGATCTTCCACAATCTCTGATCTCTTCCACAATCTCTGATCTCTTCCACAATCTCTTTCTCTTCTACAATCTCTCATCTTCCACAATCCCTCATCTTCCACAATCTCTGATCTCTTCTGCAATCTCTGATCTCTTCTGCAATCTCTGTTCTTTTGTATTTCTCTGTTCTTCTGCAATCTCTGATCTCTTTCTACAATCTCTGATCTCTTCCACAATCTCTGATCTCTTCCACAATCTCTGATCTCTTCACAATCTCTGATCTTCCACAATCTCTGATCTCTTCCACAATCTCTGATCTCTTCCACAATCTCTTCTCTCCTACAATCTCTCATCTTCCACAATCTCTCATCGTCCACAATCTCTGATCTCTTCTGCAATCTCTGATCTCTTCTGCAATCTCTGTTCTTTTGTATTCTCTGTTCTTCTGCAATCTCTGATCTCTTCCACAATCTCTGATCTCTTCCACAATCTCTGATCTTCCAGAATCTCTGATCTCTTCCACAATCTCTGATCTCTTCTACAATCTCTGATCTTCCACAATCTCTGATCTCTTCCACAATCTCTGATCTCTTCCACAATCTCTGATCTCTTCCACAATCTCTGATCTCTTCCACAATCTCTGATCTTCCACAATCTCTGATCTCTTCCACAATCCCTGATCTTCCACAATCTCTGATC
>CM060341.1:32188580-32206080 GCA_030674155.1 Stramonita haemastoma | reverse complement strand
TAACGGTACCAGAGGAGGGTTTGTTTATAGTGATCCGTCATGCGGCTAACTGGCATTAACGGACTCTGGAAATAGTTTTGATACGGCAAAACACTGCTTCTCCTTTCCTATGAGAATGTTCATAAAGCTTTGTGTGTGTGTGTAAGTAGAATTTACCTAGGAACCCGTTTTGCAGTCTTCTGCACCTCAGAAACCCAGGAATTGAAGGAAAATTTGGTTACGCCGGTTTTCCTCCTTACAGGACTGAAGGGTAGCAGAATGCTGAGCTGGAAAACAGGCTTACCGCACTGAAAGGGTTAATGGTGAACTCACTCATGAGCCTGGAGGAATCTGAGTATAGAAAGTGTGTGGTGTGATTACTAACACAGACAAAACGTACATAGCCCAGCCACTTTTTTTTTTTCTTCTCCATATGTCAAAATCTGTCAGTTTCCCCCACTTTCTGCTCCTTCTCGGCGGCTAATTATTTCATCCCATCCCAGCCTAGCTGTGGCCAGCTGATGCTATTTATAGCAGGAACTGACCACACTTGGACTAGGTAAAAGGAAGGAGCGCGCTAAATTTAGCACCCCGCAAGTCCTTCGGACGAGACTTTAAACCGAGGCCCTCTGTGCGAATGCACGCAGAACATCTTGCGCACACGTTAAAACCTGTTCCGCTTTTCATAAGAGTAGGCCATCATGTGCCGGTGGAACAGATAACATTTACAAAACTGCATACACACGGGGACTGGATGTAAAAAAGCACAAGAGTGCTTATTCCATTATCCTCCATATGAAAGAACAAATCAAATCAAATCAAATCAAAGGCCCTATGAGTGATGTTGGATTTGTGCACTGTGCGTCGCCCCTATTGCTCTTTGTTTCGTCTGTCTGTCCTGTTGTGTTCATAGTGTGAGCGGACACGAAATCGTGAGATAGGAGGGAGAAGAGTGTGAGGTTTGTCGTCGCATTTGGCACCTTGATTTTTTGCTCTTGCATTTGGCTTTTTTTTTTTTTTTTCTCTTGCATTTTGCATCTGTTTTGTTGTTGTTGTTGTGTGTTGTTGTTCCTCGGATAGAGCTTTCAGGTTTACCAATGGTGAGATTTTTGTGGTCCTCCCCCTCTCCCCACCCCTGCCCGCCATTTAGGTAACCCGCATTTTGATTTCAAGGGATAGTTTCTAAACACGACATCTGTGTCTGTGTGGTTTTTTAAATATTGTCACAATTCCTACTGGCATGAAATGGCTTACTCTTCTGAAAGGTGGACCAGGTTTTTCACGTGTGCACAAAGACGTTCTGCGTGAAATTACTCACAGAGCTTGGCTAATTGTCTTATCCGAACCTTTGACGTTTAGTTTGATTTTTTTGGTCAAATGGGGAAGAAAGGGTAAGGCTAAGAATCGAACCCAGAACCTCAGGGTTTGCTCGTTAGGCAGGTGAGTGTTTTAACCATCATGCCACCTTGCTTCTTTTGCATCTGTTTTGCTCTTGCATTTAGCACCTGTGTTACGTCTTTTGATCTGGTGAAGAGTAGGGTTTGTTTGGTTTTTTTTGTATCATTCATATGATGATTGTTATTATTGCTGTTGTTATCAAGGTATTCAGAAGTTGAAAGGAGGAGATTTGGAGTGTTCATTTTTTTTTTGTAAAGCTACGACTATAGGCAGATATTCACATAAATGAAGGAGGATGTTTTGGACTTTTTTTTTTTTCTAAACAGAATTTCATTGTTGTTGTTGTTGAAAACTGAATCTGATAACGTGGTTCCATGTCGTGTTTATTGTTTTGCATGGGAACAGTGCTGAGATATATTTGTTCTACAATAAAGCCATGATATTCTTCAACTTCAGTTGGTCCTGTGAGTTGTGAAGTCCAGGATGCTGAGATGCCTGTTGTAGGGGAATTTTCTCCCTGCAGTTTACATCTGTACCTCCCCAGTGAGGGTTGCTGAAGTACCTCTTAGTTAAACAGCATCCCCACTTTCCCAGAAATTCTGTACTAGGATTTCCCTCTTTTCTATCCGCATTTTTGTTTCTGTCTTGTTTCCTTTCTTCCTGTCATCTCCTTCTTGTCTATTTTCTGTCTTCTTGATCCATCCTCCTGTCTTTTTTTCTTCAGAAAGACTTTAAAAATAGCAATTCTCTCCCACACTGGAGTCGGATGCGCTGGGCCTGACTTGTCTGGCGCTTAACGGTAGCAGAAACACATTTTCGCTCATATGAGAGACAGCGATAGTTGCTGTCTGAGCATTCTACGAAGAAGAAGAAGACAATCTGTGCTAACTTCATTCTACCTTTTTAAAAAAAAAAAAAAAATTTTTTTTTTTTTACTTCAGTCTTTCCATAATCCTTTGACAAAGACTATAAACTGAGAATCTGTGCCTGAGAGCACTCTCAACGTCTTGTGGACTCGTTAAAACCCATCCCTTTTTTGTGGTTTTTGTGTAAAAAAAAACCCACAACCCCCCAGCAAAATTTAGAGGGCAGCTTTGGGTGGGTAAAGTGAATGAAACACATAAACTCAGCATGCATCGGGATGGGCTCCGCTAGACTTCATTGCCCCAAGACTGACACATGGGCTGAAAAAATTCCAGTGCAGTGCCACAAATGATTCCTGAAGAAGTGAAGGGAGAAATGATGTCATGTCCTTCTGAACGAGAGAATATTGAACATTCTTTGTCTGTGTTATTTTCTCTCTCTCCTTTTGTCTCTGTCTCTCTCTGCCTTGCTCTGTCTGTCTGTCTGTCTGTCTCTCTGTGTCATTCTCTCTCTGTCTGTCTGTCTGTCTGTCTCTGTCATTCTCTTTGTCTGTCTCTCTCACCACACGCACTCACACACACACACACGCACGCACACACATATGGAGAGACACACATGAGTTGCATACAAGAGTCACACACAGTTTATTTTATTTCTAAAAAAATCTCCACAAACGAACAAATAGAAAACAAAAGAAATGTTTAAGCTTATGATAATAATTTCATCGCACAATAAAAACTAATTTCTTCTTCTTGTTTTAGTACCCATGCTGATTATTATTTATTGGAAGAGATTTTTTTTTTCTTACTCAGGATTATCTGTTTGGTTTTTTTTTATTTTTTAGGGTATATTTGTAAGTGTGAAAGTTGCTTTTTTGTTTTTATTTTATTTTTTTTTTACAATACTGAAGTGTGTGTTTGCTTCACAATTCACAATAGTTTATTCTCATTAACTCTTTTGAGCTATAGAGAAAGCTACACCTGTTGCGGTTGCCAAGGGCAAAAATCTATTGACACTTGGTTGTGTTCCTCAGTGTAACCTCCCTTGTAAAGGATAACCAAAAAAAAAAAAAAAAGAAAACGGGCAGAAGTACTTTTAGATTTGCCAACTCATGACATTATGATATATGCAGTTAAAGCGTATACACTAAAAAAAAAAAAAGTAAAACCAAAAAACCAAAACCAACAACAATTTAAAAAACAACAACAACAAATCAAACAATGTGAACCCCAAACTATATAGACTACAAGGAATGAATAAATGTATAACCAACAAATTCACTTAAGCAAAGCCCACTATCAACTTATTCAATGAAGTAAAAATATATATATAATCGGTGAATTTACTTAAAAGAAAAGAATGATTAATCTAGTCAATTAAGGTAAAAGTATGATAGAATCACTGAATCAAGTAAAATTATATAATCTGTCCAATTAAGTAAAAGTATGCACAATCTATTCATTTAAGGGGAAAAAAAAGATCAAATGTTTTAATGAAGTAAAAAAAAAAAAAAAATATATATATATATTATATATATATATATATATATATATATTCAATCAGTTCAGTCACAGAAAACTATAACCAATGTTTTTAATCAAGTAAAAGTACAATCAATCTTGTCTATGAAGTAAAAAAATAATATCCATCTCTCCAACTACAGAAAAACTATAAGTCCATTCAATCAAATAAAAAAGGAAGATGGCAGGACGGTTAAGACATTCACCTGCCAAACAAGTAAGCTGTGAGGTTCTGGGTTTGATTCCCAGTCTTGCCTTTTCTTGCCAGCTTGATGAAAAAATCTAACAGAATGTCAAAATCCTTCAACTGAGACCATAAACCGAGGCCCCATGTGTGAATGCATGCAGAACATCTTGCTCAGACATTAAAAACCCATTCTGCCTTTTAGAAGAGTAGACCATCTTACGATAATTCAAACAGAGAACAAAATTAAAAAAAACAAAAACAAGGACATAGGTGAGGTGTCGTGTTTAGACACTATCTTTAAAGTCGGAATGCAGCTACCTAACTGGGGTTGGGGGGGGGGGGGGGGGGGGGAGGTCGCATATGCAAAAATCTCACCATTGGTGAACCTCAGAGCTCTAGTTGAACAAGGGAAAGGGGGGGGGGGGGTCAGGTAAAACTGTTAAAGCATAATCTCTTCAGTGTCAGGTAAAAACAGTCAAGGTTATAGGGTTTCTCCTCTCACACAATCAGTCTACTCGATCAACTACACATTATATCCAACCTATTCAATCAAGTAAAAAAAACCCCAACCAACAACCATCAAACAAAAACAAACCAAGACACTGTACACACTTCTGCATGTTCTTTGATTCTACACCTGCTGTGAGTTCATGCATGCAAAAAGACAAGACAATGGCTAAGATAAAGGCTGGTAAATGGTCTGGGAAGGCAGAAAATAACCAAGAGAGATGATAGGAAAAGAAATGAAAAGATGGAAACAACAGAGAGTGATAGAAAAAAGGAGAAACTTCTAGCACAACACTTCCAGAAGGTAAGGTAGGCAAAAGGTAAAGGTGTCCCATAACCTTTGTGGTCGTAGGCGAGCGAGGCGTCAGAGGCCTCAGCATCTCTAGGGGGGGCAGCATGTTGAGGACGGCACCCATCTCCTCTCCCTCGATGCTTTAAGATGGTAAGGAGGCTAGTTATACTGAAAGAGCCCCCAGCCTCCCCAAGGGAGAGAACAGGCACCACCACCACCAAAGTGACCCAGGAGCAGTGCTGGGCCTCCCCTGGTCTGTGGCTTCACAGCGGCTACTGGCCAAGCCAGTGTGTGGCTTCACAGCGGCTACTGGCCAAGCCAGTGTGTTGCTTCACAGCGGCTACTGGCCAAGCCAATGTGTGGCTTCACAGCGGCTACTGACTGAGCCAATGCTTACTGTAGTGTTTATGATATGACTGCACAGTCTATAAATGAAAAAAGAGCTCACTGTAGCATTTATGGTATGATTACACAGTCAATAAATCAAAAAAGGGCTCATTGTAGCATTTATGGTATGATTACACAATTAATAAATAAAAAAAGAGCTCACTGCAGCGTTTATGGTATGATTACACAGTCAATAAAAAAAAAGAGCTCATTGCAGTGTTTATGGTATGGTTACACAGTCAATAAATCAACAAAAAAAGAGCTGACTGTAGCATTTATGGTTTGATTACACAGTCAATAAATAAAAAAAGAGCTCATTGCAGTGTTTATGGTATGGTTACACAGTCAATAAATCAACAAAAAAAGAGCTGACTGTAGCATTTATGGTTTGATTACTCAGTCAATAAATATAAAAAAAGAGCTCATTGCAGTGTTTATGGTATGATTACACAGTCAATAAATCAAAACAGAGCTAATTGCAGTGTTTATGGTATGATTACACAGTCAATAAATCAAAAAAGAGCTAATTGCAGTGTTTATGGTAAGGTTATACAGTCAATAAATATAAAAAAGAGCTCATTGCAGTGTTTATGGTATGATTACACAGTCAATAAATCAAAAAAGAGCTAATTGCAGTGTTTATGGTATGATTACACAGACAACAATAAAAAAGCTCACTACAGAGTTTTTGGTATGATTACACAGTCAACAGATCTACAACCCACTTCTCCAGTGCTGTGGTAAATATTGTGCAAACATCTGGAATAAACAATGAACATGTGTGCAGCATATATGTTATTGACAGTGGAATGTATTTTTGTGTATATATATTCCTTACAGGTTGTAGTGCCAATAAATGTAAAGTACATCATCCCATTTTCTGGCGTATGCTGTTACTAAATCTGGTTTACACAACAACACTGTTTATGGCACACGTTATGAACAAAGCTGGAGTTTAAAAAAACAGAAACATTTTCATGTATAAACAATCAATACAAATGGAACATATCATGGCCTACAAAGCTATCTGTTACAGTGTGCACTTTATGCACTATAATGTTTGAACTACCAACCCCCTTTTTCCTACCCTCTCCCCACCTCCCCTCTGTCCCCTCTTTTGTAGAAAGAATGTGCTCAACTTGGGTAAAGTGTTACAGTGTGCTATGTAAACAAACAAGTCTATTTGCTGGTTGTGGTCTGGACTTTCTGTTAATCAATGTACTTGAGGTTTTCTCTAAAGAAACCAGTGGAGGTCTGGATTGTCACCCCATTTCTTCACCTTAGGTGTCCAAAAAGTCTCCATAGGAGCATAGACTTGGCAACCCAGAGTGATGGTGTAGCAAACTCACACATGTATGAAGGCCTATGGCCCCAGGCCTGGTGGCTCAGCCTTTGTCTTACATTGCCATTATCAGCTACAGTGGGGTTCTTTTGTGTGTGTCCTGAGGCATTGTTGTAGAGTTTCCAGAGGTGTACCCTTACCAACTTAGACAGTCATGTGGTAAACACTTCAGAGCTTGCAGCTAGTGGGTCTCTAACTTGCTGAATTACGCCCCCCCCCCCCCCCCCCCTCACCTCTAGTAAGTCAGCAGATTTTGTGATATAGGCAGGATAGGCCTAGACCCATTGGTTGATTTTAGCTTGTGAATAAATTTGTTTGTCAGTGGATTCCAATGTGTTGTCAGTATTGGCAAGTCTCAGTTTTCAAACGTGTTCATTGGTTAGCTGGAACTAGTATTCCTGCAACTAAGCCAATATAACATGGTGTTGCACAGTCATTTTTTGGCTGGGAGTTAATTAAATCACAACAACAACTACAAAGTCATTCTCTTGCTTGCTGTCTGGTGCCACATTATTCTTCAAGTTGGGTTGTAATCTGATGAAACTAGAGGAATGACTTACACTGGAAAACATCAGTTTTTGTTCTTCTGTTTGAACTGTAAGTAAAACATTTCTCTTTTTTTTTTTTTTATTTTTTTTATAGCAGTTGACAGTTAAAGAGGTTTGTCAAGGTAAAAGCTGATTTGATAAAGTAATTTCATTTGTGCACTGACTGGATTTATTTATTGATCTGGTTCAATGAAAGGGTGTAGTTGCTTTACACAGGAAAGTTGGCTAATTGTGAGACCTTTATTATTTAAATGTGTGATCTTGGATTTATTCATAGTTGGATGCTGATGTTTAAAGAGGAATTTCATGAGTAACTGAATTGGGTTTCTTACATTCAGCTAGACAACGATAGTATTTGCTATGTGTACCTTTCATGAATTATGTACCTGGTTAAATATGGATGGAGTAATTACGTGAATTCTATTTTTGTTTCAGCTGTGTTGTTGGTAGATGAAATAAATTGTGTTACCATAACACCCCTACTTGGCCTCACTTAAATATTCCTTTGAGTTATTGAGTTCCTGAGTCCTCTAACCTCTTTCCCTTTACCCCCCACCTCCACCTTCCAACACATCAACACCACTCAAAATGAATTTTAAAAAAACCCTCTAAGACAACACCTATACACATTTTATACATAACCACCACCACCACCACCACCACCACTTAATTCAAAACACACTGAGAAAACACCTACACACAAATATATATGCACCACCACCATCACCACTTAATTCTAAACACACTTACAGAACACCTACACATAAATATATATCCACCACCACCACCACCACCACCACCACCACACCCTGACTGCTCTTAGCATAACCAGCTGCACTCTCTTTTAAAGGAGAAAAACATCCTCTCAAGTCAAAGTATTTAAATTTTTTTAAAAGATTTCTTTTATATCGAGGATAATGGAATAAGCATTCATGTGCTTTTCTTCATCCAGTTCCCCGTGTATGCAGTTTTGTAAATATTGTCATCTGTTCCCACTAGCACATGATGGCCTACTCTTACGAAAAGCGGAACAGGATTTAATGTGTGCGCAAGTGTGAAGGCACACAGGGCCTTGGTTTACAGTCTTATCCGAAAGACTTTTGGGGAGAGTGGAGTCAGCACTGATGTTAACTCCAGGGAAAAATCCCCTTGAACAGGAATCAAACTCGGGTTGTCAAATTGCGAGCACAATGTTCTGACCACTAGGCTATCCCGTCTCCCATATGGCTGCCTGTATGGCCAGGTGCTTGAAAAGACTCATCAAATCAGCAAAGTTCTCATGGGGTTGTAGCCTACTTTCAGTCTCACAGTGATTCATTCCCAGGTGGGAGGAGTGACTCAGGGAGCGTGTTGTGGTGGGTGACCCCCATGTGTTAAGCTGGGGAAACATTCAACAACAACAACAACATGTAAAACACTGACTCATGTTTTAGAAAGTGTGAACTACAACTTCATCAACTAACCAAATTTTTAAATGACTCTGACTTTAATTAGGTAGGACCACGGCAGCCGCTAATGAGTAAAGCGTAGGGGAAAGTGGCAAATTAGATCTACTTTGCACCCAAATTTCTCCATCCAAATCTAAAAGAAAGCTAAAAAAAAATATACTAGTAAAAAGTTTAATGCATTAACTTAACGTCTGTAATATCATTTTGCAAGAATGATGGCTGGATAAGTGCGAGCGATGATTTGATATCGGTAATAAACTTAAAAACTCGCCGCTACCGGAGCCTCACTGGCTGAAAACGCGACTCGGTGAATTTTCGTGCTTCGTCTTCCAACACGATCTGTCACCCCTTCACTATACAAACCTATTCATAGCGCATACCATTGGAAAGAAGAAACTCTCCACTAACCGATTATATGAGAGAAACTGTAGTGAAGTTTTTTTTAAATACAGTATAATGCGTTTAAAAATTCCCTACATTTTTCGGAAGTCGTAGAAATTTCCCTATTAATCGTACAAAAAAATCCAACACAGCGTTAAAAAGCTCGTTTTTTCAAGAACAAAAACCTCATTTCAGTTTATCGGTTATTTCCGTTAAATGGCGTCTGATTCTCATTTGCATACAGCACCCCCCTTCTAACTGACCAAAATGGCGGCCTTAGCGAGTCTACACATAGATGCTTCAGACTTGCGAACGTCGATAGATATTTTCGATGTGTACAGCGCATTTACACTCACATCTAAAGAAGTAAATGCTGTGCTTTTATTCTGTACGTAGTTACTATCGAATCTCGATGATTTTAGATTTAAAAACTTATCGTTGATCGCAAGTTTATCCCGGACTGGGATCGCAGGGAGCGAAGAACTAGGTCATCGAAGGGTGCTCTCAGAATTTATGAGCTCGCCTGAAATTTTTCTATTATAACAATAAATGAGGGTGATGATTCTATTCTAAATAGTTTCTAGTAGTGTTTGTTTTTTTCTTAGGATCTGTACTTTGTTATATCGTGCCGAAATGTTCGACGAAACATCGTGAAAACAAATGCAAGAATGATAACTCTTGCCTAGATCTAATTTCTAATAGAGATTTGGCCGATTTTGTTTACCGTTTGTTGTGTCTGTGTGCATGTAAGACCGCATTTTTAACAGAAATAGTGATTTAACGATTAGAAATCACTCCTGAATGCATCCATTTAAATTCATGCAAAACAAAACTTTTTTTTTATTTTTTAATCAGAGCATACTAATGAGCATACAAGTGTGTGTGTGTGTGTGTGTGTGTGTGTGTGTGTGTGTGTGTGTGTGTGTAGATGCACGGGTGTGTGTGTGTGTGTGTGTGTGTGTGTGTATGGGTGTGTGGGTGTATGTGCATATGTGTGTATGGCTTTCGAGTAGAATTTTTTTTTTTTTTTAATTTTTTTTAAAATTATATTTATTTTATTTATTTATTTTATTTATTTTATTTTCTCTTTTGGTTGTTGTTATAGTAGTTGCTTGTATTATTTATAGGCATAGTTTATTTTAAAGTTGTTGAAATCATGTTAGCAAGTTAATGTTGGTGAAATGTTTGTTGTTGTTGTTTTAATTGTTTGTTTGCTTTTTCCCCTTTTCTTTCTTTCGTTGTTTTTTTTGTTGTTGTTGTTGTTTTTTTTGTTGTTGTTTTTTTTTTTGTTTGCTAGGGATTTTCTACTTTGTTTTTTGTTGGTTTTTTGTTTTGTTTAGGATTTGATTTTTGCTATTGTTTTGATTTTTTTTTCTTTTCTTTTCTTTAGATAGATGGCTTGATGGAAAAAAGCAGATCGCTGCTTACTCAATGTACCATCTGGAAATAAAAATTTGATTGATTGATTGAAAAATTTGACACACACACACACAGTCACACAAAGTCACACACACACAAATACAATATATATATTACACACACACACACACACACACACACACACACACACACACACACACACACACACATAAGATTCACACACACACACACACACACACACACACACACACACACACACACACACACACACACACACACACACACACACACACACACACACACACACACACACACACACACACACACACACACACACACCACTCATACCTCTACAATTCATACTTGCATGTATGCACACTTAAATAAAATGTACAGACACTAAGAATACACACAGATTAGGCAACTCACAAAAATGTCCAAATTTGCATTTTTAATTGTACAAGAAAAATGTTAAAAAATACAACACTAATAAGTCTATATCATACAGGCATTGCAACAGTATGTCACACAGTGAAAGATATTTCAGCAGAGGTCTAGGAGGTCTGTGATATATTTAGGAAGAAACTATGCAAAGGTTAAAATCACTGGGCACAAAAAGGATACATGCAACATCACAATGCAACATGTAAGCTCACCAGAAACCTAAAAAAAATAAAAAAAATAAAAAAAGAACACAGATGATCACACGAGTACACCTATGATATATTGTACAGAAGATGCTTGACAAGACAAAGGGGGGGGGGGGGGGGGGGGGGGGGGGTGGGGAAAAAAACAAACAGAATCACTTGGAATGGCCTTATAAAGACATGCGCATTGTTTCAAGACAAACATTTTGATAGGTGTACCATTTTTGTCAGTCAATTAGAAACATATATGATGTTAATGCCTATTAGGGGGAGGGGGGCTGAGTGGGGGGGGGGTTTGAGGGGGGGGGGGACCAGAATAACTTGGAATGCTCTTTAAAAAGACTCACTGTTTCAAGACAAATATTTTGATAGGTGTACCATTTCTATCAGTCAATTAGAAGCTGAGATATGATGTTAATGCCTATTGAGGGGGGGGGGGGGGGGGGGGGGGGGGGGGGGGGAGAGGAGTGGAGGGGGGGGGAACCAGAATCACTTGGAATGCCCTTAAAAAGACTCGCTGTTTAAAGACAAACATTTTGATAGGTGTACCATTTTTGTCAGTCAATTAGAAACATATATGATGTTAATGCCTATTAGGGGGAGGGGGGCTGAGTGGGGGGGGGGTGAGTGGGGGGGGGGACCAGAATAACTTGGAATGCTCTTTAAAAGACTCACTGTTTCAAGACAAATATTTTGATAGGTGTACCATTTCTATCAGTCAATTAGAAGCTGAGATATGATGTTAATGCCTATTGAGGGGGGGGGGGGGGGGGGGGGGAGGGGGGAGAGGAGTGGAGGGGGGGGAACCAGAATCACTTGGAATGCCCTTTAAAAAGACTCGCTGTTTAAAGACAAACATTTTGATAGGTGTACCATTTTTGTCAGTCAATTAGAAACATATATGATGTTAATGCCTATTAGGGGGAGGGGGGCTGAGTGGGGGGGGGGTGAGTGGGGGGGGGGACCAGAATAACTTGGAATGCTCTTTAAAAAGACTCACTGTTCAAGACAAATATTTTGATAGGTGTACCATTTCTATCAGTCAATTAGAAGCTGAGATATGATGTTAATGCCTATTGAGGGGGGGGGGGGGGGGGGGGGGGGGGGAGAGGAGTGGAGGGGGGGGAACCAGAATCACTTGGAATGCCCTTTAAAAAGACTCGCTGTTTAAAGACAAATATTTTTGATAGGTGTACCATTTCTATCAGTCAATTAGAAGCCGAGATACGATGTTAATGCCTATGGGGGGGGGGGGGGGGGGGGGGGAGAGGAGTGGAGGGGGGAACCAGAAATCATTCGAATGCCCTTTAAAAAAGACTCACTGTTTAAAGACAAACATTTTGATAGGTTTACCATTTCTGTCAGTCAATTAGAAGCTGAGATATGATGATATGCCTTTGGGCTGGTTTTGTGTTATTATTTGGACAGGTTTTATGCTTCACAAATTGTTGTCCTAGGGGTGTTTTGGATGACTGCAGTTTCCTCTACATGATTTTTAGCTTCTAAAAAAAAATACATAGCATCTGAGTAATAAGTACAAGCTGTAATATAGATCTTAGACACTTTTAGGCATTCTTGAGATTTTTACAGGAGGGTAAAGTACCCCTTTCAGCTCAATTCGCGAGCTATTTTTAGAATTTTTCTCTGATTTTGATGTAAAATTCCATTTGTTTCCTTTGACTTATTTTTCTGCTTTTTAGATATTTGTTTCTTCAAAGTAGCATAAAACAATATAAAACTAGTTTCAGCACTGTCAGGTTCATAATAAGCATGAGGGAGATGTCCAAATAAGGCTTTAAATAACGAAATGACATTTTTTATCCCATCTGAAAATTTTTAAAGTGGTATATCTCAAAAACCGTCTAAGATAATGATATGAAATTTTGCATGCTTCTTGATCTTGCTACTATCTTTCTTTTGAGATAACAAACATCAAATTCTATGACATCTGAAAAAATGAGTGGTCCTACCTACTTTAATGTGTTCCATTGGTCATTAAATTGAGGTGTTTGTTGAGTGTATGATAAACTGTTGTTGTTGACTGTTGTTTTTTATTGCATTCTTTACAGAGAACATTTTCCAGTGACTGGCTGCGAAGTAAGAAGACATCCTTCAAACCAGTTGCCGGAACAAGCTCAAAGAACCGACTGTTCTGCAGACTCTTTGTCGACTGTTGTGCAGTGAGCTTCACCAGTCTGTTGCGGTTTTTGGTGAGGCAATATTTCTCACATGCAGTGAGGTAGTGAAGTAAGGTGTCAACCATAAACACTTGCTTGGCATCACATACTTCCAGTCTAATGTCCATGTAGTCCTCACATTTTGTGCTAATGTGATCCACTTTGTACTCTTCTGCTAATGCCAGGGTTTCAAGCAGCATTTCATCTGCAAAACAAAACATACAAAGGATTTCTTCTTTTTCTTCTTTGAATGCTTAGACATCAACTACTACTGACTGTCAGCCAGAATGCATTGCACTGCTCTTAACCCTCTCGCATTCAGACTCTTTAAACACAGACTGCCCCTAGATTTCACATTCCATCACAAAATCAGGTCAGGCACACATGCTGGCAGGCCTTTTCCTCCTTCTAAATACATACCAGCAGCTATAGTTACTTCCAGACTCTCTACAGGATTTCTCCTTCTAGCCTGATAGAGGTTTAACATGTGGTAGCAATTAGTGATGGTCACAGGGTGATGGATATCTACTGTGTGTTAATCCCGGCAAATCCCGGATCAGGACTTGGGAGAGGGGGGGGGGGGGGGGGTGGTTGGTAATTATTCAATCCCAGAAATCCCAGATTGGGATTAGCTAAGAGGGTTAAGCTACTGACAAGTCAGGCCCTGTGCAGCTGACTCCTGCCTGGGAGAGAATTGTCATGTTTAAAGTCTTTCCAGGGAAAAAAAACCAACAACAGGCAAGATGATGAGACAGGGAAAATGCACTGCCATTAAATAAATGTTTTGTCACAAGTTTTCACCCACAAAAACCTACCTTGACAAAAAATATATCTACCAGGTCAGATTGTAAAAGTCTGAAGATGAAAAAACCAGTTCAAGCAGACACACACACACACACACACACACACACACACACACACACACACACACACATCAATGACACACACCACACACACACCCCACACACACACAACACACACCACACACACCACATATATATATATATATCTGAAATTCACCTGTGATGGGCGTCACAGCAGAGAAACAGGGTGCAGCTGCATGAAGAAGAAAGCCACAGCGTTGTGTACTTCTTCTCCTCCTCCAAAGGAATGCCTCCAGAGTGCTGCTGGACATAGCGTGGCGTCAGCAGAGCCTGGAAAACTGGGAGAGGACAAGGTCAGCAACATCTTGGAGAAGTGCAGACGCTGACCCTCCACAATGAAGACCAGATCCGTGCTGTGGTCACCTTCCGTCAGGGCAGGTGGGACAGAAAAAACTGGAAGAACCTGACTGCATGATGCTGGAATCTGAAAAAAAAGTGTTTGAAGACGTCAAAAACCAGATTGTTTCCTGTAACTGCCGGTTAGATTTGAATGAAGAGCATCACTTGCTATAAAAATGCCAATGTTTGCATCTAGTTTGAGGCCTGAGGAAGACGCGTCTTTGCAAGTGTTTTCCTGTTCAGGGGATCCACCCCCTTTGGTTTCTCCACAGGTGTGAGGGGAACCCAGCCTCACCCCATCACTAGGTGCCTGGCTGGCCATGAACCTACAGCTCACAAAAGATAAGCAGCAAGGTGATATTTCCAGGTGAGAGACCTCCCTCCCACGTAGCAAGGAGATGTTGTATTTGACACAAACAGCAGCGTTGAATGTAAGATCAGTACAAACACTGGCGCTGTGTTGACTGCTTCCTTCGTGGTTCAAAACCCTAGTAGTAGAAATAAATGGGAGGACACCAGCCCATATTGGATGGAAAGTGTGCATGTGTGGGGTGGAGACATAAATAATCTCCTACCCCATTTCTTATCATGGCAACATTTTTACGTACCCTAGCTTGAACTGTAACCTGTCTTGCCCTGTAGGTCCTGAGTTACTAAGACATCACATAGCGCTTTTCAGGCAGTGTCTTGGACAAGTTAATTAAGTCCCTGGATCTCTTTCCTCTTGATGCTTAGCATGGAGATATCAACTGGAAAAGCTTTAGACCCAGGGTCAGACACGCCCAATAGTGCTGGAGTGGGGGAAAGGGGGGGGGAGTGGGGTTTAGACTAGCTCAGACAGTACGTAGTACATCAGACTCAGGATCTTATCATCTGGATTCAAAACTGCTGAGCTATTGGTTGATGGGAATGGGTTTTTTTTTTGTTCTTTCCCACCTGGCTGTATTAGAATCCTATCATCGTGCTTGTATTTCTTATTCTACCTCTATTTCTACCAGGTTTTCATTTTGTTGTTGCTGTCTTTGCACATTCCCTGACGGCTTTGGGATTACCTAAGATAATGATGCAGTCTATCTGACTTTTACCACCTGGGAATCACTGTGGAACGTAAGGACACAGTTGATAAGAATTGTGTGCATGACTGTTTTCAAGGGCATTACCATACATACAGGCAGCCATACCCCGACTTTACAAGAACTTTTTTCCTTTTGAAAGAGAGTACATACTGCTATAGTAAGCAATTGTTATGGCTGAAGACAACTTCAAGACAACTGTTCACAGTGAAAACTACATTTCATTGACTTTGAAGACCTTGTCACTGAACTTACATCAATAACTGATCAAGCTTTTCTGGCTGAGACAACCTGGCTTAAAAAAACCCACCTTCATATAACCTCTTCAGTATCTCCGAAGTCAGAATGGGGCTGCCTTAATAGGACGAGGGGGACGGGGGGGGGGGGGGGGGGGGGGGGGGGTCACATATGCAGCATCTCACCATTGGTGAACCTAGGGCTCTAGCCGAGGAATGAAAAAAAAACCAACCCTTCAGTGCCCCATTGATGGCACGCATCACCATACATATCGTGATGTCCTAGCTATGCTTGTGGACAAAAGTGGACGACCTGGGTTGTTCGAGGAGATTTTTTCTCCTGGAGTTAACATCAGTGCTGACTCCACTCTCACCAAAAGTCCTTCGGATGAGACTTTAAACCAAGGCCCCGTGTGTGAACGCACGCAGAAATCTAGCGCACACGTTAAATCCTGTTCCGCTTTTTGTAAGAGTAGGCCATCGTTGTACCGGTGGGAATAGATGACATTTTCAAAACTGCATACACACGGGGACTGGATGTAAAAAAGCACAAGAGTGCTTATCCCATTATACTCAATATAAAAGAATAAACTAGAATAAAATAAATAAATAAATAAAGTATCCCCATCTGTAGAAACAGGGAACATTGATACAATAAGCCACGTAGTAGGGTTGAGTCAGTATTGTTTAGGGGTGTCACATTTCTGGCATGTTGATTCACTGAATAGTCCACTCCCTCTTTTTTTTCTATCCTTCTACATCCTTAATAAATTACTGAAGAAAAAGTAGTGGAGGAAAAATAAGGGCAGGTAACCACTAACAACTTCTCACTCATTTTGAAAATGACTTATCAAAGTTTCAATAAAAAAAGAAATGAAATAAAAATAAATTCTAGGGAATAATGTCTTTCAATGGCAGCATTTTAGGTATTTTAGGCTTCTTTTATAATAATTTAGTACTTGACCAATGACAGGGCACCATGCACGTCACATGATGTTGCTTGCTCAATGTGGTGGTGAGTTTAACTTACATTCAGGATTATCCCTAGGCTATAGGAGATTCGGGCAGTTGTGTTTTTTTCTTTTGTAAATTGGGATGTTTAGAGCATTTCTCAAATGAAAAGTTGAGATCATCTGCTTTTTGTCTTAAAATAATCCCAGACTGTTTGATACAAGTCTGAAAACCCTTTTAAAATGGGATGTGTCTTCATTTATCTTTAAAACACACCACTATAGACACACACACACACACACACACATGTACACACACACACACACCACACACACACACAACACAAACACCACACCACACACACACACACCACCCTAGCACTAACACACACACACTGACAAGGGTTCGCGATAACAGGGAAATACGAAAATTTTCGAAGCTAGCCGGTACGGCATACCGATTCTGTTTGCCTGTGACCGATTAGATTTCCGTCTCAAAAAAAAAAGTCTGAAGTAACGTTTTCTGACAGTCTGTCATGGGCCTGTACTGTGCTTACCGCACCATCCCCTTTCCATCCCCTTCGAGAACTCTTATCTTTGGCGCCAGCATGATTAGCCTAGCACTCTGAACAGCAAGCTTTATGTGAAAGAACAGAGCTTTGCCCTCTTCTCGGCATGACAGTGACTTCCATTCACAATGAGTAAATGGGGCCTAGATTGATTTATTCTTTATTCTTTTAATCTTTTTATATCGAGGATAATGGAATAAGCACTCCTGTGCTTTTTGACATCCAGTCCCCGTGTGTATGCAGTTTTGTAAATGTCATCTGTTCCCACGGCACACGATGGCACACGATGGCCTACTCAAGCGAAAAAGCGAGGGTCTATGATATGAATTC
Source organism: Stramonita haemastoma (assembly GCA_030674155.1). NCBI lineage: Eukaryota > Metazoa > Mollusca > Gastropoda > Neogastropoda > Muricidae > Stramonita > Stramonita haemastoma. The sequence continues at coordinate 32,188,642 of CM060341.1, read as the reverse complement.
GTGCGTTGCTTTGAGAGAGAAGAGTCGAAAACAAAATCTAAATTGAACGAAAGATTGATGAG
>CM060341.1:32183098-32188480 GCA_030674155.1 Stramonita haemastoma | reverse complement strand
CATACATACATACATACATACATACACACACACACACACACACACACACACACACACACACACACATACATACATACACACATACACACATACACACACACACACACACAACACACACACAAACACACACACACTGACACACACACACACACACACACACACACACACACACACACACACACACACACACACACACACACACACACATAGATGAAAACGAACGTACCATTGGAGCAGCGCAGTGATAGGTCACGTAGAACTTCTTGACTGGTTTGATCAGACACTGGGGATGGGTGCCATTGTACAGCTTCACCATGTACTTGTCGCTTTTCTTCTTCCAGATGGTGCATCTCTCCTTCCACAGGCACGTGTTCATCTGTCACACCAGACCAGCTTAAGGGTAGACACGGGGTCCAAAAGTGCCCCCAAATCATGTTGTTGTTTTTAGAATTAAAAAAAAAACCGCTGGATATATGTTTAAAGGTCTGTCTACCTGTGTCAATTTTTGTTTTTTTTTAAATCAGATTGTAAAATTATGTCTGTAGAAATAGGTTACTTCAACTTTTTTTTTTTTTTTTTTTTTAGATATTTGAAACATTTAGTTTTGGTAGCCATCTTGGATTGTTTCCATGGCAACCGTGCAGTAAACTTGGTAACTCTTTTGATTTTTATGCTTTGCAAGTGATGCCCTTTCAATACAGGGTATAACTTTTAAGTCAAGTCAAGTCAAGTCAAGTCAAAAACACTTTAATCATCCCTGAAGGGCGATTACAATACTGACAGGCATATTTATTGATACAAATCATAATCAAACACACGAAGCAGCTACATTTTTATATTTGTTTAACATGGGCTTGTAAACAAAATTTCATCAGTTTCGACCCCCCAAGTCCCACCTCTTAACAGTCTCCAGTTAGACTACTCTGCTGAGTTGAGTTATTGTGCTTTGTGGTTTGTGGTTGTTGTTCAGGTTTGTGGTTGAGGTTTGTGGTTGTGTTTGGGTTGTATTTGGGTTGTGGTTGCAGTTGTGGTCGTAGTATGGTTGTGTTGTGTTTGGGTCATGGTTATAGCTAGGTTGAGTTGTGGCTGGGTTGTGGGTGGGTTGTGGGTGGGTTGTGGCTGGGTTGTGGGTGGGTTGTGGGTGGGTTGTGGCTGGGTTGTGGGTGGGTTGTGGTTGGGTTGTGGCTGGGTTGTGGCTGGGTTGTGGTTGGGTTGTGGCTGGGTTGTGGTTGGGTTGTAGTTGGGTTGTGATAGTGGCTGTAGTTGGGGTGCGGTTATTTACTTTATTTTATTCTGTAACATTAAGAATAATGGGATAAGCACTCATGTGCTTTTTTCATCCAGTCCCCGTGTGTATGCAAATATTGTCATTTGTTCCTACCGGCACACGATGGCCTACTCTTACGAAAAGCGGAACAGGATTTAACGTGTGCGCAAGATGTTCTGCGTGCATTCGCACACGGGGCCTCGGTTTAAAGTCTCATCCGAAGGACTTTTTGGGGAGAGTGGAGTCAGCACTGATGTTAACTCCAGGGGAAAAATCTCCTCCAACGAGAATCGAACTCGGGTCGTTAAATTGCGAGCACAATGTTCTGACCACTAGGCTATCCCGTCCCTTATCCCGTGGCTGGGTTTGTGGTTGTAGTTTTGATTGTAGCTAGCTGGGTTGTGTTCTGTTGTGGGTGGATTGAGATTGAGTCAGGTTGAAGTTTCGGTTGTAACTGGGTATCTAACTAATAAAGGTTTTTTAGTTGAGTTGTAGTTACCCCCATCCCTCCCCCCCCCCCCACCCCCACCACCCCCCCTTAGCAAAGTCTACAGTGTTTGCAACCAACCATACCTCAACGAACATTCTTGCTGTCAAGCCTTTGCATTCTCCAGCTGAACCGACCACAGATAAACTGACGATGCGACCACCACTAGCACCACCAGCACCAGCATCACCACCGCTGCTGCTCTTGGAACTGCAGTCCAAGTGTATTCCCTTCTTCTGCGCTTGTTTGGCCTTCATGCACCACTCTGTTGTACACGCAAAAAAAAAGCATATGTATGCATACACGCATATGTACGCACACACATATGCATACAGATACAGACACACATATGTGCACAGACAAATATATACATACATATGCATGCACACATGTTATGCACAGATAAATACATACATACATACATACATACATACATACATACATACATACATACATACATACATACATACATACATACATACATACATACATACATACATACATACATACATACATACATACATACATACATACATACATACATGCATGCATGCATGCATACATACACATGCACACATAATTTTATGCACACATACATACATACATACATACATACATACATACATACATACATACATACATACATACATACATACATACATACATACATACACACACACATACATACATACACACACAGACATACAGACATACAGACATACAGACATACATACATACATACATACATACATACATATATACAGACAGACAGACAGACAGACATATATACATGCATACATACATACATAGATATATACATGCATACATACATACAGACAGACATGCATAGATATATACATACATACACACACATACACAAAGACACACACACACACACAAAGACACACACACACACACACACACATACACACACACATACCACACACACACACATACACACACACACACACACACACACACACACACACACACACACACACACACACACACACACACACACACACACACACACACACACATGGTGGAAATAAAGAAAATGACAACAGTGAAGTCATTCATACAAACCATAAAGTAAATTCTGCTTTACAAAGAGGAGAAGAAGAAAAAGAATTGCGAAGAAGAATTCCGAAGAAGAAGAAGAATTGCGAAGAAGTATTGCGAAGAAGAGAAAGAAGAATTGCGAAGAAGAATTGCGAAGAAGAAGAAGAAGAAGTAGAAGAAGAATTGCGAAGAAGAAGAAGAAGAATTGCGAAGAAGAAGGAGAAGAATTGCGAAGAAGAAGAAGAAGAATTGCGAAGAAGAATTGCGAAGAAGAAGAAGAAGAAGAAGAAGAAGAAGAAGAAGAAGAAGAAGAAGAAGAAGAAGAAGAAGAAGAAGAAGAAGAAGAAAAAGAAGAAGAAGAAGAAGAGCAAAAATAACAACAACAACAACAACAAGATCAAGAACAAGAACAAGAAGAACAAGGAGAAGAAAAAGAACAAGAAAAAGAACAATGCAAAGAAGAAGAAGAATGCTAAAAAAGGAAGAAAAAGAAGAAGAAGAAGAGGAACAAGAAGAACAAGGACGAGAACAAGAAGAGGAAGAAAACAACAACAACAACAAGAATTGCGAATCATTGCGAAAAAGACGACGAAGAAAAACAAAATCAACAACAAAAAACAAGAAACAAATAAACAAAAAAATAAACAAACAAAAAAGGACGATGACAGTTAGTCAGAAAGACAAGTGAATACATTATAAAGAAGCATAAATAAGGAGAGAGAGAGAAAAAAAGACAATTCGTTATATTGACAGACAGACAGACAGACAGACAGACAGACAGACAGACAGACAGACAGACAGACAGACAGACAGACAGACAGACAGACAGACGAATACACAATAAGTCTTACTGGTACTGGTAGCTTGTGAAGATGACAAGACAAACGCCAGCAGTAGGACAGTCACCACTGGGGGTCGAGTGTAGCATAGCTGCATGGTTGCCCTAGTTGGGTGGTATGGTATAGTTTTCGGGGAATGGAATTTGCTGGAAATGAAAATAGAAGAAAAAAATGTACACCACGATTTTCTGACTTGCGCATACGTGCGTGCGTGCGTGCAGGCGTGCGAGGAGAGAGAGAGAGAGAGAGAGAGAAGAGAGAGAGAGAGAGAGAGAGAGAGAGAGAGAGAGAGAGAGAGAGAGAGAGAGAGAGGAGAGAGAGAGAGAGAGAGAGAGAGAGTGTGTGTGTTTGCTTGTGTGTGTGTGTTTGCTTGTGTGTGTGTGTGTGTTTGCTTTTGTGTGTGTGTGTGTGTGTGTGTGCTTTTGTGTGTGTGCTTTTGTGTGTGTGTGTGTGTGTGTGAGTGAGAGAGTGTGTGTGTGTGCAAGCAAGCAAGCGCGCATGTGTGTGTGTACAGATTCACGCTTCCACACACACACGCACGCGCGCGCATGCATGCATACACACACACACCTACAAGCAGAACTTGCGAAAACTGTTGCATACACAAAATCTCACCATTACAGAACCTCGAAACCTAGGGCCTAGAAAAACACAGCTTTACTACTGCTATAGCTTAATTCATATATGCACTTATTGTTTTGTATTGTATTGTATAGTGGATCGGTGGTTTAGAGATAACACGCCTGTCTAAAAAGCAAAAAGTGCGAGTCAGAATAGTGCGGTGATTTGAGCACCGTTTTGGGCCCAAAACTTTTCTCCCATCCATGAGTGGTGGGCTGGGTGCTAGTCTTTGAATGATTCGATAAATCGAGGTCCCGTGTGTTACACAAAATTATCTAGCGCACGTAAAAGAACCCACGGCTATAAGAGAGTTGTCCCTGGCAAAATTCTGTAGAAAAAAGCCTCTGTGATAGGGAAACGAATACAGACAGGAAAAGAAAAACAGAAAGGGTAGGCGCTGCACTTATGGCGACTCGCTCTCCCCGGGGAGAGCAGCTGGAATTTCACGCAGAGGAATCTGCTGTGACTTAAAGTGTTGTATTGTATTGTATTGTATTGTATTGTGTTGTGTTGTATTGTATTGTATTGTGTTGTGTTGTGTTGTGTTGTATTGTGTTGTGTTGTGTTGTGTTGTGTTGTGTTGTGTTGTATTGTATTGTATTGTGTTGTGTTGTATTGCATTGCATTGCGTTGCGTTGCGTTGCGTTGCGTTGCGTTGCGTTGTGTTGTATTGTATTGTATTGTGTTGTATTGTATTGTATTGTATTGTAATGTGATGTATTGCATTTTAAACTACTTCCAGTCAAGGTAGATTTCCTTGCGAGAAAATTCAGGCTGATCTCCTCAGGAGGTCAATTATATTTTTTTAAAAACTTCCGCATTCAGATCACGTCGCCACAAGAACAGCGCTACTACCTTTTTATTTTGTTTTTTTCTGTTTGCAGGTCAAGAAAGTGAATGAATCTATTTTTTTCTCTTCAAACATAACTACCCAATACTAATTCAAATATAAACACTCTGTTATCTCAAAATCGCGAGAAATCCGTATGGATTTACAAAATTCAACTAAACTATCTCCATCGCCGCTATCGTCAATAGGAGCTCCATGCAATACCACCAGGGTTCATCATCTTTCTCTCTCTGTCTCTGCTGAGTTCTACGATCTC
>CM060341.1:32178098-32180598 GCA_030674155.1 Stramonita haemastoma | reverse complement strand
TTACTGAAAATCTGTCACAAAGGTATTGAGGGGAAAGGTTGCTCATAATTTTATACATAAGTATGCCTTTATTGTAACGACATCTCATACCAAAAGGAAGAATATTAAGCTCTTTGTAATGACTTATATCTAAGGAAGAAGATCTGAGAAGGATTAGTTTTAGTGAACGTCTGTATACACTGTCCAAGGGTTTTAAGCAATTTTTACTAGCCAAGTCCCAGCAAGTTGATGCATAGTCAATGTCAGGTTGGATGTATGCATAAAAAAATAGTTTTCTGGTATGTTCGTCAAGAAAATGCTTAATTCTATTAAGTTGGAAAACTTTTTGGACTATTTTCTTGGACAGTGTAGAAACATGATTTGACCATGATAGGTTATTGTCAATATTAAGCCCAAGAAGCCTGTGTGAATTTACTTCTTCTAGTACATTATTGCAAATTTTTAAAGTATTCAAGTCACATAATTTAGCTTTAATGTTCTGACGTTTCTGACGTGTTGTAACTAACATGAATTTCGATTTATTTGGATGTAAGGCCATATGATTAGAGTCTGTCCATGTTACAAGTTTATTGATGTCTTTTTGTAGATCTTTGCATACTGATTTCACATCTTTTCCTGAAATGTGCAAGGTTGTATCGTCAGCAAAAAGTTCACAACAAGAAGAAAGATGCAAAGGAAGATCATTGACGTATATTGTAAACAGTATTGGGCCTAGAACAGATCCCTGTGGAACACCAAATTTGACAGGCATTAGTGAAGATAGTAACGAATCTTGAAGGACTGCTTGTCTTCTATTAGTAAGGAAAGAGGTTAGTAGTTTAAGCGCTTTGGGGGCCAAGCCATAGATTGTAAGTTTCCTTAACAAAAGATTCTGATCAATAGTGTCAAAGGCTTTGGCAAAGTCCACGAAAACTACTCCTGTCAATAGATCATTATTTATATTTAAGTGCCACTGTTCTAAAAGGTTACTGAGAGCTGTATGGCATGAATGATTTTCTCTAAATCCACTCTGATTTGGGTGGAACAAGTTATTGAATGTAAAATGTGAAAGCAGATTGCGTTTGAGATGCTTTTCTAGAGGTTTGGACAAAGTAGATAGAATAGATATAGGCCTGTAGTTAGTAGGGTCGTTAGTATCACCAGATTTGAAGACTGGAATCACCTTGGCATCTTTAAAACCTTGAGGATACGAACACTTTTCAATGCAAAGGTTATAGATATATGTAATATGTTCAGTAATTATAGGTGCAGAGATACTTAAAATTTTACTGTCTAAGTCATCCACACCACGGGAGATGGATTGTTTCAATAAACACAATTCTCTATACACCTCACTAACACTAAGAAACTTAAAGTCAAGCTTAGTCTGTATTCTTTTAGAACAACAGTAGTCTTTTAGTGAATGCAAGTCATTATTTACTGAATTATTAGTATTGGTTAGTCTTTCTGCTACAGTGCAGAAGTGTTTGTTCATGCATTCAGCAGATAAATTTATAGCTGAAGAAGGACATATTTTGGAAGTTTTACCTGATAATTGATTTATGGCTTTCCATATCAATTTAGGGTCTTTTTTATGAGCGATAAGTTCTGAAAAATACTTGTTTCTAGCTGCTCTTTTCATAGATGTCACTTTATTACGTTGCTGTTTGAACTGGTCATTTTTTCCTGTTGACTTCAGTAATTTATCACGAATAGCTATGGCTTTATTGATTTCATCAGATAGCCATGGTGGCTTATCTTTTGGCTTAACACGTTTAGTCTGAATAGGCGCATGCTTGTCAACAATAGAAGAAAAGATACAATACCAAGTAAACAGAGCTTTGTCTGGATCAGTATACTGATAAACATCAGTGAAGCTTGCTGCACATAAGTCAGACATAAAATTATCAGGATTAAATGATCGGTAGCTTCGAAAAGATATACATTTGTGGCTACATTTAGGAATTTTAATACCTTTTTTTGACCAAGTCAGGCAAATTGGAAAATGGTCACTAATACCAACAACTGGTACAGACATTTCCACTATATTAGCTGGGTTGGTGGTATAAATATGATCAATTAGTGTCTCTGAATGGAGTGTTTTTCTGGTTGGAGTGTCAACCATTTGGGATAGATTATATAATTCAAATGTAAGTTTCCATTTGTCATGTGGCTTAATTAGGTCGATGTTAAAATCGCCAAGCAGAATTATCTCAGTTGCGTAATCTGATGCCTCGTCCATCATGAGACAAAAACGATCAAACCAGTTGACCCGTTCGCTAGGATTTCTGTACAGAAATCCAAACAGAATAGGTTTATTTCCCTTTAATTGAACCTTTAACCAGACACATTCGATATTATATTTATCAGAAAAATTAACCTGAGTGTAGTTAACAGACCTATGTACATATATTACCAAACCTGTTTCAAGTTTCGTTTTAGCATCTTTTCTAATAATGTTGTATTCAGGAATTGATATTACACTGTCAGCAATTTTATCAGATAAACGAGACTCTGAAAA
>CM060341.1:32168098-32170598 GCA_030674155.1 Stramonita haemastoma | reverse complement strand
TTTCGGAAGCTAAAATATTTGACAGACTGTTTTCTATTCTTGAAATTATTTGACGCACAAAATAATGATAACCTTGCTTGCGTACGGTTCAGAAAATGGGGATTATATGTAAAATACACGTTTGGAAGAAAGAAAAAATTAATGTTCAAAATTTGCCAATTCATTCATGTAATGCTGTACTCTATATGGAGAGACAGGGAAGATATCCTTGATACATAAGACTTGTTGTCAAGTGTATTAGATACTGGTTAAAACTGTTGAAACTTTCACAAAGCCGTTTGTGTAGACAGTCATACGATATTTTGATTATACAGATGCGGTTGGGTAAAGAGAACTGAAATTTTTTTTTTTTAAATTATCAAGTCTAAAGGACTTTTGTCGGAATATGGCTTAGAGATTGTGTGGATGCATCAGGAAGTAGGTAATGAGCATATTTCTTTCGAAATTTCAAAACAGGTTGATTTGGGCTTTAAAAAAATCCGACACTCAGATATGGAGAGTAAAAATAGATCTAGTCGGTTCTTTTTGTTTAAATATAGCTTTCAAACAGGAAAACAAATCTGAAAAAAAAATTATGACAAAATGACACAGACATAATTATACCCGAATCCGATTTAGAACATTAGGTTTTGAAGTCAAACAAAAAACGGTTTCAGCTTGTCACATCCACACAATTAACTTGTCCATTATGTGGTCACTATTATTGACAATGTAATTATTTGTATTTTAGTTTCAATGTAAAGCGTATAAAACTATACGCAAGAAACATACTTTTCTAACACTACAAAAAAGCTGAGAGTCTAGATATTGTTTTTATTATGCCTTCTGAAAATAAACAAGCGTTTACTCGTCTTATAAGCCTACTGGAATAATAATAATAATAATAATAAAACCACTTAATTTTTTTTTCAATTAAACAAGAAACGAAACACACAACAAAAGCTACTGTTTGGTGGTCAAGTCAAGTCAAAGTCAAGTCAAAAAAACACTTTAATCATCCCTGAAGGGCAATTACAATCCTGACAGGCATATTGATACAAATCATAATCAAACACACGGAATAGCTACATTTCATATTTGTTCAGATATTATATGATAACTTCAAATAAAAATGTCACAAACACTCACACTCTACGCGCGCGCGCTCGCGCACACGCAAACACACGCATACACACACACACCAATGCTGTTCTTAAAAGACATTGACTAGAAAAGACATATGATCACCATTAGGTCCTGCTTCATCGCATCCTTGATACCCCCCCCTCCCCCCATCCTCTCCCTACCTCCACCCCCCCCCCCCTCATCACGAGAGAGGGATGTTTGGATATCACTTCCGAGAAGATGACAACCTGCATTTTTCCCCGCCAAGCAACACACCAGATAACACACAAAAAGAACCCACGGCAACAAGAATAACCTTTCCCAAAATCCACTCTCCGCAATCTTCCCCAAAAGTTTTTGAAATTACCAGAAGAGAACAAAATTAAAAAATCTAAGCAGACAGGGAGAAATAAAACACACATAACGCAACACAACGCAACGCAACGCAACACACACACACACACACACACACACACACACACACACACACACACACACACAGCTATAAAACAAAAGATTAGGTATTTTTGGTGTTAAGTTTTTTTTTGTTGTTGTTTTTTTAAGACGGGGAAAATTTCGATGGCTTCCATATCGTGGTGAAGACTTCTTTCCTGGGGAAGCAGTCTGAATTCCTCACACTATCAAAATAGCGGGGACACATTATTAGAACGATAACACAACACACTAGGCCTACAACCTACAGTGGTGTTCAGTGCCTGTCGACAACCCACATGCAAATACGGTGTGTGTGTGTGTGTGTGTGTGTGTGTGTGTGTGTGTGTGTGTGTGTGTGTGTGTGTGTGTTTTGTGTGTGTGTGTGTGTTTGCGTGTGTTTTACGTGTTTGTGTGTGTGTGTGTGTGTGTGTGTGTGTGTGTGTGTGTGTGTGTGTGTGTGTGTGTGTGTGTGTGTGTGTGTGTGTATGTGTATGTGTGTGTGTGTTTATTTTTATTTTATTTTATTTTATATTATACTTGTATATCGATGATAATGGGATAAGCACTCGTATGCCTTTTTTTTTTACTTCCAGTCCCCGTGTGTATGTAGTTTTGTAAATGTCATCTGTTCCCACCGGCACACGGTGGTCTACTCTTACGAAAAGCGGAACATGATTTAGTGTGTGCGCAAGATGTGTGTGTGCGTGCGTGCGTACGTGCGTGGGTGCGTGCGTGCGTGCGTGCGCGCGCGCGTGCGTGTGTGTGTGCGTGCATGCGTGCGTGCGTGCGTGCGTGCGTGCGTGTGTGTGTGTGTGTGTGAAGGGGGGGGGTTGTTCCTCGGAATTAATCTTCTAAAAGCGTATGTTGAGTAATAATTAGTCAGGATAATTATGATTAGACAGTTTTAAGAGATCAAGATAAAATCACCTTTTTAACAGATCGAGAGAATAAACTCTTTTTC
>CM060341.1:32125598-32160598 GCA_030674155.1 Stramonita haemastoma | reverse complement strand
CAGCTTTTTTTGCTGAAGGGGGAGGTAGGCTTTTTCCAATGCTCTGACCAGCAGTGACACATTGACCAACCCACTGACATTATTTTGTTTGCTTGTCTATTCTCACACCATCATTTGACATTATTATCTCAGACCACAATAGCGTGTTCATTTCAATCTGCTTTCACAACACAAGTGACAAAAAGCTTAAATCCAGCCATGTTATCTTTACAGCCAGAAAACACCCGGAATGAATAAGTGCAATATATCATCTTGTAGGTTGAAAAAAAAAAAGAGGGAGTTGTACAAAGCTTGTGTTTTTCTACGGGAAAAAAGTCAGTTGGGTAGTCAAGTGCTAGTGGTGTGTGCTCACCACATGATTTATAAACAAAAAACTTTCCTTCAATTTTGTATAGGGGCGTTATTAAATACAGAAAAAATAGAAGCAATGTTTGTTACAAAAAGTTATCTTGATACTTTGAAATAACCAAGAAAAAACATGCAATATTCGCTGTACTCATTCAGATGGACAAGTTTGGATTTTATCTCAATTGTAATAACACTATTTTAATTGTACTCATATCATCGTGCATTTATACTTGATATTCTAGAATACAAGTTCAACTGGACTTAAGGCAAAAAGTAAGGTTACTTTTGTTTTGTATTTTTGTACAGAATTGTATTTTAGAGCAAGAAAACCACTGATAATAATTGCAACTCAAAATCAAATAACCCCGACCCCCCAAAAAACTAACCAAACAAAAAACCTTTATTGCTACTAACACTCAGGCTTCTAATTCACCATTTCATAGGTGTAAAATTATCTTATTCTTCTAAGGCAAAAGTGGGGGGTTTTTTCAACCAGAAGTGGCAATACAACAAACATGAAAGATTCAAATACATACAGAACTTAAAAAATGAAAACATTGCAACTTTAAAGTGACATTTCAATACTTCTTCCTCAACATAAAGAATAGTGAACTTTTTAAAAGTAAAAATTTTGACTTCAGCTGAAAATCCAGCGATTTTTCAGAGAATTTTTTAAGGCCACACACACAGGGAACTTGATTTGACATACCACATTTGGCAATAAATCATTTGTAATTCTGATTCCTGCCTTTATAAAAGGCCAGTACATGACTAGATTTCATTTTTGTAATGGTATTTGATTTCACAATTTTAAACAAAAGCAAAACCAACAAGCACCCCCCCCCCCCTCATACATACACACAGGCACCCCCCCCCCCAAAAAAAAAAATAGAGAAAGATGCACTAATGTACTTCTCGCACTTCATTTCATTATAAAGAAGGACAAACATTACTTTGTGTTTCTTGCATTGAATTTCATCAGTAAAAAAAAAAAAAAAAAAAAAAAAAGACAAAGAAAAATATACTTCTGTATTTCTTGCATTGAATTTCCCTAAAAAAAAACAAACCTAAAATATATCATTGTATTTCTTGCATTCAATTCCATTATCTAAAGAAAAGTATAGTTGTATAAACTATTTCTCTTTCATTGAAATTTCATATTAAAAAACAAACAATATACCAGAACATTTCTTGATTTCAATTCTGTTTAATATATATATATATATATATATATATATATATATATATATATATATATATATATATATATATATATATATATACACTAGGGTATTGCTTGCATTAAATTTCATTCTAAAAAAAAAAAAACACGAAAAATATACTACTACACTTTTTGCCTTCAATTCCATTATCAAAAAAACAGTGTAAAATATGCTAGTGTATTTCTTGCATTCAATTTTCATAATGAAAAATAAGAGAAAAATATACTACTGTATTTCTTGCATTCAATTTCATGATTTAAAAAACACGAAAAATATACCCCTGTATTTTTTGCATTCAATTTAATTCTAATATAGATAGATAGATAGATAGATAGATAGATAGATAGATAGATAGATAGATAGATAGATAGATAGATAGATAGATAGATAGATAGATAGATAGATATATCTTACTACTGTTCTTCTTGTATTCAATTTCAGTTTTAAAACAAAACAAGATGAAAAATACATTCTTATGTTTCTTGCATTCAATTTCATCATTAAAAATCGAACAAATTATACTATTGTGTTTCTTGCATTTGATTTCATCATGTTAAAAAAAAACCGAAAAATATTTTAGTGTGTACTTCTTGCTTTCAATTTTGTTATAAAAAATATATAATATATATACTGGTTTATTTCCTGCATTTAATCTTTAAAAAAAAAAAACACGAAAATTATACTGATGTATATTTTGCATTCAGTTCTTACCAAATTATGAAAAACACACAAATGTATTTCATGCATTCAATCTAATCAATTAAGTTGTAAGCTGCAATATTTGCATTCAACTCCATAAAAAAAAATACCAAAGATATACTTTTGCATTTCTTGCATTAAATTTCATTAGAAAAGAAAAAAAAACAAAAATGCACTATTGTATTTCATGTATTAAATTTCATATGAAAAGACTAATTATACTATTGTATTTCTTGTGGTCAGTTTTATTATGGAAAAACGGGAAAATATACTAATGTCTTTGTTTTTAAATTCATTAAAAAATAAATAAATTAAAAAAAAAACCCATTCTACTTCTTGCATTCAATTTCATTACAAAAAAAAAAAAAAAAAAAACCTATTGTACTTTTCACACAATTTCGTTATAAAACAAAATAATATACTACTGTATTTGTTGTATTCAATTTCATTATTAGAAAAGATTACAATTTTGTATTTCTTGCAATCAATTTCATTATTAAAGAGACAACTAAAACTATACTATAGTATTTCTTGCATAAAATTTCCTTATATATATATATATATATTATATATATATATATATATATATATATATATATATATATATATATATATATATATATATATATATATATTCTTATGAGGTATATTTCTGCATTTATTTATATATATATATATATATATATATATATATATATATATATATAATATATATATATATATATACACATACATATATATATATATATATATATAATATATATATATATATATATATATATATATATTCATTCTTATGAGGTAAATTTCTGCATTTATAATATATATATATATATATATATATATATATATATATATATATATAATATATATATATATATTTCTGCATTTAATCTGATAAGAAAAAAGATACTGATGTATTTCTTGCATTCAATCCCATTAAAAACATGAAAAATACACTATTGTATTTTATGCTTTCAATCAAGCAAACTTTTTTTTTCATTCTATTGCATTATTTACTCTAAAAATGAGAAAAATATGCTTTTGTATTTCTTACATTCAATTTCATATATATATATAATAATATATATATATATATATAATATATATATATATATATATATATATATTATATATTATATATATCTATATCTACACCATTTCTTTTTGCAATAAATGTTCTCATTAAAAAGAAAACCAAAATAAACTAAATCGATTGGATTTTCCATGATCAACTTCAATAGCAAAAAACAGAAAAAATACTAAATATATGAATTGCTTTCAATTTTATAATAACAAAAATATAATGAAATAACAAAAAATATATACTGTACTTCTTGCATTTAATTTCATTACGAAATATAAAAATAAAATAAAACAGACTATGTCCATCTTGCTTCACTTTCATTATTAAAAACAAAAACAAAAATACTACTGTATTTCTTGCATTCAATTGCATTAAAAAAAAAAAGCAATGGAAAATATACCTAGATCTATGCATTTCTTGCATTCAATTTTGTTATAAAAAAAAAACATAAATATATACTAGATCTACTGTATTTCTTGTATTCAATTTCATTGGGAGATCAAAAGATGAATATATATATATATATATATATATATATATATATATATATATATATATATATATAATATAATATATATATATATATTTTATATATATATGATTTTTTTTGCATTTTTTTTCAAAGAAAAAAAACTATAGAAAAAATATACTATTGCATATCTTGCATTCAATTTCATCATTTAAAATAAATATACAGTGTAATTCTTGCATTCAATTTCATCATTAAAAAAACACGAAATATATAAATGATACTGGTGCATTTCTTGTATTCAATCTCATAGGAAAAAAATTTAAAAAACGAAAAATATGATTATCTTGCACTCAGTCTTAAACAGATATATGAAAAACACACTAATATATTTTATGCATTCAATCTAGTTGAATGAGTTTTAAAAATACACTATTGCATTTTTTGCATTCAATTGCATAAAAAAGATATACTTTAGCATTTCTTGCATTTAATTTCATTAGAAAAAAAACAATAGAAATATACTAATGTATTTCTTGCATTGGATTTCATATGAAAAAACTAAATATAATTATAGTATTGTATTTCTTGCGATGAATTTCAATGTGAAAAACAGAAAATATATACTCGTGTATAAATTGCTTTCAATTTTATAAAAATAAAAGACGAAAAATATCTTGTATTTCTTACTTTCAATTTCATTATAAAATCAAAAAAAAAGGAAAAGGAACTCTTACATTCAATTTCATTCTAAAAAAAAGATGGAAAGAAAACTATACTGGTGTACATATATCTTGCATTAAATTTCATTATTGAAAAACATAAAAAAAAATTGTATTTTTTGGCAATCAATTTCATTATAAAAACGAGAAATGTACTATTGTTATTTCTTGAATTCAGTTTTTTTTTATCAACCCCCCCCCCCCCAAAAAAAAAAAAACACTATTGTATTTCCTGCATTCAATCTGATTGGAAAAATAAACAATGAAACATACTGATGTATATCTTGCATTCAGTCTTTAATATATGAAAACACTAATTCTATGGATTCAATCTAATTAAATGAGTTTGAAAAACACACTACTGCATTTTTTGTATTCAATAATATATAAGATAAGACAAAAGATATCCTTCTGCATTTCCTGCATTTGATTTTATCATTTAAAAAAAAAACCAGAAATATACTATCGTATTTCTTGCATTGAATTTCGTATGAAAAAAAATTATACTTTGTATTTCTTGCCATGAATTTCAATATGAAAAAACAGAAAAGTATACTTATGTATAAATTGCTTTCAATTTCATAAAAAAATCGGAAAATATAATATTGTACTTCTCACATTCAATTTCATTATAAAATAGAAAAAAAAACCTATTGTTCTTCCTGCATTCAATTTCGTTATAAAAAAAGAAAAATCATACTACTGTATTTCTTGCATTCAATCTGATTATTGAAAAACAATGCAAACTATACTACCGTATTGCATTCAATTTCATCATGAAAAAATACAAAAATATACTACTGTAGTTCTTGCATTGAATTTCATTACCAAAAAAGACAATATCGCCTTGTATTTCTTACATTGAATTTCATTAAAAAATAAAATAAAAAAAAACAAGGAAAAGTGAACTATTCCATTCAATTTCATTCTAAAAAACATGCAATGAAACATATACTGGTGTACATCTTGCATTCAATTTCATTATTGAAAAATAAAAGTACTCTGGTGTATTACCTACAATCAATCTCATAAGAAAGAAAAAAAACATTAAAAGTATGCAGGTCAATTTTTTGCATTCAATTTCACTAAAAAAAACAACAACAACAACAAAATATACTATTGTATTTCTTGATTTCAATTTTATTATGAAAAAAAAAACAGAAAACGATACTGCTGTATTTCTTGCATTCAATTTCTTTTTTTTTTAAAAGACAAAAAATATATTCTTGTGTTTCTTGCATTCAATTTCAATCTGAAAAAAAAAATATATATATTGAATTTCTTGCATTTAATTTTATTATCTAAAAAAATGATGAAAAATATACTAGTGTACTTCTTGCATTCTATTTTGTTTTGAAATAACGAGACAGATCTATATACTAGTGTATTTCTTGCATTCAATGTCAAAAGAAAAAAAAAGGAAAATATACTGATGTATTTTCTGCATTCAGTCTTATTAAAAATATGAAAAATACACAATATATTTCATGCAGTCAATCTAGATTTTGAAAAATACACTGCTGCATTTTCTACATTTAATTGCATAAAAAAGAAGATATACCTTTGCATTTTTTACATTCAATTTAATTAGAAAAAAGACAAAAATATAGTCTGTATTTCTTGCATTGACTTTCATCATTCAAAAAAATTATATATATATACTATTGTATTTCTTGCCATCAATTTCAATATGAAAAAAGCATAAAAAAATATACTGATGTATTTGTTGCTTTCAATTTCATAAAAAAGCAAACTTTGATAAATAACTTATTGTACCTCTTGCATTCAATTTCATTATAAAAAAAAAAAACGAAAAAAAAACTATTGCACTTCTTACATTTAATTTCGTTAGAAATGAAAAAAACAAATCACTACTGTAATTGTTGCATTGAATTTCATTATAAAAAAAACAAAAAATGTATATACTATTGTATTTTTTGCATTGAATTTCATTATTTAAAATACAAAAAAAATATACTGTGTAATTCTTGCATTTATTTTCATTATATAAAATAACACGAAATATAATAATTATACTGGTGTTATTTCCTGCATTCAATCTCAGGAAAAAAATTTTAAAAACGAAAAATATACTGATGTATATCTTGCTTTCAGTCTTTAAAGAATATGGATCTATGACAAACACACTAATGTATTTTATGCATTTAATCCAATTGGATGAGTTTTAAAAATACACTACTGCATTTTTTGCATTCAATTGCATATAAAAAAGACAAGATATACTTTTGCATTTCTTGCATTTAATTTCATTAGGAAAAAACAACAGAAATATACTATTGTATTTCTTGCATTTAATTTCATATGAAAAAAAAACACAAAACGATTACACTATTGTATTTCTTGCCATGAATTTCATTATGAATAAAACATGAAAATATACTAATGTATAAATTGCTTTCAATTCCACACAAAAAAGAGAAGTACAATGTCTTTCTTACATTCAATTTCATCACAAAATCGAAAAAAAGAAAAACTATTGTTCTTTCATTTAATTTAGTTATAAAAAAAATTATACTATTGTATTTCTTGCATTTAATTTCATTATTGAAAAACAATGCAAAATATACTACTGTATCTATTGCATTCAATTTCGTCATGGAAAAATAGATAAATATAATACTGTACATCTTGCATTCAATTTCATTACAAAAAAAGACAAAAAATATAGCCTTGCATTTCTTACATTCAATTTTAAAAAATAATAATAAGTTTGTTTTTTTTTAAAACAAGGAAAATGAACTTTTGCATTTCCTGCATTGATTTCATTCTAAAGAAAATGCACCGAAAAATATACTGGTGTACATCTTGCATTAAATTTCATTAATGAAAAACAAAAATTTATTTTTGTATTTTCTTGCATTCAATTTCATTATAAAAACAACGAAAAATGTACTATGTTATTTCTTGCATTCAAGTTTGTTATATAATAAAACGAAAATTACACTATTGTATTTCTTGCACACAATTTCATTATAAAAAAAAGAAACAGCAAAAACTAATACTATTCTATTTCATGCATTCAATTTCATTATTTTAAAAAAAGAAAGGTACACTGGTGTATTACCTACAATCAATCTCATAAGAAAAAAACCACACAAAAACTATGTAGGTTTGTTTCTTGCATTCAATTTCACTATCAAAAAAAAAAAAACGATAAAAGATATACTATTGTATTTCTTGATTTTAATTTCATTATGAAAACAACAGAAAAAGACACTATTGTATTTCTTGCATTCAATTTCATTCAAAGACAAAAAATATATCATTGTGTTTCTTGCATTCAATTTCAATATAAAAGAAACAATAAATTTCATTATCTAAAAAAAAATAATAAAACGAAAAATATACAAGTGTACTTTTTGCATTCAATTTTGTTATGAAAAAATGACATATGTACTAGTATATTTTTTGCATTCAATATCAATAGAAAAAAAAGGAAAAAATATACTGATGTATTTCTTGCATTTAGTCAAAAACATGAAAAATAGACTATTTCATGCAATCAATCTAACTAAATAAAAAAAATACACTTCTGCATTTTCTACATTCAACTGCATATAAAAAAGACAAAAGATATACCTTTCTATTTTTTTGCATTCAATTCCATTAGAAAAAAAAACAAAAATATACTATGTATTTCTTGCATTGAATTTTCATCATTCTAAAAAACATATATACTTTTGTATTTCTTGCAATCAATTTCAATATGAAAAAAAAACAGAAAAATATACTAATGTATTTCTTGCTTTCAATTTCATTTTTAAAAAATTCAATAAATATCTTATTGTACCTCTTGCATTCAATTTCATATTTAAAAAAAAAAAAACACGAAAAATAAATCATTGTAATTCTTTGCATTCAATTTCCTTGTAAAAGAAAATAAATGCTACTGTACTTCTTGCATTCAATTTCTTTTTTTTAAACAAGAAAAAAATATACCTATGTAATTCTTGCATTAATTTCATTGATAAAAAGAAAAAAATGTACTATAGTAGTTCTTGCATTTGAAATTTTTATCAAAATAACCCCCAAAATGCCTAAGTGTATTTATTGAATTTTGTGCAAGTACTAAGAAAAAAATATATACATATATATATATATTTTCTTGCATTTTCTTTCACTTGAAAACCACCAAAAATATACAATTGGTATATCTTGCATTCAATTTCATCATAAAAAACCGAATATTTAATAATGGATTTCTTGCAATCAATTTCATTATATAAAAAAGCACAAAAATTATACTATTTTATTTACTTAACAAATTTAATTTTATATTAATATATTTATATTATATTATATTATGAAAAAAAACGAAAAATATTCTAATGTATCTTTTGAATCCAACCTCGTAAAAAATCCTAGAAAATACTTTGTAAAAAAGAAATCTTAGCATCACTTCTCTCATTCTATCTCTCTCAAAACCAAAAAGAGAGAGAGAGAGAGAGAGAGAGAGAGAGAGAGAGAGAGAGAGAGAGAGAGAGAGAGAGAGAGAGAGAGAGAGAGAAGAGAGAGAAGAGAGACGAGAGAGAGAGACAGAGAGAGCAAAGAAAAAAAAAGAAAACCAACCCCCCCCCCCCCCCCCCCCCCACAACACACACAACAAACCAAAAACAAAACAACAACAAAAAAAACAAGCTCAGATCTGAACTTGGATTATCTTCCTCCTATACATTCCTATAGCCTTCCTCCCCTTCCTACCTTAAAATAAAACCTAATTATGACAATCACCTGTTGTCAAACATTTCTTTTAAACACTAGCATGCTTATGTGCATACATACATGCCCTCGTCTCTAACTCTTTCACACTACCACACTGACAGTATTTACTTTCAATTCTGAACACCATTTACAAATGTACAAACATGCAATCACATTTCTTCTTTTTTTTTCTTCACACAAAGTATAATGCAAATTGTACAGCTGTCTCCAAATACGACTTTTGCTGCCTGCATATTTTTTTTTCATTCTTGTGATAGTCATATGGTCAAGTCTTTCTGACTTTTTCTATAATATATGTAAAGAAAAAGTTTTTTTTTAAACCCAAAAAAGGAAAGAAAAAACCCAACCTAGGACACCAGTGGTCGACCATGACACCACACATTCATCCAAAACTAAACTAACTCATCATATCCCTAACTGTTTTTTGCACTTAAAAAACCAACCCCTCCCCCCCCCCCTTACAACACACACACACACACAACTTTTTCGCTGGTTTCACAATATATCTGATGAACTGGTAATGGAATAGGCTACCAGTGATATATCATGCCCTAGAGATGCCGCAGATAATATTCCATTCTTGTAAATATCGTATTGAAAAAATGGAGAATGTGGGAACCCAAACAAAACTTAAAATGCATGTACACCAGGCAGATGTAAAAGTCTGAATGTAAAAAAAGAGCAATTGTGCTTATTCCGGTTATCTTAGAAATAAAAAAAAGAATTGAGCACACCACACACACACACGCACCACACAACACCACGACACACGCCGCACGCACGCACGCACACAGCACGTCACACACAGTCTGTTCATTCCTACTGACCTAAACACACTTTCTACCCCTCCTTTAAAACACCCATGTTCTATAATACTAAACCCCACCCCCACCCCACAGTCCTCCCCCCTCTCCCCCACCACCTCAATTCCATCACTCCGCTAAGAATAATGTATTTTTATCTGTACCCATATTTTTCTTTTTAACATGAAAAAAAAATCCTAAACAGCTCCCCTCTCTCAACTTATTACGACTACCTATATCCCCTATTATGACTATACCTAATTTCCCTATCGATCTCCTATCCATGACTACATATCCCCTATCGCATTCACACATTCAGTCTTCATAGTATTCCCACAGGCTTAAAACATCCTAGCCTTCCCCTCTCCTAACATCCCTTTAAAATTCTAACCCCTAACCTCTCCCCTTCTCCCCATATGGGGATAGGGGGGAGGGGGGGGTGAACTTTCAGTATAAATAGTATCCCCACCTTCCGGAAATTTTGTGCTAGGATTGCCCCCATTTCTCTCCCTATGTTTTTGCTTTGTTCTTTTTCTTGTTGTCATCTTCTCGTCTATTTTCTCTGTCATATTCTTTATTTTCTTATCTTCTTTGTCCATTTTCCTGCCATCAAAAAAAAAAAAAGATAGCGATTCTCTCCTAGGCTGAAATCATACCCGCTGGGCCTGCCTTGTCAGGCGCTTAACGGCAGCGCAATGCATATTCACTCATCATTATGACAGACATAATAGTTGCTGTCTCAGAGTTTGGCGACGACAGTTAAAGAAACAGTTCTATAATCACCCCAAGCCATACGAGACAAAATGTCTTGTCATAGTGTCGCATGTACCAAAGAATCTACCTGCCATTTGTGTCCACATGATGGGCCAGGGTTAGAGTAACGGGCAAAGGTTAGTTGTAAAGTGTTAGGTAGGGTTAAAGGTTAATATCGGGGTAAGGGTTGTCAGTCCGTTGGCTGGTCTGTCTGCATGCATGCATGTGGACACAAGAACAGGCAGACACTATGGTGTGTAGCTTTAGACAAAACGGTATAGAGCGATTTTTATCATTGGATAAAAATTTAGCATAGTTAGGGAAGTAGAAAAGTTTTTATCACATCATGTAATTACCAGTCCTATCAATTTCAAAGTTTTTGTTGGTTTTTGGTGTTGGGATTTTTTTTAATAACATTTTCAGTTTTCAGAAAAGTCATATAAGCTCTTTCATTTTTGAACAATTTTTTTTTCACGTACAAAAAAAGGGATTACGCCCAAAAGAACCCACGCGAGAATTTGAAAGGAATACGCCGAAATTGAACTGCCTGCAAACTATCAGCTAACCCCCTCCTCCCCTTTTCTCTATCCCCACTGATCCAAACATGGGTATTCTACCTCTCTTCCCAAACCCCCTTTCCCTTAAAAACATCTAAAAGTTATGTCCCCTCTTTCCTACCACCCTCTCCCCCCTACCTAAACACACACACACACACACACACACACACACACACACACACACACACACACCACCGCATCCAGAACACCTTGCGCACACGTTAAAACCTGCTCCCCTTTTCGGAAGAGTATGCCATTGTGCGCCACCAATGCGAACAGATGACAAAACTAAAGGGAAAAAAACCGCATACACTGGATGTATAAAAGCACACCAGCACTTATTCTGTTATCCTCGAAAAAAAAAAATATCAAGTCTGTATTGTGTGATGTATAAGAAAAATCTTTCACTAAATTTTTTTTCTATGGAAACGGTCATTTAATTTAACTTGCATATTTTTTTTTACACTACGTGCATTTTCGGAATGATATATCAATGGTAGATCATTCCATGGCCTTGTTCATAATATTGTGAAACTTGATTCTACTATCATAACCCATAACCCCCCCCCCCTCCCTCTCTGTCTCTGTCTCTCACGCAGTATTGCGCGTATTACGAAATACTATTATTATTATTAATTATTACTTATTATTATTACTATTAATTATTACTATTATTATAATTATACTTATTGTTGTTATATTATTCATTATTATATTATTGTATCTACACCGATCATCTATGTTTATGTATTTTAAAAAAAAAATAACAGATTTCACAGCAAAAAACATCTTTTTCAAAACATCACAAAATGCTCGTCTTTCAATGATTGATGGGGTATCAAAGGGTACATAACAAGTTCTTTAAAAAAAAAAATGATCCGAGACCAAAAAAAAAAAAAAACCACAACACAGGTGATTACAAGACCTACAAGGAATGTTGAAGTTTAGCGTATTTTTCTCAACATACGAAATCTGAATCATTAAAAAAAAAAAAAAAAAAAAAAAGATTAACCTCCTGTAAAAAAGAAAAAGGAACTCGGGCTTATACGCAACAATGTTGTCTTCGATGTTGTCCTCGATTTGTCCGCAATGCTTTGCACTGTTGTCTTTGATGTCCTTGAGCGATCTTCAATGATAAATTTGTCCTGTTGTCCTCTATGTTTTCATGTATTTGCCGTGTTGTCTCGAGTTGTCCTTGGATCATTTGTGTGGGGTCGTGAATTCCTTGAATAATAAGTATTTTGAATTGATTTTGTCTTTATGTCCACCCTGACAATCATCTTGGTTATGGGCCTTGCTGACCTGATGCTCTCCCCTTGTAGAAAAGGCAGGTCATGATGGTTGCCCTCACACATCACTGTCAGGTCACTGGCCCTTGTTTCCAGACCCACAGCCCCTGAAAGCAGAAAGTCATTATCAGTAAGACTGCCTGCATTTGTTGTGTGTGTGTTGGTGTGTGTGTGTGTGTGTTTTGGTGTGGTGTGTGGTGTGTGTGGTGTGTGTGTGTGTGTGTGGTGTGTGTGTGTGGTGTGGGTGGTGTGGTGTGGTGTGGTGTGGTGTGTGGTGTGTGGTGTGTGGTGTGGTGTGTGGTGTGGGTGGTGTGGTGTGTGGTTGTGTGTGTGTGTGTGTGTGTGTGGTGTTGTGTTGTGTGTGTGTGTATGTGTGTGATGATGCTGGCACTTTTTTTTTTTTTTTACTGCCACTATATATTTTTTCTTCTGCACGTTTTTCTCTGAATAAATTCTGAGCATGGGGGCATTCTTTCAACACAATAAGCAAAAAAAACCCCCACCCCAAAACAAACCAAAACACACACACACACACACACACACACACACACACACACACACACACACACACACACACACACACACACAACACACACACACACACAGTCTTTACAATAAAAAAAACAAAAACTCATCGTGCTTTACCAGAAGGATCTACTTCCTTAAACACCCCACACCTGAATCATGTATGATAAAGTCGCTTCACTTAAGCTGTACACCTTCTTATATACTTACACATTCCGGGCTTTTGATGACGTCCATTTTCCACAAGCTGTACACTTCTTACATACTTACATGTTCTGAGCATATTTTGATGAAGTCAGCTTTTCAGGCGATGGCCTCATTTTTGAGGAGGCCGCTCCCATGTGATCCACTTGATGACTTTCAGGAGAAGACTCTCAGATGACCCACATGTTGCCACACCATAGAAGATGACTCCCAGATGACCCATACCACCACTCACCAGATTAGGACCCGCGTGGAAAAAAAAAGTGTGGGAAGGAAGAAGCCTAAGGAAATGCTGTGAACACGTGAGGTGATAAAGAGTCCCAATCCCTCGTGACCACTGTCTCAAAGCCTGTCTAGATGGTGGTGTTGACAGACACCAAGATCACTGTAGGTGGTGGTGTTTTCGGACACCAAGATCACTGTAGGCGGTGATGTTTTCGGACACCAAGATCACTGTAGGCGGTGATGTTTTCGGACATCAAGATCACTGTAGCGATGATGTTTTCGGACATCAAGATCACTGTAGGCGATGATGTTTTCGGACATCAAAATCACTGTAGGCGGTGATGTTTTCGGACATCAAGATCACTGTAGGCGGTGATGTTTCGGACATCAAGATCACTGTAGGCGATGATGTTTTCGGACATCAAGATCACTGTAGGCGTGATGTTTCGGACATCAAAATCACTGTAGGCGGTGATGTTTTCGGACATCAAGATCACTGTAGGCGGTGGTGTTTTCGAACATTAAGACCACTGTAGGTGGCGGTGTTTTCGGACACCAGATCACTGTAGGGGTTGTTTACACCGAGATCATTGTACGTGGCGGTGTTGACACCAAGATTCCTGTAAGTGGTGTGTTTACGGACACCAGGATGACTGTAGGTGGTGGTGTTTTCGGACACCGAGATTACTGTAGGTGGTGTTTACGGACACAGGATCACTGTAGACGGTGGTGTTTACGGACACCAAGACCACTGTATGTGGAGGTGTTTTCGAACACCAAAATGAATGTAGGTGGTGGTGTTTACGGATACCATGATCAGTGTAGATGGTGGTGTTTACCGACACATGATCACTGTCACCCAGATTGCGCTCCTTTCATCTCTTGCCTTTCATTTTTGTTCCCTATTTATTTTTAGAGCCTATTGTTTACTCTCTGTTTTTAAATTTTGAATTTCTATTCTGTCTCTAAATTATTTCCTATTCTATATTTAGTTTAATATTCGGAATATGATTTAGATTTTACTTCATTTATTTTAGTCCCTATTCTATGTTTAATTTTGTATTTCATTTTAATCTGCTTTTATCAAAAGGCAAGAATTGAGGATGCAATCAGTAGTGTGGTGCCCAGTGATCATTTGACGGTAAACTACTGACCGGACAGTCAGTCAAAGTCCAGCAAACGAACGCGACCGAGTGGACTGGACTGGCCTCGACTTGCGTCGGGGAAAAGCTGAAATGCACATGTGCACGAGGACTGGAAGAGGAGGAAGCTGGTTGCAAAATCTTCAGGGGCGAGTGCCCCAAGACTACGGGATAGGTGAAGGTGAAAGGGAGGAAAATGTGCAGGTGAGACAGGTGTCGCTTTTTTGTGTAGTGACAATTGTCCAGATGTCTCGCGGCCGGTTGTGTTGCGTTTCGGTTCGTGCCTGTGAAATCGGTTGTTGCAAGGCGGCAGTAGTGTGGTCGGTGGCTGTGTGCATACTGACTGACCTCTGTAGACTTTCCACCGTGGAAGACTGCATGCGGTAGGCCTACGGAGATGGCTCACTGCGTGCGCTGCGCTTTCGGAGGCAAACAGCCACGTAGACTCACGCCAATGCATTGAAATATTTTAGCCAAAGGTCTGTAGCTCAAATCTGTGTGATCAGGAAGCATGCTGGAACCGACATGAAAACGAGTCTCAGGGACAGAATGATATCCCCAGTCACAAGACCTAAGCAATCAGATGCGTTGGATCCGACTTATCAAGCACTTAACGGCGGCGCAACGCGTTTTCGTTCACATGACAAGACAACCGTAGTTGCTGTCGGAGTGTTTTGACGAAAATGAAAATCAGATCATGGTTTTGCTGTATGCCAAATCGGATGCGCGGGGCCCGACTTTTCAGGCGCTTAACGGCAGCGCAGGGTATTTTCCACTCCCATGACAAGACAGCACTAGTTGCTTGTCTGAGAGAGAGAGAGAGGAGAGAGAGAGGAGGGAGGAAGGAGGGAGGGAGAGAGAGAGAGAGAGAGAGAGAGAGAAGAGAGAGAGAGAGAGAGAGAGAGAGAGAGAGAGAGAGAGAGAGAGGGAGAGAGAGAGACAGAGAGACAGAGAGAAGAGAGACAGAGAGACAGAGACAGAGAGACAGAGACAGAGAAGAGTTGGAGAAGCAGAACTTTGGTTGCATTTCCTGTGTCTTCATTCCCTACCCTTTTATTAACCAACACGGGCCCAACCATTGAGAGTCATGCGGGTCATAAGTTGTATGATGAGAAGGTCAAAGATTGCTGCAAAATGCCTGAAAGCAAAGACACTCACAGATACATGTATTCCCGAAGTCGACATGCGGCTGCCTTCATGGTGGGCCAAAACGTCGTCGTATGCGAAAATCTCACCATCGGTTAACCTCAGAGCCTTCTACTGTAACTAATAGGAATTACATGTCTAATTAGGTGAGGTATTTGTGCAATGAGGAGAGAGGGAGGAGGGGAGAGGAGGGAGGAGGGAGAGGGAGGAAGAGGAGAGGAGAGGAGAGAGAGAGAGAGAGAGAGAGAGTGAGAAGGGAGGAGAGGGGAGAGGAGAGAGGGAAGGAAGGAGGAGAGAGGGAGAGAGGGAAGGAGAGGGAGGAGAGAGGAGGGAAGGAGGGAGGAGAGGGAGGGAGAGGGAGGAGAGGAGGAGAGAGAGAGAGAGAGAGAGAGAGAGAGAGAGGAGAGAGAGGAGAGAGAGAGAGAGAGAGAGAGAGAGAGGAGAGAGAGAGAGAGAGAGAAAGATAGAGTCATGGGAGAAGATAGAGATACAGTTTAGGCTTGTAGATAGGAATCGAAAAAGAGAGACAAGAGAGAGAAGAGAGGAGAGAGAGAGAGAGAGAGAGGGGAGAGAGAGAGAGAGAGAGAGAGAGAGAGAGGAGGAGAGAGAGAAGAAGAGAGAGACAGACAGACAGACAGACAGAACAGACAGACAGACAGACAGACAGACAGAGACAGAGACAGAGACAGAGACAGACAGACAGATTTTTCAGAGAAAAGAGAGATTAAGAGACATACAGACAGACAGAGAGACGACAGACAGACATGAAGATGGTGCCAAGTGTATGAAGTGTCTATAAAGTACAATAAACTTCATCGTACTCACATATTCAGTTGATGGTTGAAGTACTGCTTTTCTTCGCAGTCTCTCGGGTGAACACACACAGCTCAGTCTCTGCAGTGAAGGCAGCCAGTACGCTGCAGGTCCTCCAAGTCGCCCTATAGCTTCTTGGCCACTGAAGGGGGGGGGGGGGGGGGGGAGGTTTGGGGTCAGGCCAGATGGCATTCTTTCTGAGTGTCTTGTGTCCTGGAGCAGAGCTGTCGCACATCTCTAGTCTGGTGCCAGCTTAGCAAGGGTAGAGTTCTGTGTGGCCTGTGTGGTGAGTTTCTTGTGTTCTCCCTTCAAGTCTTTCGTTGATTACAAAAGTCTCCTCTCATGGGGCAAGTAGTGCAGCTTGCACACTCAAGAGTTTTAGTTTCTCCATTCTTGAAATTAAAAATTTTGGGGAAAAAAAATCTGAAGTCTTGAATCTTGATGGTCTGGGATGAAGAAAAAAAAAATCTAGATCTACAACAGGACTTGGGAGTTATGTGCTTGGATTCAAGCGGGGGAAAGTATCGGTGTAGACTTCCTGACCCCTGGAGAAGATACAGGTGGCCTGATTCTGCAGCTCTCTCACCAATGACCTGGTCAGTGCTGGACATGGCCGAAGTGTCCCCGATGCTGTCATGTCACGTCATGTCATGTCATGTCATGCCATACCGAGCACTGACAACTGCACCTCAGGTCGTTTCTGCCTGCTGTCCTTTCAGGAGGGCAAAGTTGTTCCTTGGCTGAGGTTTCTGTTTGTGTGCGGCCGGGGTTGTGGCGGTGGGGTGGTGGTGTGGTTTTGGTGGTGGTAGTAGTGGTGGAAGGTGGTATTGGTGGGGGTGGTGGTGGTAGTGGTATTGGTGGTGGTGTTAGTGGTAGTTAAAGTGGTGGTGGTGGTCTGCCGTTTGTCAGCCGTCTTGACACAAGGCTCCTCTGTGGAGAAAAAAAAACAAAGTTTAAATATTCTAGCGAGGATTAGCTAGGAGCATGCTGCCCCCTAAAAGAAAAAAAGTGGAGACTTGCTATTTTACAATAATGCAGCATCAACACAGTTCTCCTGCTTTACTGCTATTGCAAAGAGAATCCTGTAATGCAAAATTTTCGTAATTCTTAACGATGTGTCTGTATGTGTGTATTTGGATAGCTCCGTTTCGTTTTTATACTTTTTCAATCTTTTGTGCAATAAACCAAAAATGTCAAGCTTTTCTGTTCATTACAACTGTGTGAATTCTTATAATTATTCTCTAAATCACAAAGTCGTTTCCCTCCTCATACCGTCGTTCTTATATGAAACAAATGGGGGGGGGGGCACGGGATGGATTAGCCTAGTGGTTAGAACAACGTTGAGCTTGAGATCTGAGGGCCTGAGATCCTACCACCACCCAGGCACCTGTCCAAGAGAACTTTTCCTCCGGAGTTCACATCAGTACTAGCTCCACCCTCCCCCCCACCCCCACCCCTCCCAAAAATAGTTTGGATTCTTCTCGTGGGGATGCCGGGGACCTTTTAGCGTAATGAGCATACCCGCTTTTAGGAAATCCTTTTCTGGTAATTCCCTCTTTTCTATCCCTCTCTGATTCCTTTTCTTCATGTCAACTCCTCGTCTATTACAGTCTGCCTTCCTGCTCCATTCAGGTTCTGGGTTTGTAACCAGCCTCGCCCTTTCTTTCCAGTTTGACGAAAAAATCGAACTGAATGTCAAAGTCATTCAGATGAGACTATAAACAGAGGCCCCGCGGACGAACGCACGCAGAACATCTTGCGCACACATTAAAACTCCGTTCCGCCTTTCGGAAGAGCAGGCCATCGTGTGCCGGTAGGAGCGGAGGACAAAATTATTTGAAAAAAAAAACAGCATGCACATAGGTGTCGAGTCGTGATTAGACACCATCCCATAGGAAAAATCAGGGAGTTGGAGTCCCAGGGCTGCTGGGGGCTGTAGGTCTATATGGCAACGTTCTGGTGGCTCTTTCGACGGTACTGGAACCATTCGTATCAGTCATTGCCTTTCCAATGGATCATTCCAGTAGCGTGGAGAGGGGGGGGGGGGTGTTGCATGGGTAACAGCTTGCCCTCCATACTTACTTACCCAGGCTTTGCGCTCTAAAGACTAGAGCCCAGCTCCTGTCTTCCGAGACAGATGGGTGCCTACTACTACAGTTAAAGATCATTTTGACTTGATTTAACACAACACACATAACCTCCAACCCCTCTCCAAAAAAACAAAACAAAACAAATGAGTGGCAAGACCAAGCAAAAAAAGAAAACAACCTACCAAAATAATACTACACAAAAACAACCATATGTTTTTACCTGTAGCCTCAGGTCAAAACTGCCGGGAATGGCAACACTGCAGCAAAAGTCATGGTATTTTTAAATTACTGTGCCTGCATAGACACGAAGCGGCGTTAGCCCTGTTCCCATGTAGAGCGCAGTGAAGTGGGGTGAGGTGGCGGCAAACGCTCACTAGTGGCTCATCACCTGACCCCTATGTGTGAGTGAAGACAGTATAGTTCAGGCTTCACGTGCATAACGGGGGCAAGCATTTGGCACTGACAGTGATAGGCTAACTTGTTGAGCACCACACTTAAACAGTTCACTGCTGTTTCTTCCTTTCTCGTCCGTGCCTTTATGTATGTTTTTTTTTTATAATTTATTCTTTGTTTTTCTAGGATACTGGAATAAAATATTGGGTTGAGTCCCACCCCTTCTTTTGTACTGTAACAGAGCCCATGGCACCATAAGAGTGCACTTATTTATGCATATGAAACACATATCTAGCAACTTTGATATGGGTAGCCCTGTTCTTGTGGTGGCACCATAGCCCCCCCCCCCCCCCCCCCCCCCCCAAAAAAAAAAAAAAAAAAAAAAAAAAAAAAAAAAACAACAAAAACAGTAGTCTGGCTTGAATATAGCAAGTTTGTGGGAATGACAGGGTACAGTGTTTGCAACAATTCGTAGTATTACACATACTAATAATGAAAATATGGAATATGATGCACCACAGCACAGTGCAAGGCAGCCACAATATGCACACACAGAGGAAAAAAAACGCACACACACCACCCCAGTGCTCAATATAACCATAATAAACACTGTAGAAGACAAAAATTAATACATTGTTGTTATTATTATCACCATCACCATCATCATTATCGTCGTCGTCATCATCATCTATCATCATCATCATCATCATCATCATCATCACCATCAGTAGTAGTAGTAGTAGTAGTAGTAGTAGTAGTAGTAGTAGTAGTAGTAGTAGTAGTATCATCATCGTCGTCGTCATCGTCATCATCATCATCATTATTATTATTATTATTTTATTATTATTATTATTATTATTATTATTATTATTATTATTATCATTATCATTATCATTATCATTATCATTATTAATGAGGCAGTGGTAATGGTATTTGCAGAAGAGTGAAAATTTACGCAGATGCACTGAAAAGCCACAGGTCCGGGTTTTTTTTCTTTCCTGATAGCTCCAGTGCCTGTGTGTGTACATGAGTGCATGCCTTTCAGGCACCTCTGGTACTTGATCTATTGTAGTAAAAGCACTGTCCCTCCTTACAAACCTTCTTACATATAAAGGCAGACTCCTCTGTGGCAGCTTAGGTTACTCAACAGCCAGGATGTACAGTAATGGGTTGTTTTAAAATTATATGGTTGCATCACTCTAGATTGGTAGAACCAAACATATAATGTTTGATCAAAGTTCCTTCTAAGTACTTTTAGGATTAACAAAGATATTTGGTCTATAGATGCTTTAATTTTGTTTTGGATTTTTGTCTTGAAATAAGTAGGTGGATGCTAAAAATATACAACAACTAGGACAAAAACACAACAAACTTTTTGACACACAGGGTTATGATGGAAACTATAAACAAGGCCCATGTACAAATGCAATCAGAACATCTTGCCCACATGTTAAAACATGTTCACTTAAAGAAGAGTAGGTAATTGTGGCAGTGGGAAGGGATACAAAATTGTTAAATAGAATAATTCTCAGCAAGGTGTCAGTATCCATCAGCTAATTCACAAGAAAAATAAACCCCATTCATCTCTCACTCAGTATGTTTCCTCCGGCTCAGTAATCACTTTGAAGTAAAATTTACCGAATACTACCTCTTTCAGTGTGACTCTTCTTTGATGCCATTTTCATCATGACTCTGGTGATGTAACAAAAAAAGTCCAAACCTAGATAGGAACAAAGCAATTAACAGTTAAAGGGCAAAAAACTCATTTTGAAAGGAGACTACTGAGTTGGCGATGTAGTTTCCCTTAGATTGAGGTGATTTTTTAAAAAATGTTTTACAGAAAAATCTGGCTTTGGGAATAGGCAGTACAAGAGCTTTTTGATGTGTAAAGTAACTGTGTAGTGAGAACTGTACACTAGTCAAAATGAATTTTTTATAATGGTGGACATACATGAACAAGGAGTTGGACTCTTCATCCACAAAAACACTGCAACACCATCATGGGGTGTCCACCAGTCTCTAGCTTGACTCATTACCATCCATCTGAGGGCTGACTTTTAACATCACCATCTATTACAAGCTTTTATTTATTTTTTATTATTTTGTTTTATTTATATACTTTATGTCACATCAGATTTCTCCGTGACTCCATGGGGAGAAATGCCTACCATTTTTTTTCTTTTTCCTGTCTGCAACTGTGTTTGTTGCCTATCAGATGGCTTTTCTACAGAATTTTGCCAGGACAACCCTCTTGTTGCTTTGGGTTCTTTTACATGTGTCAAATAATGACGTGTAACAACGGACCTCAGTTTATTGCCTCATTCGATGAGACTAGTACCCAGACCACCACTCATGATCTAAAGGACAGGGGTAAAGTTCTGGGCCTAAACTGGATGCTCCAACAACAGGCAATGATGACGAGGTTGTTGAAGACTTCTATGATCAAATGCAAGGCGTCTTCGACCAGATGCCAAAGAAAGACATCCTTGTTGGTCAGGGTGGCTGCGATGCAAAATGGTTATTAGGAGCAGAGGTGAGCAAGAATGGAAAGGGGATATGTCGAAAATATTCCAACTCTAAGACCAGTTTAACAAGACTGAGGCTCTGAAAAAATTGTCAGTTTCAACAACCTGAGGAAGGTGAACACTTTAAGTCCACACAATCCATTTAAACGCTGGACATGGCACAGCCCAGGAGGAGATCACCACAATCAGATTGACTGAATCAGGGTCAAACAACGTTTTCAATCAAGTGTCAAAATTGGGAAGACCAGGCACTTTCCAGGAGCAGACTTGTGAAGCCACCAGAACTCAACCCAACCCTTTTTGTCACATCTTTTTGAAAAACCAGCCTTACTGTTGGGGTAAGGGGGAGTGTATGTGCATGCGTGCACGCGCTTGTGTTTGTGTGTTTTCTTTTGTGTGTGCTTCTGGCAGTGGCCCTGCACTTTGCTGTGGTGCATCGTATCTTTGTATATTATCAGTAATACTATGTGCACAGCTAGGTATTATTGCATTCAATGTACCAGCTATCATCGAGAAACTTACTGCATCCAAGCCAGGTAGTCCTCTTCATTGGCTGTGGTGTCACCACAAGTCGAGCGCCACAGATATCATAGATGCCAGTAAAGTGTGTATGCAAACAGTTTAGCACTGTCTTGGTGCCATGGGCTCTGTTACTAGACTGTGCAAATGTCAGGTAGGATGGGACTGAAACCGGCCCTTTTTGTTGTATCTTTTTGAAAAACGCGCCTCAGTCTTGCGGAAGTGTATGGCACGCGCATGCGTGCGCGCACTCATGTTTGTGTGTGCGTTTTATTGTATGAACATGACATTAACCTTTTCCCTATGGGTTGCCCACTGTTGGGCAATCAACCATCTCCTAGCCCTTCCCTACATAACACCCACATGATCATGGGAAACAGAAACAGACAAATTCGCAAAGTGCATATGTACAGGGAAAGAGGGGTGATCTCCTTAGTACAGGGATAGTGTCAGGCCCACCAGGGAAGAACTGGGCAAAGCCATTTATTTATTTATTTATTTATTTATTTATTTATTCTTTTATATCGAGGATAACAGAATAAGCAATCATGTGGTTTTTTTCATCCGGTCCCCGTGTGCATGCAGTTTTGTAAATATTGTCATCTGTTCCCACCGGCACACGATGGCCTACTCTTACGAAAAGCGGAACAGGATTTAACGTGTGCGCAAGATGTTCTGCGTGCGTTCGCACACGGGGCCTCGGTTTAAAGTCTCATCCGAAGGACTTGTGGGAGAGTGGAGTCAGCACTGATGTTAACTCCAGGAAGAAAATTTCCTCGACGGACTCGAACCCGGTCAGCCATAGATGATCTAGCAATAGGCAAGGCATCCTGAACGTATTGCATTGCCCCCTGAATTATCAGTTGTAGTGAATTGGCCCTCAGAAAGTTCTTACTGGCCTTTTGTGTCTCTGCTACAGAGATGAGATGGTACCTCGTGACGATGGTAGTGCAAAGATTCCTGAATGTGCATTTGTTTCCCTTAACAAAGTGACTTTTTTCTACTGAATATTGCCAAAGTTAATTATCTTCTTGCCATGATTTCTGTTAACTTAGTGAAATGCATATTGCATACTGGACATTGGTTTATCATTTTATCCAAAACACTATCACCCTAACCGTCACTCAAGCTTTAGTCATTGGAAAATATTGGACACAAAGTGGGTTTAAATCAGCCTTTCTCGCTTTATATGCTGGTGTGTTACCTCACCATAGATCCACCAGGTTAAAAAGTAAGGTCTTGTGTGTAAACATACTTATAACATCATGCTTTTACTGACAAAGCTATGCTAACTTTTCCACAGCCCTAAGAAAGAAAGTATTGCATGTACACTTCAGACAAACAATCTCAATGGGGTTTTTTATATACATTTAACCACAGACTTATAACCACAGATCTTCATGCATTATAGTTACTCTGCTTTTAGCTGTGTATCCTCACAAAAAATCACATGTGCACCTAACCTCAGATGATGATAGATGTACACATAAAAGCCTTTTTACACATGTGCTCAGATCTTCAAAAACTATATCAATCGCTGTTCTTTCTAGTAAAATCTAGGCACAATGGTATAGGACCTAAGTACTGGTCAATGGGAGGAGTAATCATTTCTTCTGTACAGTTTTAGACTCTCTTTTTGTTTCACTCTTGGAATCTCAAGCTTTACAAAATACAGTTGACTTAATTATGCAGTCTGTCTCACCCACCCATTTGGGAATCACTGTGATATTAAAAGTACACACAGGAAGAAAAAATTGAAGGTATAAATGATACATTTCAAGTACCTTACCATATAGGCAGCTTTGTGTTATATGTACCCTTGACATATAAGCAGCCATATTCAGACTGTACAAAGTTTTTCTCTTTTAAAGTGACTGTAGGTTAGTATGAAATAACTTGCCATTGTATAAGACAGTTTCAATCTTAAGGAACAACAAAACTTTAATGTGGGCTTTGGAACTGCTTGCAGCAAGAACTGACGAAGCTTTTGACCTATGCAAATTCTAAGCTTTTATTTCACACTTGTGCCTCAGCTAAGATTATAGTGCCTACCAGCTGCCTTGGCGCAGTTGTTAGCACCTTCGATTTTGGATTGGAAGGTCGTGGGTTTGATTCCCATAAGAGTCATAAGGATATTTTTTAACTCTGACTAGCTCCTACCCAGAGTGAGTGTGCTGTAGGCTCAGTGGGGAGACTGGGACCACACAGTCGAGCTTCATTCACTTTACGGATGCAAATTTGAGAGTGTTCCTCTAATTACTTGACCAACACTGCAGGTGTCTGTATCTCTTGGGACCGGTTGACGCCAGGAAATACTATGACAGTAAGCATAGAGTACAACCCTGTCAAGTAGTCTCAGGGTGGATGAACTTCCACAACAGCATCATTACATCATCCCCATCACTATTGATCATCATGCAATGATAAAAATGGCCTCTAATTCAGTGACTCCAGTTGCTCTGGTGTCATGGTGACCTCAGATTTGGTTTCCCCATACAATTCTGTGCCTGGCAAGTTTGTGTCAAAGCCTTCAGGGTGGGAGGTTCGCGGGGAGATGGTCGTTGGAGGGACATTGTGGTGGTTGCCACCTCAGGTGGGTGACTCACTCAAAGTCTGGCAGGGCGACTGAGCTAATACTGTCGTTAGTAGGGGGCTTAGTCAGTGGTGCCCTGCATATGTTAGATCAGAACAGGCACCACTGAGCACCACCAAAGTGACTCAGCAGAAGTGCAGGGCCCCTCTGGCTGGTGGCCCCATGGTGGCCTGATATTGATGGGCTCCCTGTGGACTGCCAACCCTGGGGATGGGACACAATGAATCGGGTATGGCTGTGGCAGGGACATTGAGATGAATGGCACAAGAAGAGCAGTGCAGGACGTCACAGAAGATGAGGCAGCCAAAGCAAAAATTACAGTGCCTTCCCCTACCCTACAGATGGCTAGTGAATTACTAAATCAGAGTGTGACTCAAGCCATTTCTGCAGTTTGGTTTCATGAGTCTTTCTCCTCTTTTCAGCCAGTGTGTTGAATGTGCACATAAAGGGGTTGACAGCAGAGTTCAAAGGTAACACAAACACAGCCAGGGCCACGTTCACTTCTCCAGGGATGGGTGTACCAGCCAATGCCAGCATTCCACACACCCCAATAGGAAACCAACACATGAAATCTGTGACTGCAATGGTCACCAGCCTCCGGGCTATGGTCATGTCCCTTGATGCTGTGGTGGAATCCATTTTCATAGCATTTGCCTGTATTGACCAATAGATAAAAGCCTGGCCTGCAGAGATGAATACAAACACAATGAAATTTAGGACAATTAAGACACTGAAAGAATAAACCTTTCCTTTGAATTCTCTTCTTGTAACTGGTAAAGGAATACAAATACCAGTTTGGCTGTAGAACTGCCAGTGAGATGTCATTGGAAGTAAGGGCAGTACATCCAAAATAAAACCAGCCAGCCAAGTGAACAGACAAGCCACAGCTGCTGATTTTCTGTCAAACCTTACAGTGCTGAATGGAAAGCGAAGAACAATGAAACGATCCAGTGTAATAAACCAGATGATCAGAGCTGACACCTCACTGGACAGCAGAGACAGAAAACCAGCCATCTTACAGATTGCACTGTTTTTCCACATGTCATCATAATGGAGATATTGTCCTCGGAATTGTTCATCAGCCACACCAATGATAGCAATGTAGGCTCCCATCAGAAAGTCGGCTATGGTAAGGTTGGTGACAAACACATTGAAGCCACTGGAAGATGCCAGACTCCTAGCAAACAAACGTGCACAGCCACAGGCAGCATTTCCAATCAGAGAGAGACAGGCTATCAGACCCAGAAATCCTCGGTATGTCCAGGACTGCAACAAATCTTCACAGGAAGAAATTTCATCCTGGGGTGCAATGCATTTTGACTGATCAAAGTTATGAGGAAGCGTTTCAGCACAGCAGAGTTTATAGTTTTCTGTGGATATAAACTGCAGACTGGAAAGGCCTCTGAATATGTCAGAGGGAAACTGTTCAATAGGACTACCATCCATGAAAAGTTCGCTTACCTCTAGAGTAAACTGGAAACCAGGTGGGGTGATTGTATGGACAGAAGTAGAAGTTAGATTCAGTTTTTGTATGTCAGGTAACAATGATAGAACCTGGGTTTCCAACACTGTCAGTGTGGTAAAGGACAGATCAAGTATTGTGAGTGTACTGTGCTGACTGACAGGTGGCTGACCAGTTTGTATTGATGTCACAGGATTGTTGGACAGGGACAGTGTTTGTAAATTTTTTAAGCCAAGTAAGGATGTCAGGTTGACATTGTGAAGCTTATTGTTGCTGAGATCAAGATACCTCAAATTAACTAATTGTGTATTATGCAAGAGGGTTATAGAACATTGTGCAAAAACAATGCCTATAAGCATGACATTGTTACTTACATCATACAATGTCATACCTGTGCCTGTTACATCAAGGTAGCGAAGCTGAGGATAGAGTGAAGCAGAAAAAGATTGGAAACAGTGAAATGTGTGACCTTGACAAAGACAGTTTACAGGACAGATTACGTCACATGATAGTTCATCATCATTCATTGGACAGTGAGACCAGCCATCACAGATATGCTCACTGTGTAAACACAGCCCTGAAAGTCTGCATCGAAAAAAGCCTAGACATGTCAGTTCTTCACATCCCTCCTCATCCTGGTGGTCAATGCAGTCGTACATTCCATTGCATCGTGTGTAGACAGGCAGACAGTCATTAAAGTCACCAGGACAACAATAGTGGCTGTCAGGACAGGGCTCACTGGAGTTCATAGGGGTGGAGATGAAGTGGGTGATGCCATCAAAGTTAACTAAAACAGGTGGTGGAAAACGAGGCTGTTTTGTTTCAGATATTTTTCTGAAGCTTTCACAATTCTGTTCATCTGAATGGTCCTGACAATGGAACATAAAGTCACACACTTTGTCAAAAGACAGGCACTGACTGTTTATGCACCTGAATTTTTTTTACACAAGGAGGGTGTTTACAGAAATATTCATCACTATCATCTGGACAGTCAGTGATCAAGTCACACAGCTGTGTGTATGACATCTTTGTGATGTCATCATTGCATGTAAAGACAGGAACAGAAGAGACTACATGGCCAGGCGTATCAAGATCTTTTTTCTGAAAAATTTGATCAGGGAAACTGCAAGAGGGTGTATCATGTGGGCCACATATCTTATACCGATCTGAGCCACAAATCAAAAATATGTACGTCATATGACCTTTAGAACACTTTGTCAAATGTATGCTGTTCTCTTGGTAGCAGCAATGTCAGCCTCAGTACACAAATACTCCTGGAAATGTTTACGTTTTCCTTTGTTTTGTTTTCAGTGAACTCACAGACCCATCCATTATACCTGGAACTTGGTATGCCATCCTTTATTTCACAAATTACACTATAAAATGAGGTCAGCTCTCCAGTGTAAAAACACATTTTTGAAGAAAAAGTCTTCAAATAAAAACTTTCAACAGAATGATGGAGAACTGATCTATCATCTTGAGTAATAGCAAGTATGTACATATTTTGTAATGACCTATCCCCAGAGTATAAACCAGTCCAAAGGTAGCTCAGCCTGTGGGGATGAATAAATGTTTTCTTTTGAATGACAGCACGCCAATCATATATACACTTGGGCAAGCTGAGCTGGCCTCCCAGTGAATTGCAATATTCATTGGCTCTGTTGTTATGTTCTGTTTCATCACTGGCAAAATCAGCAAGACTCTCCACAACGGTGTAGCAGCGGTCACAGAGTGATATCAGTCCATTACATTCAGGACTGCTGTAGGGACAGTCACTTGTTTCATCCTGTCCATCATCACACTCTGTCTTCAGGTTACAGGCCAGATGGTGATGGAAGCTGGAGAAGTCTTTCACAGAGCAGTTCCATAAACCATTAGGTAAGTCTAGGCGTGTTATCTTCTGGAAAGAAATCAAAATACAGTCTAAAGCAGGTTGTGTTGACACAGTCTGGGGGGGACACTTCAACACTGATATGTATTCTGTTGCATAGTTGGACAAAATCTGATATTAAGTCACGTCTTCTGCTCCAGATAAGAGGTACAATATACGTAAGTGCATCTTTAGCAATGATAAAATCCTCCATATCACAGGTAATCTGCTTTAACCAAATGCTTGGATATATGTAGGATAATTCTTTGAAACTGAGCATGACCAGGTTATTGTCAGGAACATACAGATTCTTGCATATGAATGAGTCTTTAGGATTCGTGATGTTTTCTCTCATGGTTAGGTATCCACTGGATGTTGATGTCATTATTGTGATGATATAGTCTTCTTTATCTGGAGATTTCAAACAAGATTATGGGTTATGGGTTATGACAGAGGCACTGCAAAACCACCACACTTCCATCTCCATTGGTGGAAGACCCCTTTGCAACCTCAGATTTGCAGATGACATTGACCTCATGGGCAGCAGCAAACAAGAACTGCAAATCCTCACAGACAATTTAACAGATCGAGCGAGCGCATACGGCATGGAGGTCAGTACAGAGAAATCAAAGATCATGGTCAACAGCACGAGTAATGACATCACGGAAAAAAAGATGAATGGAGAAACACTAGAAGAGGTAAGCCAATTCAAATACTTAGGCTCCATCCTAACAAAAGATGGCACATCAAACAATGAAGTGAAAGCTCGCATTGCAACAGCAACATCTACTCTAGTCAGACTCGAGAAGATCATCAGAAGCAACAACATCAGCTTCTGCACCAAATACCACCTTTACAAATCCCTCGTGATATCTATCCTCCTATATGGCTGTGAATCATGGACTCTGACAGCAGAGTTAGAGAGGAGAATCCAAGCATTCGAGAACAAGTGCCACAGAAGATTCCTCAGAATATCATACAAAGAACACAAGACCAATAACTATGTGAAAGAAGAAATCAAAAAGCGTGTGGGCCCCCAAGAGCCTTGCTCTCCACCATAAAGAGGAGAAAGCTGATGTGGTTTGGTCACACCACAAGACACAACACCCTAGCAAAAACCATCCTGCAAGGAACAGTGGAGGGCAAGAGAAGAAGAGGCCGCCAAAAGAAATCATGGGTTGACAACATCAAAGACTGGACCGCCCAACCCCTGCAACACCTCCTACTAGCCACACAGGATCGTGAAGCATGGAAAAAGATCGCTGTTGCGTCTTCTCTCATGTCCCCCCTACGTCCTTTGGGACATGGGACTGAGTGAGTGAGTGAGTGAGCCAGTGTACTTTCAATTCTAATTAAAGTTGTTGTTTTTTTTAATAAACCTTTAACACTGTTTGCAAAACTACCCAAGGGCATCTGTCAGCAAATAAAACAAAGGCACAAAGACCCAACATTTACTGGGAGATCTTGCTGCATTGTTCTGCTCCTTTTACTCCTGGTGGAGTCACATAACTGCTACGGTAACAAGCTTATACATAGTATTTTTCAGTTTTGTCTGTCAGTGTTATGATTTTCTTCTCCAATGCTTTGGCAATACAGAGAGGGGAGAACAAGAGAGAAAAAAGCAATGCTGGGAGAAAGATTTATGCTGAGAGGGAAGAGTTATACCACTGAAAGGGAGGAATAATAACCTTAAAAAAACAATTATACAAAGAAGGAAGAACAATATTGCTAAGAGAAGAGCATTAATGTTAAGAGAGAAAAGCAACATTTCTGAGAGTAATAAGCAAAGATCTTTTTTAAACAAATCAGCAGAACTGGTTACACTTAGGTCAGAAAAGCTGTGCAATGCTCAGGAGCTTTTATACTAAAAGAAGACATCTCTGGTTGTTTCAGCTGTGTTTGTGAGGTGGTTGGCTGATGACACTAGCAGTTGTAGAGTCTTTGGTACATTGACTCTATATCACTGGTTTGGGAGCCTGGAAGTCGATGTTCCTATTAAGGAAATGAGAGTATCATGGTTCACATACCTGAAGCAAAACATCATGCAATCAAGAGCAGTGGTTAAAACTCTGCCCCCTGGGCTACCATGGTAACAGGAGATAAGGGTGGGGTAATCCTGACAGAGACCTGGAGGGCTGAAGTCAGTGGTGTCGTGCTATAGGTGCCCTATAACAAATCATGATGCCATGCAAAAAATCTACATGACACTGTCAGATATTAGTGAAAGTAATGGTGCTCACCCTGCGAACACCCTCCAGGCAGGTGCAGTGTTGGGCTCCAAACCTCAACGGGGTCAACCCTCAGCTACTGGAGGACCATCTAGCCTGTCATGTAGAGTCAAAAGACAGTGAGACTACTATGTACATGGAAGGAGAAGAGTACCAGAAGATAGTGATAAAAGGTAGCTTAACAGAACTTAATATCCTAAATCACTACAACCCCGGCAAAAAAAACGCTCACTTGAAACAATACCAACAGAGGAATCCCACTTTATAGTACTGGTAGACTTCAATAGCTACTCCCAGAGCTGGGGATATAACCATATGGACAGTTGAGGAGAGGAGATTGAGAACTGGCAAGATGAGAATAACCTTCTTCTGATCAATAGCCCATATGATACACCGACATTTTACTCCTGACGATGGCACACTACCACTACTTGAGACCTTTCCTTTTGCATGGAAGACCTGTATGGAAGCACAACAAGGGAAGTTGAATCAATTACAGACTAGTTTTCCTTACCATTGAGAGAGAGAGACTGTGAAAGCACAGCCAGTCCACCCCAAGTTGAACTACAAAAAGGCAAACTGGAGCCTCCTCTGGCGTAGATTCAATATACTAGTACAAACATCCATGTGCAAGGCAGAGACTTAAACAAAGTTATCAAAAAATTTAACCAATGCATTTTGACTGCTTCCAAAGAAGCAGTACTACGTGGTGCTTGAAAAAACTACAGCCTTACTCTAATCTTTAAAAAAGCACCATGATAAGCTCAAAGAGACACGATTGGAGGCTGAACAGAATTCCAGCCAAGACAGCCACAACTACTTTCAAGTAGCAAAAACCAAACACCTGAAAACTTAACTCCAAGCTATCTGTTCAAG
This sequence comes from Stramonita haemastoma, assembly GCA_030674155.1. Taxonomy (NCBI): domain Eukaryota; kingdom Metazoa; phylum Mollusca; class Gastropoda; order Neogastropoda; family Muricidae; genus Stramonita; species Stramonita haemastoma. The sequence goes on along the minus strand of CM060341.1, from coordinate 32,129,294 downwards.
CTAGAAATAGAAAACTGCATCTCTCAACTTTGAGAGAGATGGAGCCAAGCTGTAGAAACTCACAAAATAGCTAAGTAATGAGGACACCTGAGGACCTGCCTGACAGTGAAGCAGATCACCTTACCCATAGCTATGCCAAAGAAAGTGACATCCATACTGATGCAGAAAAGCTGAGAGAAGCACTAGGGAACAGAGAGGAAATAATACCAAAAACCCAAGACCAGGGCTTATGACATTTCCTATAACAAAACAAGAACTCCAGAGTGCCTGGAAAACACTGAAGCTCAAAAAGTCACCTGGGCCAGATGGTATAACCAATGAAATGTTAATTCATCTTGGCAGAGCTACAGAGGACAAACTCTGGGGTACGGGATAGCCTAGTGGTCAGAACATTGCGCTCACAATCTGATGACCCAGGTTTGTTTCCTATTCGAGGGGATTTTCCCCCTGGAGTTAACAATAGTGCTGACTCCACTTTCCCCAAAAGTACTTAAGATGAGACTATAAACTGAGGCCCCATGTGCAAACACACACAGGACATCTAGAACACACATTAAATCCTGTTCCACTTTTCATAAGAGTAGGCCAGTGGTGCCAGTGGCCAGTGGTAGTGGCGACAGATGGCAAGATTTACAAAGCTGCATACACACAGGGACTAGATGTAAAAAAAAAAGCACATGAGTGCTTACTCCATTTTCCTTGATATAAAAAATAAATGAATAAAATCAATAAAATAATATCTTCAACCTCAGCTGGCAGAGAGGAGCCCTCCCCTAAATGTGGAAAGAAGCAGCCATGATCCCTATCTAAAAGTAGGGCAAAGACAAGAACAAAGTATCAAGCTACCGACCAATCAGCCTCACCAGTTGCGTCGCCAAAACCATGGAGAGGATAGTCAATGCCAGGTTACCCTGCCATCTGGAGACTAATAACTTCCTGGCTTGGGAACAAAAAGGCTTTCAACAATTCCAGATCACTGAAGATCAAGCCATGTACCTATCACAAGAGATAGAAGATGACCTTTCAGGAGCATAGGCTTGTCTCTGCTACCTGGGTAGACTTGTAGGAGGCTTTTGACCAAGTACGGACAGATGGTCTACTGGTGAAGACAAAGAAACGTATCCAAAGACAACATGTTCTCCTGGATCAAGTCTTTCCTATATAATCAACGAGCAAGTGTGACTCACAACAATCACTAAAGCAAAAAACAAAACAAAAGCTGATCAGACATGGTGTTCCACAGGGAAGCATGTTCTCTCCAATTCTTTTCTTTATTTTCATCAATGACATCCTACCTGAACTGCCAAAAGGTGTCAAAGGTACCCTTTGCATTGATGACCGTGTGATGTGGAGAACCATGAATATGCTACCACAGCAACATATTGACCACAGATGGCATTGACAAGCTTGCAGCCTGGGCTGAGGATTGGTATGTGAAGATCAATGAAGATAAATCATCACAGCCCTGTTCACCCTCTCACCAAAACAGAACCCCAACCTGTCAAACTAGGTAATATAAGGCTAAAAAATGACAATGAGCCAACCTACCTTGGTGTGATATTTTCCAAACCCCTGACATGGAGACCTCACATCGAGAAAGCTGAAGGAAAGGCAGTATAGAAATTGGCAATTCTGTGGAAGCCAATTAGAGGATTCTCAAGACAGTATGTGCAGGAACTGTAAGGCCCCACTTGGAATATGCTGGTCCAGCTTGGGCAAAAACAGCAGAATCCCACCAAAAAGTCCTGCATAAAGTATAGAATCAAACTCTGCAACTCACCACGGGTGCTATGAGATCTACAATTAAAACTAGGGAGCCTTTGATTAAGGTGGTCATGTGCAGCTGATTCACTTTAAAATTAAAAAAAAACATTAGATGGAGAAAGAATTCAAGCAGGACTAGCGTCTTGGTTCATAGAGGAATAATTGCACAAAAGAAGATGCATATTATTAAGCAGCTTAAGATTACCTCCTTTGCTGTTCTGTAAAGCAGAAAAAGTATGTTTACCTTGACTAAGAGTTCATATTAATTGATATATGACCTAAGATTGACCCAAAACTGCAGTTGCATAGACTAGAAAAAATGTTGACTATGATTAATGTTTCTCACACATCAAAAGCCGATGTCAGATGTTTGGCAGGCGACAAGTTTCAACCAACATGGCGGTAAGTCCACCATGCTTTCATCAAACATCCCCCTGAACAGAGCTACTTTGGCTGGTGGCCTCAGAGTGTCTAACGTTTGTAAGTCCCTGTAAACTTCTAGCTCTCAGGATATGTTAGGTGTTGCAAACTCAGAATGAGCCATGTGTAACAACGAGATGATTGCGTGTCTGAAGATGAGCCGGCAACAAATGAAACTTTGGAGGGACGTTGTGGTAGTCACCACCTCAGGTGGGTGACTCACTCAGTCTGGCTCCGCGACTGAGCCAATACTGTCATTAGTAGAGGGCTTAGTAGGTGGTGTTCTGAGTCTGTTAGTTCAGAACAGGCACCACTGAACACCACCGAAGTGACCAAGCAGAAGTGCAGGGCCCCTCTGGCTTGTGGCTGGTGATAAGGTTTCACAAGAGATGACATGATAGAACAAAGTGTAAACAAACTGACTCAGTTAGGGATCATTATTTAAGTTGGCTGCAATATGATAGCTTTACACACAAGATAGACACAATTCTATGTCTATGTCTATATATATAAACTGAAGAGTTGGCTGCTGATCCACAACAATCAACCTCAAGTGAAACAAGTGCAAAGTATTGGAAGACCAAGAAGGGGCCGCCTTGTCAAGTGCTTATGGGTTTTGTTTTTTATGTACTGATTAGAATTAGTTACTATAGAAAAATGTTCACTCTTGAGTTGTTGTGTTATTTTGTACCATTAAAAACACACACACACACACTGCCACATTCATTCCCAATTTTTAAAAAAGCGAACCAGTAGTTTTTTGTTATAATTTTTTTTTTCTGTTACCCCCTTTTCAAGTCAGTAAACTCAAAATTACTTGGGCACGGGGTTGTTGATCTTCCCGCTTTTTACTTGGAATGAACAGGGTTTTAAGCAGCTATCAAATCAGGCCCGGTGCATCTGACTTCAGACTGGGAGAGATTTGTTATCTTTGAAGTCTTTTTGGAACAAATTTTCATGAAATGCCTACAATGCTGCCACTAAAAGACATTATTTCCTAGAATTTATTTTTATTTCAATTTTTTTTTTAAATTTGAATCTTTGTAAGTCATTTTCAAAATGATGGAGAAGTTGGTACCTGCACTTGTCTTTCCTCACTACTTTTTCCTCAATAAAATTTTAATGAATAAGAATGAACCAAAAAATCATGAAATATGCAAGACAGAAGTGACAGAAAGAAATAGAACAAGACAATAAAGAGAAGGACACAAACGGGAGAGTTCCTACCCAAAACTTCCAGAGTGTGAGGTGATATTTATCCTTACAGGAACCTGGCTTCCCCAGAGGGGAGATGCTTTATATCTGATTCTTTGTCAATGTTGAAAGCTCTCAATGTTTGGGATTAGTCCACCATGCCATGCTCTGTCAAAAGCTGTTTTGAAGTCTATAAAATTGTGAAACAGATATTTAAATACAAAGTGAGACTTACAGGGTGAGATGAAGCTGGTTGTAAATTCTTGCGAATTTTTTTGTAAACCGAAACGGAATGCACATGAGAACCGCGCACAGCCC
>CM060341.1:32085598-32120598 GCA_030674155.1 Stramonita haemastoma | reverse complement strand
TATATATGTGTGTATGTAGGTATGTTTGTATGCATGTATGTATGTATGTATGTATGTATGTATGTATGTATGTATGTATGTATGTATGTATGTATGTATGTATGTATGTATCATTTGTTTGTATGTATGTATGTATGTATGTATGTATGTTTGCATGCATGCATGCATGCATGCATGCATGCATGCATGTATGTAAATATGTGTATGTATGCATGCATGTAAGTAAATATGTGTATGTATGCATGCATGTATGTAAGTATGTGTGTACGTATGAATGTATGTATGCATGTATGCAACATCGATATCTTCAAATATCACACTTTGTACATATATACATCTAAAACGTTAATAAATGCAGGGTTGAATTTAAATACAAACATTGCTAAAAGAGACGAAGTATTCCCCACTCCAGCTTGGGAGCTCAAAAGAGCAAAATTTGACATCAACTACATTGACATGATATTAAAGAATAGAATAGTAATATAAATTTAGTGTCTTCTCATGCAAAAATTCACTTAGAAGAAAATTATTCGAATCATTTTAAAGTTTTTCACGGATGGTTCAGTCTTAAAACGACAAAGCTGGTGGTGCCGCATATATTATACCAGATCTAAAAAACCGAACAAATTTCATCTTGGTGAGAATATTTCAATTTTACAACAGAGCTCGTAGCAATATTAATGATTCTTGATTTTTTTACTGATTTTCCGAAAGTTGTCTTTCAAATTTTTGTGTGTGTGTGTGTTGACTCAAAATCAGTCATGCAAACCATTAGCTCAATGCAAATAAAAGTTAGATCTGAACTAGTCGCTGAACTACGTTACTTAATCCATATCCTTACTTTAAAAGGCTAAGACCTAACTCTTGTTGGATTCCATCTCACTCTGGTTTAGCCTACACTTTAATGAAAAGGAGACATTTTTAGCAAAACAGGGAGCAAAAGGATTTATTAGATGTTGCAAATTTGAAACTCCATTTATCACTACAAGAATGCTAGATTGTTAAAAAAAAAAAAATCTCAGCAAAAACTATTTCAGTGTGAGAAAAAGAGAGCTGGTTGTCTAAATGTAGATCAAGAAATAGTACAATTTGAGTCTTGTGTTAAAAAAACATAAAACAGATTGCTACCGTATAAAACGAATTGTTCCTCTGGCTCTCAGATGGAAATTGAACTGTTTTAAGACAAAGTATGTTGGGAATGTTTTTGCATGTGCGGTCACAATATAACTGTTGATCATATATTAATATGCCAGATGCTGAAAGACTACATTCCTTCCTACTCTTACCTCATTATTGTCATCCACAATCTTCAGTGTTCCTTTATTGATGTATATTGTTTTTCAAATCGGTATTGCATAGTCCAGTTGGTTCCTTATTATGATTATTAAGGACTTAAAAGACATACTGTTTTAGCGGAATAGATTCCCTTTTCTTGGTTATTGCTAAACATACGGTTTTTTTCTGTTCACTTGTTAGATCTGGTTATTAGTGGTAGTAGGCACCCATTAGTCTCGGAAGGCTGTGGAGTTGCGCTCTGTCTTAAGAGTGCAAAGCCTGGGTAAGTAAGTATGGAGGGCAAGCTGTTATCCAACTCCCCGATTTTTCCTCAGGGATGGTGTCTAAACACGACACCTGTGTGCATGCTGGTCTTTCTTTTTTCTTTTTTTTTTTAATATTGTCATCCACTCCTACCGGCACACAATGGCCTGCTCTTCCGAAAGGCGGAACGGGGTTTTAACGTGTGCGCAAGATGTGCTGCGTGCGTTCGCACTCGGAGCCTCGGTTTATAGTCTCGTCCGAATGACTTTGACATTCAGTTCGATTTTTTCGTCAAACTGGGAAGAAAAGGCGAGGCTGGGAATCGAACCCAGAACCTCACGGTTTACTTGTTGGCTGGCGAATGTCTTACCATCCTGCTACCTTCCTTCTTAGATCTGGTTACAAATGTGATTTTTTTTTTTTTTTTTTTGGGGGGGGTGTTATTTATTTATCAAAATCATGTTGTTGTTTTGTCTGTTGTACTTCAGTATTATTCAGTAGTTGCATATTGTAACTTTCATAACAGATGAGTCATCTGATTTCCATTTATTCCTTTCACACGTAATCAAAATATGTGGCCTCCACACCCAAATAATGATTCAGAAACCCCCCCCCCCCCTTCCCTTTCTCTCCTTTGTCCGTCTAATATCAATTTGTGAAAAGACTTTAAATGAAATCAAACACACACACACACACACACACACACACACACACACACACACACACACACACACACACACACACACACACACACACACACTCTCTCTCTCTCTCTCTCTCTCTCTCCTCTCTCTCTCTCTCTCTCTCTCTCTCTCTCTCTCTCTCTCTCTCTCTCTCCACACACACACACACACACACACACACACTCACACACACACACACACACACACACACACACACACACACACACACACACACACACACACACACACACACACACAACAAGTCCTTCGGATGAGACTATAAACCGAGGCCCCGTGTGTGAACGCACGCAGAACATCTTGCGCACACGTTAAATCCTGTTCCGCTTTTCGTAAGAGTAGGCTATCATGTGCCGGTGGGAACTGATGACATTTACAAAACTGCATACACACGGGGACTCGCTGTAAAAAAGCACAAGAGTTCTTATCCCAATGTCCTCGGATATAAAAGAATAAAAAATTAAAAATTAATATATATATATATATCTATCTATAGATATATAGATATATTTATATATATATATATATATATATTAATACATAAATAACACACACAGTCCTTGCACAGTCCTTACGTGCTGCAGCCCTCAGGGCTAGTTTCTTTGAAGAACATTCCCAATGCTGACTGTCCTTATGTCCTCTTGGCCGAGAGAGTGGGTATGTGCTGTGGGCAAGGCATCTCCACTATAATCAAAATTTTGCCCAATTTCAGAAACAGCAGCTGTCCCGAGCCTAAGGCTCATCAGACCGGTGCTTAACCCGGTTTCTGTGGCGTTAAGCGACTGAGAGTCATAGACTCCCCCTGGATAAGACGCCAGTCTATCGCAGGGTTAACCCCCAACACAAGGTTGGTACCCCTTTTACACCTGGGTGGGGTGAGAAAATAGCCGTAAAGTGCCTTTTCCAAGGGCACAACGCCATAGCCGCAACCTTTAGATTACGAGTCCAACGCCCTAACCACTAGACTACAGCGGCGGCTTTTGTTGAATACAGTCTGTTTAAACCAAACTGAAATAATAAAACATAAGCTTGCTTGTGGTCCCGTCCAAGGAATGTTTTCATTTTTGTGACGCTTTTCCTAAATACATTTCTGTTTCAACTAAACTGCAGCATGACATGCTGCTCAGTTGTGTCAAATTGTTCACGTTCTGCTGTATCTGGGATTTCAGGTTAACCAAGAAGAGACGCTGGAGCCCTCATTCTGCGTCAGCGTCAGTTTGCTGGGACCCTTTCAAGTGACCGGCCTGCTGCTGCCATCCTGTGATCTGTCTTCTTCAGGGACCTTCTTTTTTTCTCCATGAAAAAGACAACATTATTATTGACCCATGGCTCCATGAATAGTTGATAGTACATACATTTATATGCACAGTTTGTGTTTTTTCCCCATGAGAACTGATTTAGCCAGTTTGAAAAAAAAAAAGCTGTTCAAGAAGCTTACAAATAATTATTCGGAACCATTCTGTTACAAGCATTGCATGGTTCCTTGTTGTGTGAGTTGAAGATCCTGGAGAACCTCCAAGTATTGGCAGGATTTTTCTCTTTTTTTCTTTTTTTTTTTTTTTTTGGGGGGGCATGTAAATGTCTACACCCAAATTTGGTCGACTGGTTCCCATGAGTGATTTGGAGAACGCATATAGTACCTCATAAACTGTGTACATACTGACTGTGCGTGTTGGATCACAAGATAGGATTTCTCTTTTCCTTTTTTCTCAGTATTTTTCCTTCATGTCTAGTTTGGTCTCTATCATGATCACCCAGTGTCGTCTTTGTTGATGAACTGATATGCTGAGTAAATATTTGACTATAAAAATGAGATTCGTTTCTAATGAGGATAGTGGACTGACATCTGAAACTCCAGTGAAGGCAAGTTGAAAAATCGAGTTTTGAAAAAAACAATCCAGAAGATAATTACATTGAAAGCATCACTCCTATATACAGGGAAAGAAACGTTGAAAGGAATGATCACAACTTTCAAAGTTGGTCATAATTTGCTCTCAGGACCATATCTCATCGAGTCCTAGTGTTACAGCTGTAGTCGTGATACAGATTTGAACACAAGAGTTCCAGAAGCTTTCAGCACCAAAATGGGTCATCTAGTGAAATGTCTTTCCCCCAAATTTTTTGCCCGTTTCGTTTTTGCAGTTTTTCTGCTGCTGATTGTGTTACTGTACTCTACAGATGTATGGAAGAACCTCAAATTTCAGTATTACAAAGTGGACTTGATGGAAATGTTGAGCTACATTAAAATCAAGACAGAACGTAGAGAACTTAGAAAGGAAAAGTGTGTACACCCTCAGCTGAATCCCTATGACCCCCTCATCATGCAGTATTTTTCCAAGATCACTCCCATCAGCTGTAAAGGCACCAAGAAGGACTGGGTTTACACCTCCAACAGCGTCTTCCATATATCACGTAATGCCACACGCTTGCACGGCAACATCACCTGCGTCTTTCAGACACTTCACCACAATGGAGACTTCAGCACAAAATACGGAAAACAAGTCAGGAACATAACGGACGGTACACCTCTCATGACGGACTTTTTCAGGGCTAACTGCACGTCAAGCAGAGGCAGAAGCTATTCCAACTTTCATGCAGGAGTGGTCCGGAAACCCAAGATCATGGAGCGCCTCATTAACTTTCACTCTAAAGCCAACAAGATGCGCAAGGCTGGTTCCTTACCACAGTCCCTCATCCACCTCAACCTCAGCATTTTCGTCTTTGGTTTTGACTCTTTATCCCGCATGGGCTGGATACGCTTCCTGCCAGAGACGCGCAAGCACTTCATCCACAACATGGGAGGGATAGAAATGGAGAGCTTCAACATTGTAGGAGACGGAACCATTGCCGCCATGCTGCCCATTCTGACAGGCCAAACAGAGGAAGAACTTCCTGAGTCCAGGAGAGGAAACAAATCTGCCAAGCCATTAGACAATCACCCCTGGATATGGAAAGAGTTTGCCAGAAATGGCTACGTCACGGCCTACACTGAAGACGTGCATAGTGGAGGAACCTTTCAATGGAGAATGCTGGGCTTTAGGAATCAGCCCACAGATCATTACATGCGTCCGTTCCATGTGGCAGCAGGTACCACATATGGAAAATACAAGGATTTCTGTTTGGGGTCTGAAAAACGACATGTCCTTTTCATGAACTATTTCAAGGATCTTTTTGCTGCCTACAAGGATTTTCCCAAATTCCTCTTCGGTTTCCACACAGAAATAAGTCACGAAACGCGCAACTTAATACAGAGTGTGGACGACGACATGAAACTCTTCTTACAAGATTTGGAGGCCAAGGGCCACCTGAATTCTACACTTCTGATCTTATTATCAGATCATGGAGCAAGATACAGCGCTGTCCGATCCACAGACATAGGAAAGCTCGAAGAACGCCTGCCCTATCTAGGGTTTCGTTTTCCTCCTTGGGTTCACAAACATTACCCACACATCATCAAAAACGTGCGCACCAACGCCAGGAGACTGACCACGCCCTTCGATGTCTATGCCACCTTCCGTGACATTCTCAACCACACAGACGTCACTTCAGGCGCTCTGCGCAACAGGTCCATCAGTCTCTTTCAGGAGGTGCCCAAGGATCGGTCGTGTGCGGATGCTGAAGTCACTCCTCACTGGTGTGCCTGCGTTGAATGGGAGCCCCTGAGCAAGACGGACCCTCTCGTGGTACTAGCCGTCAACTGGGCGGTGCAGGCACTGAACGAGTACACACAACCTCAGCGAAAACGCTGCGCCGTCCTCAAGTTAAAAGAAATCACCAAAGGCTTCCGTCAACTGTCGGAAAACAACTCGAAAATCTTTGAGTTCATAGAAAAACCTGTACTGGAAAACGCGGAGCTGTACCAAGTGTCTTTCAGGACCTTGCCTGGGAATGGGCATTTTGAGGTCACTTGTGCAGTGGATGCCAAGGAGAAAAAAGTGATTGTGAGTGCGAAGGAAATCAGTAGGATCAATGCCTACGGGTCTCAGCCAGCTTGTATTGTGAGGCGGTTTCCGCACTTACGCAGCTACTGTTACTGTGTGTAAAGTGAACGCGCGCGCGCGCGCACGCACGCACGCGCGCACACATACACACACACACATACACAACACACACACACACACACACACACACACACACATACGTCATATGAAGAAATATTGGCTGATAGTGTGATTATGTTTAAAATAGTTGAAAGTCTAGTTAAAAGCCCTGTTGGAGTATTTTTGTACATTTTCTTGTTAAAGTTTAATTTGTTCAAGACTATACCCCCCCCCCCCCCCACCCCCACCCCACCCCCACCCCATTTTTCTTGAAGAAACAGATTATATTGGTCTGATTTTGGGTTTAAGATTGAAAAGGGACATGTAGGTGAGGCTATTCTATTTATTTTAATTTTAATTCTCTCAAGTCACTCAAAAGGGATTCATACATGCACACACACCTTAGTTACCAAACCCAAACCTACATGCATACTTGCACGCATGGACACACACACACACACACACACACACACACACACACACACACACACACACACACACACACACACACACACATACACACACGCACGCACGCACACACGCGCGCGCGCGTTTTCTGGCATTTATTCTAACCAAGTTTGTTTTCTTTTGCTTGCTTTTTGTAAGTATAATTCCAAGAGTTTGTGATGGTTAGATTAGTTTATCGTACATACATACATACATACATACATACATACATACATACATACATACATACATACATACATACATACATACATATACACACATTTATAAATGAGTACGCACAAACTTGACAAACACACCCACATATTCACACATACACACCACCCACGCACACAAGTGAGACAATTTACTTTATTTTACTTTTAATTCTCCTCTCATATCCCTATGAGTGAAGAGACAGTTAAATTAAAGAAATCACACACACACACACACACACACACACACACACACACACACACACACACACACACACGTACACACACACACACACACACACACACACACCATCACTCATAGTCTGGTGGATGGGCGGGGGGGGGGGGGGGGGCGGGTTAGATGGGGATTAAAATCACAACTTTTTTTAATATATAATTTTTTTAAAACGACTTTGTTCAGGTTTGTTGAAAAGCAGGGACTGTATTTCAGCAATTCTGTATTTCTGACAGCAGAGTTAGAGAGGAGAATCCAAGCATTCGAGAACAAGTGCCACAGAAGACTTCTCAAAATATCATACAAAGAACACAAGACCAATAACTATGTGAAAGAAGAAATCAAAAAGCGTGTGGGCCCCCAAGAGCCTTTGCTCTCCACCATAAAGAGGAGAAAGCTGATGTGGTTTGGTCACACCACAAGACACAACATCCTAGCAAAAACCATCCTGCAAGGAACAGTCGAGGGCAAGAGAAGAAGAGGCCGCCAAAAGAAATCATGGGTTGACAACATCAAAGACTGGGCCGCCCAACCCCTGCAACATCTCCTACTAGCCACACAGGATCGTGAAGCATGGGAAAAGATCTCTGTTGCGTCTTCTCTCATGTCCCCTCTACGTCCTTTGGGACATGGGACTGAGTGAGTGAGTGAGTGAGTATTTCAGCAATAAAAGATTTCTATCAAACAGAAGACACCACAATGGGGATACCGGGGGCTGTTAGTAGAAATATCACCTCTCTACCTTCTGGAAATTCTGTGCTAGGATTTCCCTCTTTTCTGTACCTCTCTTTGTTTATGCCTTCTTGCCTTTCCTCTTTGTCACCTCCTTCTCGTCTATTTTTGGGGCCCTCTTGGTCCATGCATCTATCTACAGCCATGGTCCATCTATTTACCAGCCATGGACCACCTATTTACCAGCCTTGGTCCATCTATTTACCAGCCATGGGCCATCTATTTACCAGCCATGGTCCATCTATTTACCAGCCTTGGTCCATCTATTTACCAGCCATGGTCCATCTATTTACCAGCCATGGTCCATCTATTTACCAGCCTTGGACCATCTATTTACCAGCCTTGGACCATCTATTTACCAGCCTTGGACCATCTATTTTTGGACCATCTATTTACCAGCCTTTTCTCCATAAAGACCTGAAAACATAACAAATCTCTCCTACGCGGAAGTCGATGTGCTGATTCTGACTTGTCAGGCACTAAACGGCAGCACAACCCATTTTGCTCATATTATGACAGACAACATGATCTTTGCATTCGTTATTTTTTTAGGTGTTTTCCAGTAAATGTCACCTATTTAATCAACCATGATTCATAAGTTTGGTAGTATCATATTGCCAGGGTTTTGCTGTTGGTGATTTTTAGTTTTTTAGTGTTATGGATTATTTTAAAAAGTTGGTTTGTAAAATAACATGTCAATGGGGATGCCACTTTGTGTGTGCATGTGTCTGTATTTGTACATAGGTGCGTGTGTGGGTTGGTTGATGACAGGTTGCTGAGCAGATATGGTGATGCTTTCTCTTTATCAACAATCTGTATGGATGTACAGTCTGGCTCCCTCCTCGACTGAGCTAATACTGTCGTTAGTAAGAAGCTTAGAGGCACTTTACGGCTATTTCCTCACCCCACCCAGGTGTAAAAGGGGTACCAACCTTGTGTTGGGGGTTAACCCTGCGATAGACTGGCGTCCTATCCAGGGGGGAGTCTATGACTCTCAGTCGCTTAACGCCACAGAAACCGGGATAAGCACCGGCCTGATGAGCCTTAGGCTCGGGACAGACTTTAACTTAACTGTAGTAGGTGGTGTCCTGCATATGTTAGCTCAGAACAGGCACTGCTGAACACCACCAAAGTGACCCAGCAGAAGTGCAGGGCCCCTCTGGCTGGTGGCTCCTTGGCTGCTTAAGATTGATGGGCTCCCTGTTGACTGCCGATCCCGAGGATTGGGTGGATTGGTGGTCTAGGTGGTAACGTGCCTGCCTAGAAAGCGAAAAGTCTGGGTTGGAGTACAGTGTGCGGTGGTTCGAATCCCGTTTGGGCCCAAAACTTTTCCCTCATCCATTACACCATGAGTGGTGGTCTGGGCGCTTCTCTTTCGGCTGAGACGATAAACCGAGGTCCCGTGTGTTACACATCATTATTTAGCGCACGTAAAAGAACCCACGGCAACAAGGGGTTGTCCCTGGCAAAATTCTGTAGGAAAAAGCCACTCTGAGAGGGAAACATATGCAGTTGCAGACAGGAAAGAGAAAAGAAAATAATGGGTAGGCGCTACACTTGTGGCGACGCGCTCTCCCGGGAGAGCAGCCCCAATTTCACGTAGAGGAATCTGCTGTGGCATAAAGTGGTATTAACAAATCAACAGGGTGAGACACAACGAATCTGGACATCGCTGTGGCAGGGAGATTGAAATGAGCGGCGAGGGAACAGCAGTACGGGGACGTCACGGAAGATGAGGCAGCAAAAAAAAAGTGTTTTGACCTGACATCGTGGTAGATAAGTTGTGGTTTATACTATTCTGTACTTGACGGACGGGATAGCCTAATGGTTAGAACATTGTGCTGGCAATTTGACGACCCAAGTTCGATTCCCGGTCGAGGGAATTTTTTCTCCTGGAGTTAAAATCAGTGCTGACTCCACTCTCCCCGAAAGTCTTTCGGATGAGACTCTAAACCGAGGCCCCGTGTGCGAACGCATGCAGAACATCTTGCGCACACGTTACCCCTCCCCACCCCACCCCCACCCCCGCCCTAGTCATGGTCCAATAGTGATTCCTGCTGTTGTGATAAGTTTTTTTTTTTTTTTATTTAATCTTTTATATCGAGGATAACAGAATAAGCAATCATGTGCTTTTTTTTATCCGGTCCCCGTGTGTATGCAGTTTTGTAAATATTGTCATCTGTTCCCACCGGCACACGATGGCCTACTCTTACGAAAAGTGGAACAGGATTTAACGTGTGTGCAAGATGTTCTGCGTGCGTTCGCACACGGGCCTCGGTTTAAAGTGTCATCCGAAGGACTTTTGGGGAGAGTAGAGTCAGCACTGATGTTAACTCCAGGAGAAAAATCTCCTCGACGGGACTCGAACCCGGGTCGTCAAATTGCCAGCGCAATGTTCTGACCACTAGGCTATCGTCCCCTAAGTGAGGGAGGGAGATACTTACAATCCAAGACTGAGACAGGTAGCAGCTAATAATGAGACATTGTCAATGGCAAGGTAAAGCAAACACAGAAGATAGAAGTCCAACACTCACACTGTACAAAAAGAACTGACAACTTGCTCCTTAAGTACCAAGCTGGGAATGACACAGACAAGGAACAACAGCAACAGCATCAACATTGTGTTCAGCTGCTTTATTGTGTAATACTTTTTATTGTGTAATACAAAGAAATACAACGACCATAACTTGTCTGTCCATACCCCTAGCCTGTTGATCTTTATCAGTTATTGCTACAGGAAAATTTTCTTCATGGTTTTGATAGACGAATGTGGTGGTTTGCCCCATAATAACACTAAATCTGAAACTGAATTTGTGTTTGATATGAAAAGAATCATGTACGGATGAAGTGTTCGATTCAGACTCGTTTGTTTGCAAAGTTTACACATCCAAAGAAAATAAGCTTACTATCAATATTTTAAGTATCTATACAACAAAGAGAAAATTGCTCAAGCATTGAAAAATTAATCACCAGATAAAAAACAAAAAATATATATGCATATGAAAACAAGTGCTCAAATCAGATTGAAAATAAGAATCAATGTGTTTAAAGGTTACCATAATGGTTTCTGCTATAGTAATTATCATCAATATTAACATTTTCACAATCATTGTTTTGATATTGTTTTGAAATATTTTTCTTGAGATTTAAGTCGACAAAAAAAAAAATTTCCCACATGGAAACAACTCGTACTCTGCCCTAGAAAAGTTCAAACTAAAATTTTCAATCTTCGGAGTATTTATGTAAACTGGCCATTTGATTTTGTAACTTTCTTTTTTTTTTTTTTAGAGTGTTCTTTCTTTGATGTTTTCAGTTGTTTTTCTTGTATATCATAATCTAACGAATTCTCCACACATTGTGTACAACGTGTCAAAGGAGACTATGTACACACTCTTTCCAGTCTCTCTTCTTGGCTTGAGATTGATTGATCACGATAAGTGGACAGGTCAGCAAGCCTCAATGTGCAACAATGAAAGTAATCCCATTCCAATCGACTGTGAATCTTTCAACTAGATCTTACCATCTCTGTGTTAGAAATTTTAAAAAAAGTGAATCAACAAATATCAGAATCATAACAACTTTTTATCTAAAACTTTCACCAAACCAAAAAATACACACATTAATGACATTATTTCTTTTAGAATATATATACAAAAGAAGGGAAGTAACCCTAAACTCTCCATCAAGGGAGATGATTGGGATCGTACAAGAGCGACATGGCGGGGATGGTGTGGTGGTTGCAGCCGTCTCCGTGGCAGCAGAAGGAGCAGGAGGGGAGGGGAGGGCCCGGGGACCCCCTGGTTCCGTCATCCAGCAGGAAGCACTGGGCGTTGCCCGCTGTCTTCCGCCACCACTGCCTGTCACACTCCCCCACGTTGGCGCAGCTGCACGTGAACAACAACGTATTATTTATTTCTCTCCCACTGCCGAACTAAAAGTGTTAGAAGGAGTTGGTGGTGTGCAGTCAACACCCTGTTCCTAAGATTTTATCAAGCTGCGGTGCAAAAGCATTGCACTGTACAATCAAATCTGCTATTTTAATAATACCGGAAACAAACTAGTGCGCATCACAAAGGCAGCAGCAAGGGTCATCAAGAAGGACATCACCCCAGCCTCCACGAGAAGAGCTGCCTGAAGAATATGACCAGGATTGTGAAGGATGACACCCACCCCCTCCATCCTGTGCTGACCCAGTGTGTGTCCAAGTGAGAGGTCAGCAGTTGTCTTCTGTCTCTAAGAAGCAGAACCAACAGTGCTGTGTCAGTGGACATCTGACTGGGGGACTCTGCTAAGTGCTGATTTCAGCGCCTTCTGTTACTATCTCTAATTTTATTGAGGAAAAAGTAGTGAGGAAAGATAAGTGCAAGTACCACCTTTCTCAATCATTTTGAAAATGACAAATCAAAGATTCAAAAAAAAAAAAATTGAAATGAAAATAAATTCTAGGGAATAATATCTTTCAGTGGCAGCATTGTAGGCATTTCTGAGTAAGAACCATGCCTTTGGCCTGACCTGACTCGAGTTTCGGCTCCTGGATAAGCCCTCATCAGAGGTCCCGGCGGTGACTGAAACTCCACCTGCTGTGGTACCTTACAGCAAGACACTTTTCAGAATTCAAAAGTGTCAATTGCATTCAAAGAATATTTGATATTCCTGTGGTCTTTGAAGCTGCCCTCGAAAGACGATGATAAAAAGAGAAAGAAAATATGCTTAGAAAATATGCTTAGGATATATGTTGGAAAAAAATGAATAAGACAAAATAAGCACCTAGTGAAACTTTGTGCCTGAAATTCGAGGATCCTATTATAGGATGCAAGGGAGGTCATAAAGTTTGTATCCAGCCAAGTGGTCAGTCTTAGCTGGATAACAACCCAAACATTGCAATACACTTTAAGTGCATGCACAGGCAAGAGAAGTTGGGGAAAAAATATAAACGGCCTACACTTGTATCTACTAGAGATGCAATTCCCACTTGACCACAAAGTATTATTGAGGAAAAAGTAGTGAGGAAAGACAAGTGCACGTACCAACTTCTCAATCATTTTGAAAATGACTTATCAAAGATTCAAATATCTTTTCAAATTTATCTCTTATTTTGATATATCTCATCAGTTTCAACTTAATGTTCAACAACTATTTTTATATTGTTTGATTCTTTTTAGCTGTTTATGTTTAAGCAGTGTTTGCGCGCGCGTGTGTGTGTGTGTGTGTGTGTGTGTGTGTGTGTGTGTGTGTGTCTTTAACAAAAGTTACCTTTTATCATGTGCTTTCAAATGTATATATGTCTGTATCTTATAATTTGTTAAGATATCTTTTTTAATCACTGCAAAACAAATTTTCTTGAACACAGGACAAGAAACGAATGCTGAAACGAATGGAATTGAATACCAACAAACAAACAAAAAAGCAAGGAAACCAACGAACTAGCTGACATGACAGATAAACAGGGGATAGCCTAGTGGTCAGAACATTGCGCTCGCAATTTGACAACCCGGGTTCGATTCCCGTTGGAGGGGATTTTTCCCCTGGAGTTAACATCAGTGCCGACTCCACTCTCCCCAAAAGTCCTTCGCATGAGACTATAAACCGAGGCCCCGTGTACGAACACACGCAGAACATCATGAGTACACAATAAATCCTGTTCTGCTTTTGTAAGAGTAGGCCATTGTGTGCTGGTAGGAAAGATGACAAGATTTACAAAACTTCATAGACACGGGGACTAATGTCAAAAAGCACACAAGTGCTTATTCCATTATCCTCGATATAAAAGAATAAATCAAATCAAACAGGACAGAAAGAGAGCCAGAGAGGACAGGGGTGGTGGGGGTGGATGGCTAGTGAAGGAGAAAATGGAAGGCGGGGAGGAGGAGGAGGAGGAGGAGGAGGAGGAGGAATAGAAGACGTCACCTTTTCTGAAAGGTTCTGGAACCATCCATTTTCTGAGAGATGGTGTTCATGCAGAAGTCCTGCCCCGCGCCACATGTGATCAGGTGTTGGCTGCTGCACTGAGGGTCGTCACACTCAAAGCACCGTGCGTCTGCAACCGCACATACTTACCATCATCTTGCGCACACGTTAAAATCCTGTTCCGCTTTTCGTAAGAGTAGGCCATCGTGTGCCGGTGGGGACAGATGACATTTACAAAATTGCATACACACGGTGGACTGGACGTAAAGCAGCACAAGAGTGTTTACTCCATTATCCTCGATATAAAAGAAGAAATCAAATCAAATCAAATCATCGGCGATGGCTATCGTTGTTGTTGTTGTCGATGTCGTTGTTAATGGTCATCGTTCTTTCGTCATTGCTGTCGTTGTCGTCGTCGTCGTCGTCTTGGAGGTTGTCGTTGTTGTTATCATCTTTGTCGTGGTCGTCACTGTTGATGTCAATGTCGTTGTTGTCATGTTTGTCTTTATCGTCGTCTTCGTTGTTGAAAATTGTTCAGTATTTTGGTCAACAATGAAGAAAAAAGCAAGCCTAGTCCCTGCTTGAATATCCCTCTGGAATGTGGCTACCTAACTAGTGGGAGGGGGGGGGGGCTAGGAAATGGCTATCTACGCAAAATTCTCACCATTGATGACCCTCAGAGCTCTAGCTGAGGAACGAAAAAAAAAAATTGCTTGGACAAATATTATTTTCATTTAGGAATGAAAAGAATATAACGATGTACAGAAAAATAGAATAGAATAGAACAAATTAAATGGTGAGAGAAATATAAAAACAATAGAAAATAACTTGGAAAAAAAATGATGGTAGGTTATCTGCTTGCTTTGTTAAGATTTGGGGGCTACATTCAGATAATTCCAGTGTCTTATGTTGCTGATTTTTTCCAATATAACAATTAATAGTAATATATACATAATATATAATAATAATATAACATGGACGGTCAGTAGTGATAGCCCTGATATGGCCTATGTGGTCGGCGGGGCTATAAGCAACATAATTGGATTGGATTGGACGGTCAGTACAGTGTAATCAAAACAAATGAAACACCACAGTCTTTTTTTAAGGGGTGGTGGTGAATCTTTTCTTCCTCGACTAGAGAGCACTGAGGTTTACCACTGATGATTTTCTTTTCTGGCGCGTGTGACCAATTTTTAAAACCAAAGCTAATATAGCTAATAATGACAGGGGACGGGATAGCTCAGTGGTCAGAGCGCTCGCTTTCCCCAAGCAAAGGTTAAGCAGCGCCCAGCGTGGTTACTAATGGGATGGGTGACCGTTTACTCTGCCTTGGCTTCAACAGTACAGTCCCCTAGTTCACCCAGCTGTAAATGGGTACCTGCCCTCTTTAGTGTCAGGGAAGGTAAAGCAGCGAGGGAGAGGAGATGGGCGCCGCCTTCAATATGCTGGCACCCTAGAGAAGCAGAGATCTCTGATGCCTCCTCGCTCCCCTACGACCACATAGACACCTACGACACCTTTACCCTTTTACATAAATATAACCGTATTCCGACTTCGGGATATACAAAAATAGCTGATTGCTATACTTTACGTTTGGGTGTCGTAGTCTTCACTGTCGTCGTTGACACTGGCGTTGTTGTCGTCGCTGGCGTTGTTGGTGTTGTAGTATCAGGGGGGATGGTCGCAGTAGCCGGTTTCGTTGTTACTGTGGTCGTAGCTGGTGTCTTCGTCGTGGACAGGATTGTAGTAACAGTTGTAGCTGTTGTTGCTGTTGCTGTTGTGGAAGTCTTTGACGAAGTAGTGAGAGGCAAGGAGGTCACTGCTGGTTTCTTGGTTGGTGAGGGAGTGGTGGGTTTTTTCGTGGGCACAGTCGTACTGGTAGTTGCTGTTTTCTTTGTCGTTGGTGTTGTAGCAATGGGTTTTCTTTGTTGTGGGAGTGGTGTTGGAGGTTCCAGATCTCTTTGTTGACACAGACTGGCTGGTCACCTTTGTCGATGTTGTCGTCGTTGTATCTGGAGCAATTGTGACCGTTACCGGTTTCGTCTTGGTCGTTGTCGTGTTCGCAATGGGGGTGGTGGTGGCTACTGTTTTGGGAGTTGTCTTCTTCACTGATGTGGTCGTCGTTGTTGTTGTTGTATCTGGCGGTATAGTCACCGTCACTGGCTTCGTCTTCATTGTCGTCGTCGGAGATGGAGGAGGAACGGTCGTAGGCTGGAGTTTCTTGGTGCTTGTGGGCCCCGTGGTCTGTACGGGAGCGGTGGGGGGTGAAGGTTTCTGTGTGGTGACGGCAGCAGTGGATTTTTTACCTGAAGGCGTTGTCAGGGTCACTGCCGGCTTCGTGGTAGGGGAGGAGGTGGAAGGGGTAGGGGTGGTGTGGTGCCGGGGTGGGGGGTGGTATCTGGGGGGATGGTGACGGTGAGGGGTTTGGGGGTGGTGCCGGTGGTGATGAAGGGGGTGGTGTGGGTGTTGGATGCTTGTCGCGTGTTGCTGGCCGTGGTTTGTGTCGGGATGGGGGAGGACTTCTGCTGAAAGACAGTACAATATTTTTTTTAAAGTAAAGGTGTCCCATAACCTAAGTGGTCGTTTATTCATTTATTTATTTATTTATTTATTTATCTCACGGCAGTTTACCCTTCCCAAAATCTGACTCTTTAGTTAGCGCAAGGCTGGCTCTGTTATTCTGTGACTGACCCTATCCATTCGGCTACACCATAAGCGAAATTCCATAGCACAGCAGGCAGGCTGGCTCAGGCTCCCTACTATTTCTCTGTATTTGAGAAATCCACGCTTTCCGATTAATGTGACAAAAGTTTTCATAAAATCTAAAGTTATGTTTCTATGTGAATGTTTATAAGTGCCCAGAGTTGCTCGATATACATGGATTACTCTGTGAAAGAATGGTGCTGTAAAACGATCTGTAAGTAGTAAATGTAACAGTTTGAAGTTCCTCATTTGTGTTATTCAGTGTTCGTTGTCTGTGTCTGCTTCATGTGTAAAGCATCTCTGTTAGTGTGTGTTGTGTTAGCAGTGTAAGAGTGTGTGTGTGTGTGTGTGTGTGGTGTGTGTGTGTGTGTGTGTGTGTGTGTGTGTGTGTGTGTGTGTGTGTGTGCGCGCGTGTGTGCGTGCGTGTGCGTGCGTGCATGTGTGTGTGCATACCACGTTCAGTGTAAGAGTGGTTTAGGGATTTTTTGTGATTGTCTTCCATCCTCTGGTCACTTTTCTATTCATATAGATCTAGTGAAGAACAAATTAACAAACAAACAAAACGAAAGAAAGAAAAGAAAGAAAAAAAAGCTTAGGAAAAGCACATTGTGTCTAAAATTAAATTTCAATGACAGCATTCATTTCTCTCTCTCTCTCTCTCTCCTCTCTCTCTCTCTCTCTCTCTCTCTCTCTCTCTCTCCTCTCTCTCTCTCTCTCTCTCTCTCTCTCTCTGGTGTGTGTGTGTGCGCACGCGCGCGCGAGCGTGTGTGTGTATGTGTGTGTGCGCTCGCGCGCGCACACACCTACCTTAAAGTAAAATGTCGGGCGTGCTTTTTGGTTTTATGGAATAATTACTGCCTTAAATCTTTGCGTTGAAAAGTAATGTTAGTTATATCTTTAAAAGGGAAGTACATAAAGAGATTTATACTTTGTGCACTGACCATCAGTATCATAACAGCAACAAAATAATTAGAAGCATAGACCTTAAGACCTACAGATAGGCTATTTTGTGGACCGCCACATATGGTAGACATCTGTGTTATATCACATCTCCCGGAAATCTGGCCGTTCCACAGGGGGACCGGGGGGGGGGGGGGGGGGGGGGCGGGCTACGTGCCTTTAGGCGTGTTAGTCTGGTAGGCTACGGTGTAAGGAGCTACTTAACTTCGGTGCAAAAATAGCGCTGTTTGACTGGGACTAAGAGAGACTTTTAGCTATTCTCGCGTTGCAAATGTGCAACGTCGATTTTGACTCTGGCATTGGGGGATGAGAGGAGGTGAGAAGTGATGCTGGTTTGTTAAGTTTTTCGGCCTCTGCCTTCTTTTCTCTCCCACTGCCGAACTAAAAGTGTTAGAAGGAGTTGGTGTGATCTATTTATTTATTCTTTTATATCGAGGATAATGAAATAAGCACTCTTGTGCTTTTTTACGTCCAGTCCCCGTGTGCATGCAGTTTTGTAAATGTCATCTATTCCCACCGGCACACGATGGCCTACTCTTACGAAAAGCAAAACAGGATTTAACGTGTGCGCAAGATGGTCTGCGTGCGTTCGCACACGGGTCCTCGGTTTATAGACTCGTCCGAAGGACTTTTGGGGAGAGTGAAGTCGGCACTGATGTTTAACACCGCGGGAAAAATCCCCCTTGAACGGGATTCAAACCCAGGTCGTCAGATTGCGAGCGCAATGTTCTGACCACTAGGCTATCCCAGTCGAAGCCTACTCACAAGGTTGACATATGGCAACCGTTTTTAGACATTGTGGTATGGAGTTTAAGGGTTGAATTACATCAAATAACTATATAGTGGATTGAATAAACATCAGTGCTGTCCCACTCTCCCCAAAAGTCCTTCGGATGAGACTTTAAACCGAGGCCCCGTGTGCGAACGCACGCAGAACATCTTGCGCACACGTTAAATCCTGTTCCGCTTTTCGTAAGAGTAGGCCATCGTGGTGCCGGCCGGAACAGATGACAATATTTACAACAACAAAAAAACTGCATACACACGGGGACCGGATGAAAAAAAAGCACATGATTGCTTATTCTGTTATCCTCGATATAAAAGAATAAATAATAATAATGATAATAATAATAATGATAATAATAATAATAATAATAATAATGTTAATAATAATAATAATAATAATAATAATAAAGGAATTAACAGTCACAGTACAAACATGGACATTCTTTGTTGTTGTTGTTGTTGTTATTTCAGTGTTGTTGTTTCTACAGTTAAAGCTGCTGCTGCTGTTAATGATGATGATGATACTTGTTCTTTCGTTGTTCTTGATGTTGTCTGCGCATGTATATGTGTGTGTGTGTGTGTGTGTGTGTGTGTGTGTGTGTGTGTGTGTGTGTTGTGTGTGTGTGTGTGTGTGTGTGTGTGTGCGTGTGTATATGTGTTGTGTGTGCGCGCGCGTGCGCATGTGTGTGTGTGTGTGTGTGAGAGAGAGAGAGAGAGAGAGAGAGAGAGAGAGAGAGAGAGAGAGAGAGAGAGAGAGAGAGAGAGAGAGAGAGAGAGAGAGAGAGAGAGAGAGACTGTGTCAATGCAAGTGTATGTTTGCTTGTTTATGTGCGTGCCTGCACGAGCGCGCGCATGTGTGTGTATGTGTGTGTGTTTAAGTGTGTGTATGTGTGTATGTGTGTTTGTGTTTGTGTGTGCATGAGTGTGTGTGTGTGTGTATGAGTGTGTGTGTGTGTGTGTGTGTGTGTGTGTGTGGCACGCGCAAGTGCGTGTGTGTATGAGTATGTGTGTGTGTTTGTGTGTTCGCGCGCGCGTGTATGTGTGTGTGTGTTCGCGCGCGCGCGCGCACGCTCCTACACCTATGAGCAGAGACAAGCCAATGTTAATGATAAAAAACCTAAATTCTTTTAAAGCTAAAATCTGTACTTTAAAAAAAAAAAAAAGGAAATATCAACCGTACTAAGAAACACCCACCCCACCCCCCCTAAAAACAAAAACAAAATTGCATCAGACCTGCTGATTGGCTGCCTGCTGGCAAGGGCACTGTGTGGCGGGCTGTGATTGGACGTTGGAGACCTGTCCCCCACTGATGTGAATACTGATGTCGATGTTGAGGCCTGGGAACAAGTTGGTCAGACCACCTCCCCCTCCTCCTGATGGAGATTGTTGTACGTGTGTCTGCGTGCACGCTTGGTTTCCGTGGCAATGACAAGGCGCCTGTAGGACATTCACGCGAGGAGGAGCAGCGTATGTCAAAATATGGTTATTATGATTAGCCTACATGCTTGCCAATATATATATAGCACGCAAGATTACTCACGTGGCATTTTTGGCAGTGGACACAAACGTGTACGTGACAAAGTCAAAGTCAAGTCAAAGTCAAAAACACTTTAATCATCCCTGAAGGGCAATTACAATACTGACAGGCATATTGATACGAATCATAATCAAAGACACGAAATAGCTACGTTTCTTATTTGTTCAGACATTACATTATGATAGTCTCAAATAAAAATGTCACAAACACTCACACTCGTACGCGCGCGCGCACGCACACTCGCAATTGCACACATACACACACACCAATGTATGGCTACAATGTTATTAAAACTATTGACTAGAAAAGACATATGATCACTATTATTTACGCATTGTACGCACGCACTAGCACAAGCACGTATACATGCATACACACACACGCGCGCGCACACGCGCGCGCCCCCTCCCCCCCCCCCCACACACACTCAAACACATACACACACACAAGCACACACACACACACATACACACACACACACACACACACACACACACACACACACACACACACACACACACACACACACACACACACACACACAACACACACACACACACACACACACACACACATACACACACACACACACACACACACACACACACACACACACACACACACACACACACACACACTCCCTCCATCCACACACCCCACAACCCCCAATAAATGCAATGTTTTAACACCATTGGCTAGAAAGACATATGAATTTACACTGAAGCCAAAATATGACATACTTATTTCATGAGTACATAAGCAGGTATATGCACGCTGGTAGATATTTTACATTTAATTTTTTTTAATTCTCTATTCCTCTAGTGGGTTTTTTATAGTCAAGATTTTTTTAATGTGTCTATCCCTCTTGTAGATATTTTACATTATTTCTTTTTAATTCTCTCTTCCTCTGGTGGGTATGTAACGGTCAAGATTTTTTTTAATACGAATTTCTCTATTCCTCTGGTAGATATTTTAAAAGTTAAAGTTAAAGTCTGTCCCGAACCTAAGGCTCATCAGGCCGGTGCTTATCCCGGTTTCTGTGGCGTTAAGCGACTGAGAGTCACAGACTCCCCCCTGGATAGGACGCCAGTCTATCGCAGGGTTAACCCCCAACACAAGGTTGGTACCCCTTTTACACCTGGGTGGGGTGAGAAAATAACCGTAAAGTGCCTTTTCCAAGGGCACAACGCCATAGTCGAAAGCTGGGATCGAACCCGCAACCTTTAGATTACGAGTCCAACGCCCTAACCACTAGACTACAGCAGCGGCAGATAGATATTTTGCATTTGATTTTTTTTAATTCTCTGTTCCTCTAGTGGGTATGTAACAGTCAAGATTGAAAAAAAAACGAACTTCTATACTTCTCCAGAAACCCTAGTAGGTGTGTTACAATCATTTCTTTTAATTCTCTATTTTTTCTAGAATGCTCTAGTAGGTAATTTCATTCGAAATCTTTAAATAATAATTTCTCTGTTTTTGCAATTGGTAAGTTACATTCAAGTTTTTAAAAAAATCTTTTCTTTATTACTCTAATAGGTACTTATATTCAAGATTTAAAAAAATACTTTCTATTCTACTCAAGAAAACATAGCAGGTATATTAATTTCAAACAACTTTTTTAAAGAGAAATTCTTTATTTCTTTCCTAGGTGTTTTATATCCAAGATTTTTTCACTAAGATTTCTGTTTCTCTTGAAGCTTTAATGAGTATGTTACAGGCTTCCTCTAATGTTCATAGTTGTTGTTGTTTTTCTTAATTTATTTCTCTAGAAGGCCTAAAGGGTATGTTACACAAATATCCTATAACGTTTCTGGATGGGTTTATTCCAATTTCTCTATTCCTTTGTAAGCCCTAAAGGATATGTTACAATTATCCAATAATGTTCACGGCTGGGGTTTTTTTTGGGGGGGGATATCTCTATCCCTATAGAAGCTCTAATGGGTAGGTTACAATATCCTCTAATGTTCATGGTTTGGGTTTTTTTCCAAGTTATTTCCATAGAAGCTCTAAAGGGTATGTTGCGCACTTCCTCTAATTTTCAAGGTTGGGTTTTTTCCCAATTTTGTCTATTCCTCTAGAATTAGTCTTCTGGATAAGACTATAAACCGAGGCCCCGTGTGCGAACGCATGCAAAACATCTTGCGCACACGTTAAATCCTGTTCCGCTTTTCGTAAGAGTAGGCCATTGCGTGCCGGTGGGAACAAATGACAGGATTTATGAAACTGGATACACACGAGGACTGGATAAAAAAAAAAGCCCATGCGTGCTTATTCCATAATCCTTGATATAAAATAATAGATAAAGAAGAAAGAAAGAAGAAAGAAAGAAAGAAAGAAAAAAAAAAGAAAGAAAGAAAAGAAAGAAGAAAGAAAGAAAGAAAGAAAGAAAGAAAGAAAGAAAGAAAGAAAGAAAGAAAGAAATAGAATCCCTAATGGGTATGTCACAACTATCATCCTCTAACAATTATTCACACGATTCAATCACCACCCACCTGAGTCCCTGAGGGTGCAGAAGTCGTCCCTCCTCCTCCAGAATTGCTGCTGGGGGCAGAAGTGGTAGGTGCGGAGGTTGCCCCTCCGTTGTTGCCCAGGGGGGTGGTCTGCACAGGGGGGGAACCTGTGGTGGGCACCGCCAACGTTGTCTGAGATTGCCCTGGGCCTTGCGTGGCCACAGCGGCTGTCACTTGACCCGTGGTCATCACTGCAGTCTGGGCTTTAGTTGTTTGAGCTCCAGGAGTGGTTCGGGGTCGTCTGGTAGGTTTGGAAGTGGGTCGAGGTCGACTGGTGGGTTTGGAATTAGGTCGAGGTCGACTGGTGGGTTTGGAATTAGGTCGAGGTCGACTGGTGGGTTTGGAAGTGGGTCGAGGTCGACTGGTGGGTTTGGAAGTGGGTCGAGGTCGACTGGTGGGTTTGGAAGTGGGTCGAGGTCGACTGGTGGGTTTGGAATTAGGTCGAGGTCGACTGGTTGGTTTGGAATTAGGTCGAGGTCGACTGGTGGGTTTGGAAGTGGGTCGAGGTCGTCTGGTTGGTCTGGAAGTAGGTCGAGGTCGGGTGGTAGGTCTGGAATTAGGTCGAGGTCGACTGGTTGGTTTGGAAGTAGGTCGAGGTCGTCTGGTTGGTCTGGAAGTAGGTCGAGGTCGGGTGGTAGGTTTGGAATTAGGTCGAGGTCGACTGGTTGGTTTGGAATTAGGTCGAGGTCGACTGGTGGGCTTAGAATTAGGTCGAGGTCGACTGGTAGGTTTAGAGTTGGGATGTTTAGGTCCTGGGGGAGGGAAGTTTCCTGAGAGAATGACGTCATTGCTGAAGTGTCATCCTCCTCATCCAGAGCATCACCATCCTGATCTGTGTAGAATTAAATTATCTTTTTTTTATACTGATGACATAGAAAACCATGGGAAGACAACATCAGAGAGTGGACAGGCCTTAGGTGGAATGATCTACTACGGAGGGGGAGGACCTGGGGAGTGGAGGAAGCTGGTTGCAAAATCTTCAGTGGTGCCCCCCACGGTCCACGGGACTACAGGACAGGTGAAGGTGAAGGTGACTATGGAAGGAGCAGTTGAGTGAAATATATTTATATGAAAAATATTAGATGAGAAAAGCAATCCAAGGTAAACATTAAATAAATATGTTTATGAATTGATACATATATGTATGTTTGCTGTGCGTGCGTGCTTACAATGCGTGCGTTTGTGTGTGTGTGTGTGTGTGTGTGTGTGTGTGTGTGTGTGTGTGTGTGTGTGTGTGTGTGTGTGTGTGTGTGTGTGTGTGTGTGTGTGTGTGTGTTGTGTGTGTGTGTGTGTGTGTGTGTTGTGTGTGTGTGTGTGGTTGTGGTGGTGGTGTGGTGTGTGTGGTGTGGTGTGTGTGTGTGTGTGTGTGTGTGTGTGTGTGTGTGTGCGCGCCGCGCGCGGCGCGCCGCGGGTGTGTGTGTGTTCCTCCGTGGGGAGTGGAGGAAGCTGGTTGCAAAATCTTCAGTGGTGCCCCCACTGTCCGCGGGACTATGGGACAGGTGAAGTTGAAGGATATATATATATATATATATATATATATTGTGTTTTGTGTGTGTGTGTGTGTGTGTGTTGTGTGTGTGTGTGTGTGTGTGTGTGTGTGTGTGTGTGTGTGTGTGTGTGTGTGTGTGTGTGTGTTAGTTCTTTGGTTTAGCATCCTTCCACTGACAAGTGATATCAAACAGGAAAGTGGGTGTGGATGAGTGAGTGTGTGGGGGGGGGGGGGGAGCACATAGCTAATATCCCCATTAGACAACCATGAGAAACAAAAGTTAAAACCATTAAATAAAAATGTTTAAAAGAAAAAAAAAAACAGCTTAAATACTGGCTCTGAAATTAGTACGACTTATAAAAACCTTATACTATAAAACCTTAGAATAATGACAATATAATCCCTTTCATTAGCAGAATTTCTTTTAGACTTGCTTAAGCAAACATATGTGAAAACAAGTAAACCGTTCCACAAATCTCTCCATTCAAAAAGAATGTTAGCTATGGTAATATTTTTGCCACAAATACACGTTGCTATTTTTTTTAATTAGTTTTAAAAGCATTGAACTTAACCTACAAACAAGAGAAACAACATTTCTATATTCATGTAATTTAGGGCATTTGATCTGATCAAAAGATAATAAATGGGTTACATCATCATTCCAGTGAGGATAGATATCTTGTAGTTTCTTTTTTAAAAGTTTCCAACATGCATTTTGTAACACGCTATAACTCCTCATGAATGAATAAGGAGGGGACATTTATGCTGCAAGACCCATCAGTGTGTGTGTGTGTGTGTGTGTGTGTGTGTGTGTGTGTGTGTGTGTGTGTGTGTGTGTGTGCGTGCGTGGTGTGCGTGCGTGCGTGTGTGTGTGTGATGTTTGCGGCAGTGCTGGTACGTGCAGTGCGTGCGTTAAGTGTTTGTGAAGTGTGTTGAGGTGTGTTGTGTAGTGTGTTGTGTATATATATACTACTGCACATCTAGTATACATGTCTAAACGCTATAACTTTTAACAAGTTTTAGGGAAGTGTAGTGTAATTTGCGTGTAGGTAGTAGTAGTAGTAGTAGTAGTAGTAGTAGTAGTAGTAGTAGTAGTAGTAGTAGTAGTAGTAGTAGTAGTAGTAGTAGTAGTGCCATTATCACTATTATCGCTGTTATCATCAACACCATCATTATTATTATTTCTATACTGCTATTGCTGTTGTTTTCGTCAACATCATCATTATTATTATTTCTTTACTGTTATTGTTGTTGTTTTCGCTCATCATCATCCTTATCATTACTCTATACTGTTATTGCTGTTGTTATCATAACATCATACTTATTATTATTTCTATACTGCTATGTTGTTGTTATCATCAATCTTATATCACTAGAAAAACTTACGCACACAACTCCTCTACAATTATAAACGAAAAATTGTAGCTTTTTTCTGTCCACGGAGGGGGAGGTGGGGGAGAGAGGTGGGGTGGGGGGGGGATGTGGATATTGTGATGACGTCACCACAGCCTAACTTTCCTTGTGAGTATGCACCATGGAACAGGAACTTACTAAAGGGAGGCAACTTGGCATTACATCCGGGAGTGGCGCAACAGTAGGTGCAGTAGCCGTCCGTGGTTTCATCCGGGTCCCAGCAGTCGTCGCCATTGTTCTCCTCCTTGTTGTAACACAGCTGCACAAGAGTAAAGGTAAAGATGTCCCATAACTATGTGGTCGTAGGGGAGCAGGCGTCAAGAGACCTCAGCTTCTCTAAGGGGCCAGCATATTGAGGGCGGCGCCCATCTCCTCTCCTCGCTGCTTTATCTTCCCTGACCCTTAAAGAGGGCAGGTACCCATTTACAGCTGGGTGAACTAGGGGGCAACTGTACTGAAGCCAAGGCGCGCAAACGGTCACCCATCCACTGGTAACCAGGCTCGATGCTGCTTAACTTTGCCTTGGAGAAAGCGAGTGCTCTGACCACTGAGCTAAACCGTTACAAGGGGATCCAAAACATAAGACAAAAAAGAGAAAAGCACCACAACTTTATCACTATATCAGCACTGTCTTCATTTTGATTATAATAATCACTACCGTCATCATCGACGATCAGCCGTTGTCGTCATTGTCGCCGTGACACGTCGTCGTCGCCGCCAAGACGTCATACATTGTCATGATCATTATCATTGTCGCCACCGTCATGAAAGAACTGTAGTATCTAGTGTATGTCGTCGGTTTAAAGCCTCATCCGAAGGTAGTAGTAGTAGTAGTAGTAGTAGTAGTAGTAGTAGTAGTAGTAGTAGTAGTAGTAGTAGTAGTAGTAGTAGTATCTTAGACGCAACAGAATCTGCAACAGTAGTTGTAGAAGACAGCAGTAGTAGTTGATAATAGCAATTGCAGAAACGGTAGTTAGTAGCAGCAGCAGCAATGTTAGCAGAAACAAGGGCAGCAGTAGTTAAAGACCTTGTACTGGTAACAGGCCGCCGCTGTAGTCTAGTGGTTAGGGCGTTGGACTCGTAATCTAAAGGTTGCTGGTTCGATCCCAGCTTTCGGCTATGGCGTTGTGCTCTTGGAAAAGGCACTTTACGGCTATTTTCTCACCCCACCCAGGTGTAAAAGGGGTACCAACCTTGTGTTGGGGGTTAACCCTGCGATAGACTGGCGTCCTATCCAGGGAGGGAGTCTATGACTCTAAGTCGCTTAACGCCACAGAAACCGGGATAAGCACCAGCCTGATGAGCCTTAGGCTCGGGACAGACTTTAACACTAACTTTTAACTGGTAACAGCCAAACCAGCGGTGTTTGTTAAGAAATTAAGACGGTGCCTTGAAAACAAAACAAAAAGAAACTATTTTGTCGCTGTGGGATGTTTAACAAGCGCTAAATCACCTGCAACGTCTCATTTTGTAGATGGGTCCTTATTGCTGGACCACTGACCCATTGCCCTGTGTCTCCATACTTGTTGCATCTTGTCATAGTGTGTCTCTATAGTTATGGCACTTTGGCATAGTGTGTGTTTTTATACTTTTTTTGCATTTTGGCACAGTGTGTCTCTATACTTATGGCATCTTGGCACAGCATCTCTCTGTACTTATGGCATATTTGCACAGCATCTCTCTATACTTATGGCATATTGGCACAGCATCTCTCTATACTTATCGCATCTTGGCACAGTGTATCTCTATACTTATGGCATATTGGCACAGTGTGTCTATATTATGGCATCTTGGCATAGTGTGTCTCTATATTTGTGGCATTTTGGCATAGTGTGTCTCTATACTTATTACATCTTGGCATAGTGTGATCTATATTATGGCATCTTGGCAT
The DNA here is from genome assembly GCA_030674155.1 of Stramonita haemastoma. Taxonomy (NCBI): domain Eukaryota; kingdom Metazoa; phylum Mollusca; class Gastropoda; order Neogastropoda; family Muricidae; genus Stramonita; species Stramonita haemastoma. Next base: position 32,093,496 of record CM060341.1, on the reverse strand, counting down.
AGTGTGCCTCTACACTTATCGCATCTTGGCACAGTGTGTCCCTATATTTATTGTATTTTGGTATAGTGTGTCTCTGTGCTGATTGCATCTTGGCATAGTGTGCCTCTATACTTATGGGATTTTGGCACAGTGTGTCCCTATACTTATTGTATTTTGGCATAGTTTGGTTCTGTGCTTATTGCATCTTGGCATAGTGTGTCTCTATATACTTATGGCATTTTTGTATAGTGTGTTTCTGCGCTTATTGCATCTTGGCATAGTGTGTCTCTACACTTATCGCATCTTGGCACACTGTGTCCCTATACTTATTGTATTTTGGTATAGTGTGTTCCTGCGCTTATTGCATCATGACACAATGTGTCTCTATACTTATGGCATTTTGGCATATTGTGACTATATTATGGCATCTTGGCACAGCCTGTCCCTACACTATTGCATCTTGGCATATTGTGTCTCTATATTATGGCATCTTGGCATAGCCTGTCTCTATACTGATTGCATCTTGGCACCGCCTGTCTCTATACTGATTGCATCTTGGCACAGCCTGTCTCTATACTATTGCATCTTGGCATATTATGTCTCTATATTATGGTATCTTGTCATAGTGTGTCTCCATACTTATTGCATCTTGTCATAATGTGTCTCCATACCTATTGCATCTTGGCATAGTGTGTCTCTATACTTATGGCATCTTGGCATAGTGTGTCTCCATAATTATTGCATCTCATCATAGTGTGTCTCCATACTTATTGCATCTCGTCATAGTGTGTCTCCATACTTATTGCATCTTGTCATAGTGTGTCTCCATACTTATTGCATCTTGTCATAGTGTGTCTCCATACTTATTGCATCTTGGCATTGTGTGTCTCCATACTTTTTGCATCATGGCATAGTGTGTCTCTATACTTATGGCATCTTGGCATAATGTGTCTATATACTTATTGCATTTTGACATAGTGTGTCTCTATACTTATTGCATCTTGGCATAGTGTGTCTCTATAGTTATGGCATTTTGGCATAGTGTGTCTCTATAGTTATCGCATATTGCCATAGTGTGTCTCTATACTAATTGCATCTTGGCACAGCCTGTCTATACTTTTGCATCTTGGCACAGCCTTTCTCTATACTATTGCATCTTGGCATAGTGTGTCTCTATATTTATGGCATCTTGGCACAGCCTGTCTCTATACTTATCGCATCTTGGCATAGTGTGTCCCTATACTTATTGCATCTTGGCATAGTGTGTCTCTATACTTATCGCATCTTGGCACAGTGTGTCTCTATACTTATGGCATTTTGGCATAATGTGCCTCTATACTTATGGCATTTTGGCATAGTGTGCCTCTATACTTATGGCCTTTTGGCACAGTGTGCCTCTATACTTATGGCCTTTTGGCACAGTGTGCCTCTATACTTATGGCATTTTGGCACAGCGATTATTTCCACTCACTTGCATCTTGGCACAGCGTTTCTCTATGGTGATAACTCCGTCATCGTAAAACATCTCCGTGAGACAGTGAGTCTGTAAAAGCACACACGCACACAACACACACGCACACACACGCGCGCACGCACATACACACACGCGCATGCACGCACGCACACACGCACACACGCACACACACATCACAACACACACGCATGCACGCATGCACGCACACAACACACACACACACACACCACACCACACACACACACACACACACACACACACACACACACACACACACACACACACACACACACTTCTATAACGAGGTGAAAATAAGAATGTACTTAAAGGAAGACGGGAAATATAAAAGAAAGCTTAAAACAAAGAAAGAAAAAAAGAAATAAACAAAAATCAAAAAGAGAGAGCGAAACGAACAAGCAATCAAAACGAAACAAAATAAAAGACAGAAACAGAGAAAGAAGGAAAGAAAAAAAGAATCGAAGAAAGAAACAAAGAAAAAACAAAAAAAAGAAAGGAAACAAAACGAAACAAAAGAAAAAAGAAAGATAAAAAGAAAGGAAAATTTAAAAAAGAAAAAAAGAAAGAAAGAAAGAAAGAAAAAAAGAAAGAAAGAAAGAAAAAGAAAAAGAAAAAAAACTAAGAAAGAAAGAAAAAAAGAAAGAAAAGAAATGAAATGAAATAAAATGAAAGAAAAAAAAAAAAGAAAGAAAGAAAGAAAAAAAAGAAATAAAATGAATAAAATGAAGAAAGAAAAAAAACTAAGAAAGAAAGAAAGAAAGAAAAAGAAATGAAATGAAATGAAATAAATGAAAGAAAGAAAAAAAAATAAGAAAGAAAGAAAGAAAGAAAGAAAATGAAAATGAAGAATGAATGAATGAAAATGAAATGAAAGGAAAAAGAGAAAGTAAGAAAGAAAGAAAGAAAGAAAGAAAGAAAGAAAGAAAGAAAGAAGAAGAAGAAGAAAGAAGAAAGAAAAAATGAAAAAAGAAAGAAAAAAATGAAAGAAAGAAAAAAGAAAGAAAGAAAGAAAGAAAGAAAGAAAGAAGAAAAAAAAAGAAAGAAAAAAGAAAAAGAAAGAAAGAAAGAAAAATGAAAAGAAAAAAGAAAAAAAGAAAGAAGAAAAATGGAAGAAAGAATGAATGAAGAAGAAAAATAAGAAAGAAAGAAAGAAAAAAATGAAAGATAAGAAAGAAAGAAAGAAAGAAAGAAAGAAAAAAAAAAGAAAGAAAAGAAAAGAAAGAAATGAAAGAAGATAAAGAAATGAAAGAAGAATAAAAAAAAAGAAAGAAAAAATAAAGAAAAACAGAAAAAAAAAACAAGAAAGAAAAAAAAAAAAAGAGAAACAAAAAAAAAGAAAGAAAAAAAAAGAAAGAAAAAAAAGACCCCAAAAAGAAAAAGAAGAAAAAAAAAGATGAATAAGAAATGAAGAAAAAAAAGAACAAAGAAAAGAAAAACGCAAAGAGACGAAGCCAAGGAGGATGAGCAGAAGAGTGGAAGGAGAGAAAGAGGAGAAGAGAAAAGAGAACAAAAAAAAATCAGGCTTTACATGCCGTTGTCGCAGACGCGTGGCGTTGCAGTCGTTGTTGTCCACGGTCGTCAGCACACACGTTGGCAGTACATGTCTGAGATACACAGGCATGCTTCACCACCACCATCCATCTCACTCACCACTCACCACCATCATCATCATCATCATCATCATCATCATCATCATCATCATCTCACATCATCATCATCATCACCATCACATCACTCATCATCATCATCATCATCATCCATCATCATCATCCATCTCATCATCATCATTCTCACATCATCATCTTTCATCATCATCACCACCACACCCCATCATCTATCATCATCACATCATTCATCATTCACATCATCATCATCATCACACATCATCATCATCATCACATCTCACTTTATCACTATTACACACTACATCATTATCAACATCATCACACACCATGCACACTCACGCACATACACAACTTTCCCTCCACCACACAAACACCGCGGTCTTACACAATTTGCACGCAGGAAATTTCTTTACGCGGCACGCACGCACGCAACAAACACACGCGCGCGCACACACACATGACACTACGAACGCGCACGCGCGCACACACACACATACACTACCCTACACACACGCACACCTACCCCCCCCCCCTCCTCCAAACACACACACATTTTTTTTCCAAAAGCATACAAACAGAAAGAACCATCAAACAACAGCTTTTCCACCGCTTTAAAAAGAAATATGAAAATATACCAGATGACAAAAAACAGAAGTCGAAACATTATCAATTAAATATTATACATCCTCCTAAATACTGCATGAAAACTGGAGATGCTTTTATCTTTATTTTAGCTCTGTGCATCATTATTTCATCGTTATCGTAATTCTTCTTCACAAACCAATTTCAAATCCAGTTCACACAAATGGAACTGATTGATATAGTATGATGTAAATCAATACCGAATTATCATTGAAGAAGAGGTAGAGGAGAACACGAGTGTAGGTAACCACTGACAACTTCTCAATCCTTTAAGAATGATTTATCAAAGTTTTTTTTTTTAATCAATAACGACTGAGAGCTTTGATTTTTATCCAGATATTTTGAAAAAAAATATTAGGGGCAATTTGTGTGTGAGGGGGAGGGGGAGGTGAGAGTTGGGGGTTGGTTGTTGTTTTTTTTAAGGAGGGGGGGGGGTTAGTTTTTGCCATTTTATTTTTGCAAGGTTGTGTATTTGACTTTTGCTGATTTCATGTTATTGGCTTCCTCCCCCTTCCCATTCTTTCCTCGAATATCACAATGTGAAAGGACTTAACATCTAACAACAACAACAACAACAACAACAATGTAATGTTCTCTGATACAAATCTATGTTCATAGATTGCTATGCAAACTGTTTCAAACTTGTAATGAATTGAAAGTTCTGTGTTATGTATTAGTATTATGTATGTATGTATGTATGTATGTATGTATGTATGTATGTATGTATGTAATGTATGTATGTATGATGTATGTATGTATGTATGTATGTATGTATGTATGTATGTATGTATGTATGTATGTATGTTGTATGTATGTATGTATGTATGTATTATGTAGTATGTATGTATGTATGTATGTATGTATGTATGTATGTATATGTTGTATGTATTGTATGTATGTATGTATGTTGTTGTATGTATGTATGTATGTATGTATGGATTATGTATGTATGTATGTATGTATGTATGTATGTATGTAGTATGTATGTATGTATGTATGTATGTATGTATGTATGTATATGTATGTATGTATGTATGTATGTATGTATGTATGTAGTTTATCTATTTGCTGATGTCCAGATCACATCATGTTTGCTGGACGTGAGTTGAAAAGACTGACTTCCAAGTCAAAGCCCCCAACAAACCTGTCAAGGGTGTCCCCCCCACACCACACACACACCCCCACACCCCACACCCCCCTGCCTCAAGCCTGTTTATCCTAGCAACACTGTCAGTACACTACCTGTCTCCAAAAACGCAGTGACAAGGTACGCCACGCAAAGAGCCCCATATTGACCTTTCTGGGTGTGTGTTTTCACAGACCTGTCGGCGTGTGTGTACTGTACTTATAAACTCGCCTGTCGTTGGCTACACTCAACAGCAGACATGCAAGTAAATACTTCTTTCTGATGTCTGTGATAAATAAGTAGGTCCAAGTTTTCAAAGTCTCCGTTGAGTCTGGTAGATTGGTTTTATATTTATGTACTCGTGAGCTTTAACTAACCCCTTGGGGGTTTTAGTGTTGGACTTGTGATGTGGAGGTCTTTGAGGGTCCCTGTTGGGTTTAGTCTTGTTGTTTTGTTTTCGTTTTCGTTTTCGTTCCTTGGCTAGCTAGAGCTCCAGGTAGGGGGAACGGATAGCCTAGTGGTCAGAACATTGCGCTGGCAATTTGACGACCCGGGTTCGAGTCCAGTCGAGAAGATTTTTCTCCTGAGTTAACATCAGTGCTGACTCCACTCTCCCTAAAAGTCCTTCGGATAATACTTTAAATTTAGGCCCGTGTGCGAACGCACGCAGAACATCTTGCGCACACGTTAAATCCTGATCCGCTTTTCGTAAGAGTAGGTCATCGTGTGCCGATGGGAACATATGACAATATTTACAAAACTGCATACACACGGGGACTGGATGTAAAAGGCATATGATTGCTTATTCAACAATATTCGATATAAAAGAAAGAAGAAAGAAAGAAAGAAAGAAAGAAAGAAAGAAAGAAAGAAAAGAAAGAAAAAAGAAAAGAAAAAGAAAAAGAAAGAAAGAAAGAAAGAAAAGAAAGAAAGAAAGAAAGAAAGAAAAGAAAGATTGAGCAATGGGAAGACTTTGTGTTCATGACCCCTTCATCAGACCTTGTGACCCTCTCTTTACAGAATGAGTCTTTAACTCGCAGTTTGTGAAAAGGAGAGAGACCCAAAAAAAGGGAAGGTAGGGCCCGCTTTGTCCATTTTGACTTTTCATCAAAAATGGAATTTGTAGGTGTTAAATTTCCAATATACTTAAAAAGGTTAGATTCGATTAAAATGCGTGTTTTTAAAGCATTTTTTTTGACCTGCTGAGGTGTTAGTAAGCTAAGCAAAAAGGTTAAGGTGTCCCATAACCTATATGGTCATAAGGAAGCTAGACATCAAAGACTTCAGCTTCGGTAGAGGCCAGAATATTGAGGGCGGCGCCCATCTCCTCTCCCTCGCTGCTTTACCTTACCTGACACCATAGAGACAGGTACCCATTCAGAGCTGAGTGAACTTGGGGACTGTACTGAAGCCAAGGCGCGCAAACGGTCACCCATCAAATAAGTTAGCCAGAGCTGTGAAGTCCTTCGGATGAGACTATAAACTGAGGCCCCGTGTGCAAACGCATGCAGAACATCTTGCGCACACGTTAAATCCTGTTCCGCTTTTCCTAAGAGTAGGCCATTGTGTGCCGGTGGGAACAGATGACAAGATTAACAAAACTGCAAACACAGGGGACTGCATGTAAAAAAGCACATGATGCTTATTCCATTATCCTCGATATAAAAGAATAATAGATTTAAAAAATATAAATAATAAATAAATAAAAGATTTGAAACCCGATTTTCACAGACTGGGAAATCGCTGTGTCACCCGTCTCAAACACTTGCAACTTTGCCAACTTTAGAGGTAGAACCATGAAATATACATCACTAGAAAGGTAATGATCTGTATATTTCAGAAAATATAACAACTCAGTTTGACCAATTTATACCTTAGGACTCCTTTGGTTTAAAAAAAAAAAAAAGCAACAAAAAAACCCAACAACAAACACACAAACAGGTCACCCTTAAGGAGGCCATATTCCGACTTTGAAGACGATGTCTAAACACTACACTAGGGTGCGTGCGTTTTTTTTAATGTTGTCATCCGTTCTAATGCCTCGTAATGGCCTACTCTTCCGAAAGGTGGAACTGATTGTTAGTGTGTGCACAAGATGCTCTGTGAGCGTTCGTTTGCACTTGGGACTTCCGTTTATATCTTCATCCGAAAAAAAATACTGGGGGAGTGGAGTCGGTACAAATGTTAACACCAGGGAAAATGATCCCGTCAAACTTGACATACGAGCTCAACGCTCTAACCACTAGGCTATCTGCCTGCCTGTCACGTCGCGTTTGTGGGTACTCTCTTGCGCTGTGAAACCCCCAACAGTTTAGAACACGTGATCACTGAACAGACTAAAGTAACAGTCTTTTGTAGCACCATGGTATCCCACTGGTTTATGACAGAAGCATTGTATCAAATCTTCCTTCTTTGTTCAATTTAAAAAGAACTGTTGTTGTCAATTGAATCTGTCTATCTATCTATCTATCTATCTATCTATCTATCTATCATATCTATCTATCTATCTATCTATCTATCTATCTTCTATCTATCTATCTATCTACTATCTATCCTCTATCTATCTATCTATCTATCTATCTATCTCCACTCTCTTCTATCTCCCCTATCTCTATCTCCATCTATCTATCTCTACTCTATCTATCTCTTATTTATCTATCTATCTATCTATCTATCTACCTCCATTATCTATCTATCTTCTCCTCTATCTCTCTCTCTCTCTCTCTCTCTCTCATCTCATCTTCTATCTATCTATCTATCTATCCTGTCTGTCTATCTATCTGTCTATTCTATCTATCCCTTAGTCTGGCGACCGTGGGGCACCCCTTAAGATTTGACAACCAGTTCCCTCCATTCCTCTCCCTGTTCTGCCTTTCTCAACTTTTTTGTGGAGTTCTAGGCCTGTCCATTCCTGCTTGTTACTCAACAATGACGGTCTCTGCTTGTTTGTGGCTTCAGTCTGTTCAATATAATCTTCAGCATTTATTGATTGTCATTGAAAGATGGTATATTCGAAGTGAAATGGTTTCCTTAC
>CM060341.1:32055598-32078098 GCA_030674155.1 Stramonita haemastoma | reverse complement strand
TCCCATGTGTTACACATCATTATTTAGCGCATGTAAAAGAACCCACGGCAATAACGGGGTTGTCCCTGGCAAAACTCTGTAGAAAAAAAACCTCTCTGATAGGAAAACATATACAGTTGCAGACAGGAAAAAGAAAAAAAAAAGGATATACGCTGCACTTGTGGCGACGCGCTCTTCCCGGGGAGGGCAGCCCGAATTTCATGCAGAGAAATCTGCTGTAACATAAAGTGGTATAAAATAAAATAAAATAAAAAGACACGATGAAACCCCTTCAAGTCATCAGCACCAATATCTTATTCAGAAAATAGCAGTGAAGGAATACTACAACCAGCTACAACTTCTACATCATTGGGAAAATAAATGATTTATCAAAGATTCAATTCAGTAAAAAAATAAAAAAAAATAAAATAATAATAATAATAATAATAATAATAATAATAATAATAATAATAATAATAATAATAAAATATTTTAAAAAAATAAAACAGCCTTGAAAATGATGTCTATCTTTCAATGACAGCATTCGAGGCATGGTGGTTTTTACTCCAAACCTCATTAATTTCACGTGGCCAGGTCAGCTGACCGTATTTCCCTAGCAGAGCCATCCCACAGCCAGTGCCATTAATCATCTCCCTCATTCAGGGCGATGTCAGGGGTGTGGAAACGCCTTTAGCTAAAGGTGGGGGAGTTAGGGAGGACGGGAGGGTGTGGGCCCCATGGGAAGATTTTGGAAACGTGGATGTTGGGCGTGGGTGGGTGGGAGACCCCAAAACTGGGTAGCACCTGGTGGAATAAAGAGGGATATCGGAATTTCCGTTTGTCCACGCATTTTTACATTCTCTGTCTCTGTCTGTCTCTGTCTCTCTCTGTCTCTATCTGTGTGTCTGTGTGTCTGTGTGTGTGTGTGTGTCTGTCTGTCTGTCTGTCTGTCTGTCTGTCTGTCTGTCTCTCTCTCTCTCTCTCTCTCTCTCTCTCTCTCTCTCTCTCTCTCTCTCTCTCTCTCTCTCTCTCTCTCTCTTCTCTCTCTCTTGTTTATATTTTTTTGGCTAGATAGATGGCTTGATGAAAAAAAGCAAATTTATTGCTTACTCAATGTACCATCTGGAAATAATTTGATTGATTTCATCTCTCTCTCTCTCTCTCTCTCTCTCTCTCTCTCTCTCTCTCTCTCTCTCTCTCTCTCTCTCTCTCTCTCTCTCTCTCATCTCACATGCTACAGATAGGGGGGTCTGGGGCTGGGGGGGGGGGGGAGGGCTATGGTTAGAGCGTTGCCGCCTATGGTTAGAGCGTTGTGCTATGTACTTTGAAGGCCGGATGAAAAAAAGTATGTACATGCTTACTCTGTTACCCTTGGAAAATAAAGATTATTTATTCTCTCTCTCTCTCTCTCTCTCTCTCTCTCTCTCTCTCTCTCTCTCTCTCTCTCTCTCTCTCTCTCTCTCTCTCTCTCTCTCCATTATCTCACATGCTACAAGTGGGGGGTGGGGGGTGGCCTTATAGTTAGAGCGTTGTGCTATGTGCTCTGAAGGCCAGGGTTCCCCCCCCCCCCCCCCCGCCCCCGGCCACCATGTCGGAGGAGACTTTTTCCTCCCTGAAGTTACCACGACTACCGATTACACTGCCCCCTCCCCCCCCCCCCCCCCCCCCCAAAAAAAAAGTCTTTCGATGAGACTATAAACCATGTGTACAAACGCAAGCATAGCATCTTGAACACACGTTAAAACCTGTTCTGCTTGTTGAAAGACTAGGCCATTGCGCGCTGGTAGGAAAGGATAACGGATAGAGCGAGCGTGGAACTCCAGATCTGAAGATAACTGAAGACACAGATGGAGGTTTAGGATCTGCTGCGATTCCTTCGAAGGAATTTTCCCCTGCAGTTTATAACAATAGGTAGATCTGCTGACCTCACTCCCCCGTCAGTCTTTTGGGTGAGACTACAAACCGAGGTCCCCAGTGCAAACGCAAACAGAACATCTTCTCAATCTTCTCATTGATTAAATGCCCATTCACTGCAAGGTGATCTAGACTATTATAGAGACGTGTTCAAAATGAATGTTGAAAAATGGGACGGAAGGTGAATGGTGGGGGGAAAGAGGGGGGGGGGGGAATAGTCCAAAAGAGAAATTCTTATATAAGCTTTCCTAACCACTGACTGGAAAAGTATTTAAGCAATCCCTATCATTGCAGATTTCTGAGAGTCATACAGAACACCTTGAACATTGCCATATTTCTTACTTTAGTCTACTTCTTTTCCCTCATTATATAAACTATTGAGCGCGGGACACTCAAATGATATACTTGGTGGACTGGAAGAAAACCACAATAAGCAAATGCAATATCTTTTCAATGATTAATATTCCAAGAGTTTAAAACACAATTTATAGATTATCCTTTATAAATCTCGTGAACAAAAAAAAATTACTCCAATCCAATCCACTCTTGTTTATAGCCCTGCCGACCACTGAGGCCATTTCGGGGCAGTCATCCTTTCAGAAGCCGCCGCTGTAGTCTAGTGGTTAGGGCGTTGGACTCGTAATCTAAAGGTTGCGGGTTCGATCCCAGCTTTCGACTGTGGCGTTGTGCCCTTGGAAAAGGCACTTTACGGCTATTTTCTCACCCCACCCAGGTGTAAAAGGGGTACCAACCTTGTGTTGGGGGTTAACCCTGCCATAGACTGGCGTCCTATCCAGGGGGGAGTCTATGACTCTCAGTCGCTTAACGCCACAGAAACCGGGATAAGCACCGGCCTGATGAGCCTTAGGCTCGGGACAGACTTTAACTTTTAACTAACATCCTTTCAGAAGTTCTAAAAACATGTGGACATAATTAAAAACCCCACTCCGAAGCGGGCTTAGCCTAGTGGTTAGGATGCTGCAGTTACGATTTCATGGCCCGGGGTCAAGCTACCACCGAGCCGCCCGTTCACGGAGGTTTTCCCTCTAGGGTTAACTGTACCGACTCCACTCCCCCTAAAGTCCTTCGGATGAGACTGAGAACCGAGATCCTTTGTGCGAACGCACGCAAGAATAACTCGCACGCACGTTAAAACCCGTTACGCCTTTCGGAAGAGTAAGTCATTCGTGTTGGTGAAAAACAGATTTCAAAACATTTGCATTAGATCTGCATGCACTTAGTACTAATGTCGTGTTTAGACATCATCCCTAAAGTTGGAATGCAGTCAGCTACCATGGTAAAGACATAACTCTTTTGTTGCCGTGGGTTCTTTTACGTGAGCTGAATGCATACTGCATGCAGACAAGGACCTCGGTGTATCGTCTCATCCGAAAGACTAGCACTCAGACCACACCACTCAAGGCGCAGTGTCTAGGGGAAAAGTTCAGGTACAAATGGGGATCAAAGCTGCAGACTTCTCGCTATCTAGGTAGGCGCGTGATACCTCTAGACCACTAATCCACCGCATGTGGTGGTGGTGTGGTGGGGGTGGTGGTGGTGGTGGTGGTGGTGGTATGGTGGTGGTGGTATGGTGGTGGTGTGGTGGTGGTGGTGGTGGTGGTGGTGGTGGTGGTGGTGGAGGTGGTGGTGGTGGTGGATGGCGATGATGACGACAACGATTTTTTTTTTTTTTTACATTTTACACAACTTTCAATCACGGCACATTTCTCTGCGTGAAATTCAGGCTGCTCTCCCCGGAAAGAGCGCGTCGCCACAAGATCAGCGCCACAACCTTTTTTTTTTCTTTTTCCTGTCGGCAACTCTACTTGTTTCCCTATTAGTAGCTTTTCTTCTACAGAATTTTGCCAGGGTCAACTCTCTTGTTGTCGTGGGTTCTTTTAAGCACGCGAAATCATTTTGCGTAACACACGGGACCTCGGTTTATCGTCCCATTCGAAAGACTAGTACCCAGACCACCCCTCGTGGTCTAGTGGACAGGGGGAAGGCTTGAACCACTGCACACCAGACTTTTCGCTTTCTAACCAGGTGCGCTTTCTCTAGACTACCGATCCACCACAAATGATGATGATGATGATGATGATGATGATGATGATGATGATGATGACGACGACGACGACGACGACAACAACGACGACAACCACCACCACCATGGCGGCAGCGAAGCAGAAGAAGAAGAGAAAAGAAGAAGAAGAAGAAGAAGAAGAAGAAGAGAGAAGAAGAAGAAGAAGAAGAAGAAGAAGAAGATGAATGAAGAGAAGATGATGATGATGATGATGATATGAGAGAAGAAGAAGAAGAAGAAGAAGAAGAAGAAGAAGAAGAGAAGAAGAAGAAGAAGAAGAAGAAAGAAGAAGAAAGAAGAAGAAGAAGAAGAAGAAGAAGAAGAAGAAGAAGAAGAATAAGACACATCATCGATCATCATCATCATCACGATTATTCATCATCATTTCATTTCATTTCATGATTATTGTATCATTCATTTGTATGATGACGATGAGACGATGACGATGACGCGATGACGACGATGACGACGACGATGACAATTAGAGAGAGACGAGAGAGATGAGAGGAGAGAGAGAGAGAGAGAGAGAGAGAGAGAGAGAGAGAGAGAGAAGAGAAGAGAGAAGAGAGAGAGAGAGAGAGAAGAGAGAGAAGATAGAGAGAGAGAGAGAGAGAGAGAGAGAGAGAGATGAGAGAGATTTGATTTGATTTGATTTGAGTTATTCTTTTATATCGAGGATAATGGGACAAGCACTCTTGTGCTTTTTTTTTACATCCAGTCCCCGTGTGTATGTGGTTTGGTAAATGTCATCTGTTCCCACCGGCACACGATGTCCTACTCTTACAAAAAGCGGAAGAGGATTTAACGTGTGCGCAAGATGTTCTGAAAAGAGAGAGAGAGGAGAGAGAGAGAGAGAGAGAGAGAGAGAGAGAGAGAGAGAGAGAGAGAGAGGAGAGAGAGAGAGAGAGAGAGAGAGAGAAACAAAATGACAAAGGTTCATTTGTGTAAGCGAGATGCCCATTCACAAGGGGACAGTGGGAGGGGGACAGGGCACAAAACACATATCATGTACTGAGAACTTAATACAATACACCCAAAAAGACAACATGGCATGGATTCCACAACATGGTTACATGGTATATTTTAGATCCTTTTTTCATTAGCTTTAGTCAGCCCTTACAAAAGACACTGGTAAGGGGGAGGAATTTCCACAACACTGTACGAATCCAGAGTCAACATCTTACAACAAACTGGTCTGCTACAAGGACACCAGGTCGGTCACAATGTCTCTTCTTCCCTTTTAATCATGTCTTGTGCAACTTTGCACCCCTAACACGCTAACACGTGATAAATTCGTGATGATCCAGGTGGCGTGTGGGTACAGCTATCCTCTCTCTCTCTCTCTCTCTCTCTCTCTCTCATACGTTTCACATGTATAGTGAGCATACAAAAATAACATGAGTTTCCTCTAATAGGCCTACACCATAACAAAATGGACATTATACTTTTCTCCACAACTGATGGATGTTAATATCTAAAACCGTTCGTTTATTTTCGATACTCCAGTCCTAAATCGTGCTAGGACTGTTCTATACACGTTAAAGCTGATCAGTTCAACGTACTTTTCCCTATCTAGACAACTCTTCTGTTCGCTGTACAAGTGACTTTGATCTGTTCTTTCAAAGTGCGACGACCACTGCTGGCAGAACACGTCTTTTAATCTCGTTTTGAATTTGTGTAGGAACATTTTTTTTTCATTTCCAACAGCTGCCATAACAAACCCCAAATGCGTGTAACCCAATTAACATGTCCTTGATTGTGCATTTCCAGTAACGTTTTCTAAGCACAATTTGAATATTCACCGTCATGTTGTTTGAAAAGCTTGACGAGTATCGTATGCAGTTTGCAGCAGATTTAAAAAAAAAAAAAAATAAAAAATATATATATATATATATATATTATATATATATATATATATATATATATATATATATATATATATGTATGTATGTATAGTGGATGATGACCCAATTTTCTATATACTAAGTTATTAGAAGCTTTCAATGAAATATGTTTTTAAATCTCCTGCATGCGAACAAAAGGAGTTATACTGTGATTTCCAGATTTCCCAACCATGCAGTAGCATTGGTGTATTTTGGGAATCGAACATTTTGAAAAAAAAATATATATATATATGGTGGAATGGCAATGCATTTTTGTTAAACGTGTTAGTCTTTCGGTAGTACCTTTCTTTGCTCGCATTATTCTGTCATTTACTACTACAAGGAAGTTTCTGCTAAATGTTGTCCACTTGATTGATGATTATTATAGGAAAAAAAATATTTGAAAATAGTTTAAGGATTTCAAAGGAGCGAAGCAAGATAAATGAACGTTTATTTCCTACGACATTGTGTTGAAACACTGTGAATAATGCATTGTCTGTAAAACTGCTCAATGATTATGATTATTATTTCTCGACACTTTGCGTACACCTCCTTATCCCCTAAAGGGATAGCAGAGATTGAAGAATTTGAACGTTGTCTTCTGCATTTGCGACACAAGACACACCCATGCTGTGTTGGGTTTTTTTTAATCAACAAGCCCCTGTGTTTTACTATCCTGTCAACCATTCAAGCTTCTCTGGCTACACTCCACCTTTAATTTTTTTGCCACTTTTCCTTCCATTTTCCTATAATTATCAATCGCACTCGCACTGCCAGTACTAACCTTTATTTGAATGAATAATAATAATCGTTATTTATTTATTTATTTATTTATTCTTTTATATCGAGGATAACAGAATAAGCAATCATGTGCTTTTTTTTCATCCGGTCCCCGTGTGTATGCAGTTTTTGTAAATATTGTCATCTGTTCCCACCGGCACACGATGGCCTACTCTTACGAAAAGCGGAACAGGATTTAACGTGTGCGCAAGATGTTCTGCGTGCGTTCGCACACGGGGCCTCGGTTTAAAGTCTCATCCGAAGGACTTTTGGGGACAGTGGAGTCAGCACTGATGTTAACTCCAGGAAGAAAATGTCCTCGACCGGACTCGAACCCGGGTCTTCAAATTGCCAGCGCAATGTTCTGACCACTAGGCTATCCGCCCCCCTATTATGTACTAAGGCATCCACGGGGATCAAACCACTTTTTGTGAGAGAAACTAGCCTCCGACTCACAAAACTCATGTGATTTTGCACAAATTTGGAGCATGGTAGGTCTGATTTTGTTTTCAGCGAACGCTGTACCCCCTCAGTCCTTTGTGGTCTTCTTCTTAACCACAATAAATTTTATTTTATTTTTTATTTTATACCACTTTATGTCACAGCAGATTTCTCTGCGTGAAATTCGGGCTGCTCTCCCTGCTCTCCCCAGGGAGAGCGCGTCGCCACAAGTGCAGCGCCTACCCATTATTTATTTTCCCCCTCAGGGATGGTGTCTTAGAAACACGACACCTGTGTGCATGCTGGTTTGTTTTTGTTTTTTATATAATTTTGTTATCTGCCTACCGGCACACGATGGCCTGCTCTTCCGAAAGGCGGAACGGGATTTTAACTTGTGCGCAAGATGTTCTGTGTGGGTTCACACACGGGACCTCGGTTTGTAGTCTCATCTGAATGACTATGGTTATGCATGACGGGATCAATACTGTAGGAACACCAGCAAATCCTCATTTGATAATCATTTCCCACTTTCTCGTGACTACCTGGATTTGCTCTATGTCCCCAATCCCCCCAAAAAAACAAGCATAGAGGGCATAGCTTTTATACCTAAAAAAAAAACCTGTGAAAAAACTAACAACAAAAATTTTCTTACGAGCACTCTTATGACCCGGAAGCTAAATGTGGGGTGTAGTTACTCCCCCCTTCACCAATTCCTTCACTATCTGCCGTCTGTTTTGGTTTTTTTTCAAAGGACTGATTTATCATCAGTGAATCTCTCCACAACATCCCTCCTGTCCAGACTGTGTGTTCTTCTTCAAAAAAACTGACCCCTGCCTTGGTTGGTTTTCAGTGTTTGAACAGTGACCGGACAGGACTATTCATCCCCACTGGCTTAAGTGCAAGCCTATGTCCAGTGTTTGTCTCTGTACAGGAAACTGGCGAATTATTAATTATCCTGACACACCCTTTGCGTCGTTTGTTTTAGCTGCTGCTCAACTGGATGAAGATCAGGCAACTCGGATGCCCCAGTGGCAAAGCACGTTAGGCTACAAACCACATCTATTTTTACTCCACTTTTCCTTCTGTTTTCCTATTTTTCCCTCTCTCTCTCTCTCTCTCTCTCTCTCTCTCTCTCTCTCTCTCTCTCTCTCTCTCTCTCTCTCTTTTTTTTTTTTTTTTTTTTGCTTTTACACCGCACTACTAAAAGCATCCACAATTTTTTTTTTAAGACACTTTGTTGTAAAAGCCTAGCCTCTTACTCAAAACTCATGTGATTTTTTTTTTTTTTTTTTTTACAAATTTTGCAGGTTTGGATTTGTTGTTTTTTTTAGCAAATAATATACTCCTTAGTCCTTTGTGGTCCTAATCACAATTATTATGGGTGCCCAGGGTCAACATTGCAGGGACACAACCAATCCTCATTTTTTTATGATCCTTTCCATTTTTCTCGTAACTACCTGGCATTGTTCTTCGTCCTCAATCCCTAAAAAAAACACGTACAGAGTGGGGGGTTTCTCATTCTTTAAAAATATCTGTGAACATCAGCAGAAATTTTGCTAACTAGAACTTTATAGGTGAGACTACATGACCCCAAAGCAAAAGCTGAGTGTAGCCCGTAAACAACATAACAACAAGTTTGTGCCTGATAATATTGTTCTTGATATCACCTTTATAGGCAGTTCTGAGTACAAGCCCATTAACTGCAATGTCCGTTCCCATGCCAGTAACACCTGAGCTGTGGCTGTTTGAAGATACACACCCTATGCCACCAAGGACTGAATTAAAGAGCTGCTTTAACAAAATGGCAACATACTACTTTTGGATCACAACTGTACAAAGTACATGATGAAATACACACATAGTTTTGGGCAGCAATCTCACTCACTCACTCAGTCCCATGTCCCAAAGGACGTAGGGGGGACATGAGAGAAGACGCAACAGAGATCTTTTTCCATGCTTCACGATCCTGTGTGGCTAGTAGGAGGTGTTGCAGGGGTTGGGCGGTCCAGTCTTTGATGTTGTCAACCCATGATTTCTTTTGGCGGCCTCTTCTTCTCTTGCCCTCGACTGTTCCTTGCAGGATGGTTTTTGCTAGGGTGTTGTGTCTTGTGGTGTGACCAAACCACATCAGCTTTCTCCTCTTTATGGTGGAGAGCAAAGGCTCTTGGGGGCCCACACGCTTTTTGATTTCTTCTTTCACATAGTTATTGGTCTTGTGTTCTTTGTATGATATTTTGAGGAGTCTTCTGTGGCACTTGTTCTCGAATGCTTGGATTCTCCTCTCTAACTCTGCTGTCAGAGTCCATGATTCACAGCCATATAGGAGGATAGATATCACGAGGGGTTTGTAAAGGTGGTATTTGGTGCAGAAGCTGATGTTGTTGCTTCTGATGATCTTCTCGAGTCTGACTAGAGCAGATGTTGCTGTTGCAATGCGAGCTTTCACTTCATTGTTTGATGTGCCATCTTTTGTTAGGATGGAGCCTAAGTATTTGAATTGGCTCACCTCTTCTAGTGTTTCTCCATTCATCTTTATTTCCGTGATGTCATTACTCGCGCTGTTGACCATGATCTTTGATTTCTCTGTACTGACCTCCATGCCGTATGCGCTCGCTCGATCTGTTAAATTGTCTGTGAGGATTTGCAGTTCTTGTTTGCTGCTGCCCATGAGGTCAATGTCATCTGCAAATCTGAGGTTGCAAAGGGGTCTTCCACCAATGGAGATGGAAGTGTGGTGGTTTTGCAGTGTCTCTGTCATGATGTTTTCGAGGAAGAGGTTGAAGAGTACAGGTGAGAGAAGGCAGCCCTGGCGAACCCCAACCGTGGTCTTGAAGAACTCGCCCACGTGATTATTCATAAAAACTGCACTTTCTGCGTTCTCGTACAGAGCTTTGATGACTTCAATTAGGCAGCTGTCAATGTTGAAGTGCCTGAGTACTTGCCAGAGGCCGTCATGCCATACCCTGTCAAAGGCCTTTTTGTAGTCTATGAAATTGTGGTACAAGTCTTTTTGGTGTTGGAGATGCTTCTCTATCAGAATTCTCAGATTGAAAATTTGTTCCATTGTGCTGCGTTTTGGTCTAAAGCCCGCTTGTTCTTCTGCCAGGAGTTTTTCCGCTTGGTTTTTCAGTCTGTTGAGGACTACCTGCAGCATGATCTTGCTAGGATGACTTATGAGACTGATGGTTCTGTAGTTCTGGCATTGTTTGAGGTTTCCTTTCTTTGGCAGGGGTATTACAAGAGACTGTGTCCATTCTTTTGGCCATTCTTTGGTGTCGTGGATCTTCTGACAAAGTTCTGTGAATCGCCTTGCTGTTTCATTCCCTCCATTTTTTATGAGTTCAGCTGGGATGTTATCGATTCCAGGGGACTTCCCCTTCTTCAATTGTCTAATAGCTGCATCTACTTCACACCTTAGTATTGGTGGGTCTTTATCTTGGTGTTCAGGGGGTTTGTCAGAAACTATGTTGGTATCTGGGCGTAGTGGGTAGTTGTACAATCCCTCACAGTATTCTGTCCAGCGTTGGAGGATGGCATTGTTTTCCGTTAAAAGATTTCCTTCTTTGTCTTCAATAACAGAGGCTTTAGGCTGTGTGGTTTTCGTTAGTGCTTTCAAAGTGTCGTAAGCTGTTTTGCTGTTTCCCTTGGTCATTCCAGCTTCGATGTTGTTGCATTGTTCTTCTATCCACGCTTCTTTGGCTTCTCTCATCTTTTTCCTCACTTCTCTGTGGCTATCCATGTACTTCTTGTAAGCTTCTTGACTTGTGAACTTTTGTTTCTTAAGTTCTCTTCTTTTGTCGCAGAGGTCAAGAACCTCATTTGTCACCCAAGGTTGTTTCTTTGTTCTGCTTCTTCCTAATGTTTCTTCTGCTGCTGTCGTTAGCACTTCTTTGATGTTGTTGGCCAATGTGTCCACATCATTGTCGATGGCTGTGAGTGCGGCGAACTTTCCTCCAATGTTGGCTTGGAAGATCTCAACCACTGTTGGGTCTTTCAGTTTTTCCAGGTCGAATCTTATGCGTGGGCTTTTTGGCTGTTGTTTTGCTTTCAGTTTCAGCCTGATGGTGGTAAGTACAAGGTCGTGGTCACTGCCAATGTCAGCTCCTGGGAATGTTCTTGTGTTTGCCTTGTTTATGCTGGATTTGAATCTTTGGGGTGACAGAATGTAATCAATTTGATTATGAATCAGACCATTTGGTGAGTGCCAGGTTGATGTTCTGGATGGCTTGTGAGGGTGGAGTGTGTTAGCCAAAGTCAGTTTGTGCTTCTTTGCGAATTCCAGCAGCCGCTGTCCTCTGTCATTTGTTTCTCCCAGTCCAAATCGTCCTGTGGTTCCTGCCCAGGTGTCATAGGCATCAGGTCCCACCTTAGCATTCCAGTCGCCTTCCACAATAAGGATGTCTTTTTTGGGCGTTTTGGAGATGACGTTTTCAAGTTCTTCATAGAATTCTTCTATCTGATCGTCATCGTAGTCAGATGTTGGAGCATACACTTGGATGATGGTGAGATTCTGGGGTTTTGCAGAAACTCTGATTGAGATGAGTCTGCTGGATACTGGTGTGCAGCTGATGATGCTTGACACAATCTCTTTCCTGACAATAAAGCCTACTCCATGTTGATGTAGTTTTTCTTCTCCGCTGTACCATATTTTGTGGCCGTCTTGCGTGGTTGTTTCTCCAAAGCCAATCCATCTGACTTCCGCAAGCCCTACTATGTCCCATTTATACCTCTGTAATTCATGTGTAAGTTCCTGTACTCTTCCTGTTTGGTACAGAGTTCTTACATTCCATGTACCAATGGTTGTCCCTTTATCTGGAAGCTTTAGGGTTTGTTCTGCCCCAGTAGCACACTTGTCACTCCCACCCTGGAGACTTGCAGTGGGTAGCGCGGTCGTTGTTGATCCGGGCCTCGACCGATCCGGCATGTCTTTCTGTTTCGTTTTTACTCATCATGTCCTTGCAGTGGGCTTGAGGAAGCTTGGTGGCGCCCATCTCCTCTCCAAGACTCCTACTGGTGGTTAAGCAATCTAGCAGCAATCTAGCTCTATGTAATAAGCAACAGGAACTGTATTGGAAAACCTGACAGAATAAGCAGCCATATTCTTTTCTACTTTTTTTTTTTTTTTTTTTTTTTGGGGGGGGGGGGGGGGGTAATCCCCCTAAAAAAAAACTGACAAATTTTACTTGTTGTGGCATCTTTGACACACTACCAAGGACACAAATTTGCTCCAATCTTGTGGAAATTAAGTTAGATATATCTATATCCCTATCTATCTATCTATCCATTAGTTTGGCGACCGTGGGGGGGGGGCACCCCTGGGGGGGGGGGGCACCCCTGAAGATTTGACAACCAGCTCCCTCCACTCCTCTCTCTGTTCTGCCTTTTTCGAAGTTTTGTTGAGTTCTAGGCCTGTCCATTCGCTGATGTTGTCCTCCCATCTCTTCCATGGCCTGCCTCTTTTTCTTCCTCCTTAGATATATCTGTAAACACTTAAAAACCCAAATAATTATGCAAACAGAAAGCCTACTACTTTAATCTGCGCACACGTTAAAACCCCGTTCCGCCTTTCGGAAAATTAGGCCATTGTGTGCCGGTAGGAGGGATGACAAAATTATTTTAAAAATTAAAAAAACCAGCATGCACACAGGTGTCGTGTTTAGACACCATCCCTAAGGGGGGGAAAAAATGGGTAGGCCCTGCACTTGTGGCAACGTGCTCTCCTCGGGGAGAGCAGCACGAATTTCACGCAGAGAAATCTGCTGTGACATAAAGTGGTATAAAATAAAATAGAAATGAAATAAAATAAAAACAAAATAAAGTTCAGTTTTCGGAAACTCAAAGACCCAAACAAAGTCGAAAGGTTCCAAGCAATGATAACAGGAGGAAAATTTGCCCCATGGCCCACTCCTGGTTTTTGACAACCAAGGACACCAAAGTAGACACCTTGATCAAGAGCTTCAGCACTGCTGTGGGTGACACAGCCTACACATTCTGGGCAAACATTGACCAACAAAGAACCCTTGGGTCACCAAAGACATCCTCAAGCTGTGCAATGAATACAGATAAGTGAAGCAAGTCGCGAAGTCAAGTCGCACTGATGGCTGGCCCTCAGGAACCCCTACTAGCCACTGTCAAGAAAAGGAAGCTGGCATGGTTCGGCCATGTCACACGCCACAACACCCTCCCCAAGACAGTCCTACAAGGAACGCTAGAAGGTGGCAGACGCCGAGGCAGACAAACCAAAAGCTGGATGGATAACATCAAGGAATGGACCCGCCTGGACAGTCCAACACTCATTCGGAAGGCGGAGGACAGGGCTGGATGGCGACGGCTGGCTGCAGAATCGTCTCTCATGTCTCCTCCACGATCATCCCGGTCATGAGAAAAGAAGAAGCAAAAGAGGAATGACGCTGAAGGTACTAAACTATACAGAGAAGTCAGTCAACAAGTCAAAAAGGGGCACGAGAAAAGCAATGGGGTAGGCTTAAATCACAGCCAAATAATTATACCTTTAAAAAAAATATATATATATTTTCTCCATGTACTTGCTAGCAAACACTGAAAGACTATGCGTTTTTTGTTAGAGTTATTTTTAAGTTACTTTAAAAAAAAAAACAAAAAAACTTGCTACATTTTGATGTTTGGTTTAGCACTTTGGGTAGAAAAAAATAGGTGAAAAAAATAGTAATAAGTATCCCTATGTAGGGGCGGGATAGCTCAGTGGTCAGAGCGCTCGCTTCCCCCCTGTCAAGTTAAGCAGCGTGGTTACCAATTGGATCGGTGACCGTTTGTGCGCCTTGGCTTCAGTACAGTTCCCCCAGTTCACAACTTTACCTTTCCATGTTTCCTTTTTTCTTATTCTTTGTCCCATCTCCTCACTCCCACCCATCCCCAACAAAGTGAATTAAAATTACGTCATGCTTTTTCCATTGACGTCTTTTTTTCTGTCACTGATGTATGGTACTTTGACAACGCTTCCTGATGGCCAGAAGCTGGTTCTTGAATCTCTGTGCCATTTTTTGCAAAATGCCGAAGCGACAGTCTTACACTGTATCTTTCAAATCGGAAGCTCTCCAGTATCTGGATAACGAACCAGGTTGGAATGTTTCGGAGTGTGCCCGTGAATTTTCTGTGGATAGGAAGAGGATCAGGGAATGGAGTAAAAACAGAGATAGACTTGAACAGCAGTACGGAAAAGACAGACAAAAACGGAAACTGTCAAAAGGACCAGCAGTTAGATCTGAACATGTCGACCAAGGTGTGCTGCATTATCTGGAAGATGAAGGCAGGGTATTGGGAAACAAGAAACAAGGACCTACAACGGAAAGGATGGAACTCGTTGCCTTCTTTGCCTCAAAGTCCCTTTTTTTCTATTTTCCTTCACTTCTACTCACACGACCTAACTTTCGGGGTTTGTATTCACTCAATTACACGGCTGAGCACAAAAATTACTTTGTGCAAAGGGGTCTGTCTATCCATAGCAAACGGCCACCCCCAATTTTGCCCTAAATCAGTGCACAGGGGGGGGGGGGGGGGGGGGGGGGGGGGGGGGGGTATGCTAGGGATTTTACGGTAATTGTAAATATGTGTGTTATTTATTTATTTATTCTTTTATATCGAGGATAATGGAATAAGCACTCTTGTCGGTGGGTTTTTTTTTTTTACATCCAGTCCACGTGTGTGTGTATGCAGTTTTGGAAATAGTGTAATCTGTTCCCACTGGTGCACAATGGCCTACTCGTACGAAAAGCGGAACAGGATTTAACATGTGCGCAAGATATTTTGCGTGCGTTTACACGGGCCTCGGTTTATAGTCTCATCTGAAAGACTTTTGGGGAGAATGGAGCCAGCACTGATATGTGTGTGTGTGTGTGTGTGTGTGTGTGTGTGTGTGTGTGTGTGTGTGTGTGTGTGTGTGAAGTCAAGTCAAGTCAAGTCAAGTCAAGTCAAGTCAAACTTTTATTTCCAGATGGTACATTGAATATTTGAAAAAGGAAAAACCTCAAGAAGATATGTCGTACAAATGAAAAAGATATTTAAAAAAAATTGAAACTTAACACACCAATAGAAGAAACTACACACACACACACACACACACACACACACACACACACACACACACACCACACACACACACACACACACACACACACACACACACACACACACACACACACACACACACACACACACACACACACACACACACACACACACACACACACGTGTGTGTGTTGATGTTTTGCTTCAAGGTTGATGCAATATAAATGGCAACAAACCAGCCCCCCCCCCCCCCCCCCCCCCCCCCCCCCCCCCCCCCCCCCCCCCCCCCCCATCTGCCTATAGCCTTATAGGACAGTAGTTTTACACACTATCTAATGTATATGAGTTGAGATGAAGATTTTAAAGATAATATGTTTAGTATTATTTGCCATTACTTGTAATCACAACTTTGATTATACTAATTGTTTTAGCTTTATGGAATTAATTGCCAGTCAACATTACTATGTAGCCATTTTATCATCGAAAATGTTCACACACACACACACACACACACACACACACACACACACACACACACACACACACACGCAAGCGCGACACACATTGCGCCACAGGGGATAGGCCTGCTAGCCTAGGCCTAGTAAAAGTCTCAACTAAGCCTATCCTAGGTCGGAAAGAATGCTTTTAATTCTCCAGCTGTGACGTAGCCTAGTGTTGATGAAGGTGAAGGTCACTGGTGTGTTTTGCAGTGGAAAGGTTACACTCCTGTATTATGTAGCCTGCCAGCCATGTAGTTATAAATCTTCTGTAGAATATTCACTCGTCGGAACAAATATTTTGTTGATTTTTACAGATTTCTTTAATTACAGTATTTAAATAATATACTATGCACTTTTTTTTTTATTGAGGACATAGATTAGTACCATTTTGTCACGAGAAAGTTGGAAATGATTATCAAATGGGGATTGCATGTGTTCCTACAATGTTGACCTCCTGCACGCATATTGCAGGAAGCTAGCAGACGACAAAGGACTTAGGGGGATAAGATTTCAAAATACCAAATCTGTGCAAAATCACATGAGTTTTGAGTCAGAGGCTAACCTTTCACAAAAATGTTATATATATATATATATACTCCTGAATCGCCTGCATGCAGGATTGGAACTGCGGCGTCCAGTGACATCTTTCACCTGCCGCATTCGCCCCTTTCCCATCGCTACAGGGCTTGGGGATAGTAGGAAAAAGGGAGGATGAGGGGGGGGGGGACGTGGACTTGTCCTTGGGCCTGCGCATAGGATTTTTAAGGTGAGAGACAGTGCGCGCAGTACCGTTCCCACCCTTTAAACTCGCGGTTCATCTGCCATGGCCCAGCAAGCTGGGACGGTGACAGCGAGGTCCTCGGGTCGTAGGCAGATTTACAACTGGTGGTTGAAGGCTCAGCCAGCCATATATTAGGGATACACCAGCCCTCAGCACTGATATGTGTGTGTGTGTGTGTGTGTGTGTGTGTGTGTGTGTGTGTGTGTGTGTGTGAAGTCAAGTCAAGTCAAACTTTTATTTCCAGATGGTACATTGAATATTTGAATATATATATATATATTTATTTATTTATTTATTTATTCTTTTATATCGAGGATAACAGAATAAGCAATCATGTGTTTTTTTTCATCCGGTCCCCCGTGTGTATGCAGTTTTGTAAATATTGTCATCTGTTCCCACCGGCACACGATGGCCTACTCCTACGAAAAGCGGAACAGGATTTAACGTGTGCGCAAGATGTTCTGCGTGCGTTCATTATCATTATTATATCATTATATATTTGTGTATTTGGCGTATAATTTCGGGGTTTTGTTTTTAGCTGGGAAGAAGGTTGTGAAGAAAGAACTATTCCTGAACAAACCACTATTTTTAGCCTTAGAGGTTTTGCCTTTGATTATAAACCGAAATCATTGTGTGTGTGTGTGTGTGTGTGTGTGTGTGTGTGTGTGTGTGTGTGTGTGTGTGTGTGTGTGTGTGCCTTAGTACGTGCGGTATGAATATTAAGACATATAGAACAACAGAAAGAAAAGTGCGTTATTTTTCTAAAGGCGGTGTGTAGCCTTTCCGTGAAACGAAACAGTTAGTGTTCCTGGAAAGCGGAAATAAAAAAAACCTGCCACATTTCACCTTGTAATAATTTCATTACTCGCAACAGCCAGGTTCTGTCAAGCTGATAAAAAGGTGAGATCTTTTGTGTGTTTGGCGTATAATTTGGAGGGTTTGTTTTTAGCTGGGGAAGAAGGTTGTGAAGAAAGAACTATTCCTGAACAAACCACTATTTTTAGCCTTACAGGTTTTGCATTTGATTATAAACCGAAACCATGTTTATCAGACTAGCCATAAGCTAGGGTGTGGCGGGGTTTTTGTTGTTGTTTGTTTGTTTGTTTGTTTTTTAGCTCTGGTGATTTGGAAGATATTGGAATTGAGCCAGAGTTTTCGTAAGCTCTGCTTCCTCTCGCATGGCCACACCCTGGTAAGACTGCAAGACACAGATGAGCAATTTGTTTAAATTGGGGTCAGCTCGTTACTCTCTTGGCTCGTTACTCCCCCGATCTTCTCATTTCAGTTAAATTTGAAATGGAAAACAACAAAGATAAGCAAGTGTGTGCGTATGTATGTTACATTTACATATATGTATGTAACATTTGTGTGTGTGTGTCACTGTGTGTGTGTGTGTGTGTGTGTGTGTGTGTGTGTGTGTGTGTGTGTGTGTGTGTGTGTGTGTGTCACTGTGTGTCAAGTCAAGTCAAGTCAAAATGATCTTTATTGAGGGTAAAAGATTAAGTTTACACAACTTTTTTTCATCCTGCCCTCGCAAAAAAAATCAAGAAAAGTGTGTGTGTGTGTGTGTGTGTGTGTGTGTGTGTGTGTGTGTGTGTGTGTGTGTGTGCAAGTCTAATTCAATAAAATTTATAAACACCTGCCACGCCCACTAATTCTTCTTGCACACACACACACGGCAAATTACAAATCACTCACATTTTCACAAGCAAAATAAAGTATTATAGTCAACATTATCTTGTAATTTCTGTGTAATAAAGAAATACCAAACATACACACTCACCACACTCACACACACACACACACACACACACACACACACACACATGCACACATGCACACACTCAGTGACTCACACACACACACACACACACACACACACACACACACACACACACACACACACACACACAGTGACTCCACACACACACACACACACACACACACACACACACACACACACACACAATAAATGTTACATACACACATATATGTAAATGTAACATACATGCACACACACTTGCTTATCTTTGTTGTTTTCCATTTCAAATGACTGACATTAGAAGATCGGGGAAAAAACGAGCTGGGGGAGTAATGATATGGGGGAGTAACGAGATGCTCCCGTTTAAATTTATAATCCTATACAATACAGGCGGTAGAGAAGGAGGAAGAAAAAGAGGCAGACCAAGGAAGAGATAGGAGGACAACATCAGTGAATGGACAGGCCTAGAACTCAACAAAGTTTTCAGAAAGGCAGAACAGAGAGAGGAATGGAGAAAACTGGTTCTGGGTGGTTGTCAAATCTTCAGGGGTGCCCCCACGGTCGCCAGACGAATGAATCTATAGATAGATAGATAGATAGATAGATAGATAGATAGATAGATAGATAGATAGATAGATAGATAGATAGATAGATAGATAGATATTTATTTATTTATTTATTTATTTTATTTATTCTTTTATATCGAGGATAACAGAATAAGCAATCATGTGCTTTTTTTCATCCAGTCCCTGTGTGTATGCAGTTTTGGAAATATTGTCATCTGTTCCCACCGGCACACGATGGCCTACTCTTACGAAAAGCGGAACAGGATTTAACGTGTACGCAAGATGTTCTGCGTGCGTTCGCACACGGGGCCTCGGTTTAAAGTCTCATCCGAAGGACTTTTGGGGAGAGTGGAGTCAGTACTGATGTTAACTCCAGGAGAAAAATTTCCTCGACCGGACTCGAACCCGGGTCGTCAAATTGCCAGCGCAATGTTCTGACCACTAGGCTATCCGTCCCCCCAAAGATAGATAGATAGATAGATAGATAGATAGATAGATAGATAGATAGATAGATAGATAGATAGATAGATAGATAGATAGATAGATAGGTAGGTAGGTAGGTAGGTAGGTAGGTAGGTAGGTAGGTAGGTAGGTAGGTAGGTAGGTAGGTAGGTAGACAGATAGACAGATAGATAGATAGATAGATAGATGTAATACAGCACTTGAGAGGTGATCCTGATCAAGAATGTAGATTCCAACTCATACGAAATTTGAAGTAGGGCCTTCACCTTTTTCTCTACAACAACGATTGCTATACCCGATGCGAAGACCGTTCAACTTCTGTCTCCTGGGTCCATGATGTCGTGGTTTGAATCTTAGCAGCGTCTGGTGAATTAAGGGTGGAGATTTTTACAATCTCCTAGGCCAACTTCAAGTGCAGACCTGTCAGTACCTTAATTTCCTTCGCGTATATAGGCCTACACATGAAGAAGATCAAATATGCATGTTAAGATTTAATGACTCATTTCAGCTTATGGTGGGTTACGGAATCGTGAACATACCCAGCATACATCCCCTGGTCAGAATGCAGTTATCTTCATTGTAGGCAAAAACCGGTCGCATGTAATGGAAAAATCTTGCCATTGGTGAACCTAGGTGCTCTAGCTGAGGAATAAAAACAAAAAGCTAACCAACATCTTCAGGAAACAATCTGTTTTTGACATGTTCAAACACTTTTTTTTTCAGATTCCAGCATCATGCAGTCAGGTTTTTCTGTCCCACCTGCCCTGACGGAAGGTGACCACAGCACGGATCTGGTCTTCATTGTGGAGGGTCAGCGTCTGCACTTCTCCAAGATGTTGCTGACCTTGTCCTCCCCAGTTTTTCAGGCTCTGCTGACGCCAGACTATGTCCAGCAGCACTCTGAAGGCATTCCTTTGGAGGAGAAGACGTACTACGCTGTGGCTTTCTTCTTCATGCAGCTGCACCCTGTTTTCTCTCCTGTGACGCCCATCACAGGTGAATTTCTTCAATGTGTGTGTGTGTGTGTGTGTGTGTGTGTGTGTGTGTGTGTGTGTGTGTGTGTGTGTGTGTGTAACAATGTTATACAAGAACACAAACATAAAATTATTCATGCAACTAAATACAATCCAATACGTATGCACACACTTACAGAGTTTGTTTTGGGGGCGAGTTGTCTTATGAGATCAAAATACTTTTCAGTTTTAAAGGGTTATATATAGCATGATTTTTCATTATATGTTCAGTTTTTGAAGACAGGAGCGAAACCATTCAAAAGTGAGTTGATCTGCAAAAATATTTATCAGGAATATAATATTATTCTCTTCTTAAATCATCTACAAATTGACAATAAAAAATGAAATATTAATGGGACTTTATCCTCTCTATCAAGTCTACACATAGGACAGATCAAGTTTTCCCACCTTTCCTCTATCTTTGACTATGAATTGTTATTTCAGAAACACCAAATCTAAACTTAGTTGGCGCAGGTGAGAGAGAGAGAGAGATATCTCAAGTCGTTTTGTAATCAGCAGCTTGTAGGGGATAGCCTGGTGGTCAGAACATTGCGCTCGCAATTTGATGACCTTGGTTCGATTCCCGTTCAAGGGGATTTTTTCCCCTGGAGTTAACATCAGTGCTGACTCCATTCTCCCCAAAAGTCCTTCAGATGAGACTATAAACCGAGGCCTGTGTGCCAACGCACACAAAACATCTTGCACACACGTTAAATCCTGTACCACTTTTCATAAGAGTAGGTCATTGTGTGCCGGTAGGAACAGCTGACAAGATTTACAAAACTGCATATACACGGGGACTGGATGTAAAAAACCACATAAGTTCTTATTCCATCATCCTTGATATCAAAAGAATACAAAAAATAAAATTAAAATAAAAAAGCGACTGCCATTTTGGCCGATCCCTCCCATGCTTTGTTTTCAGAATTTCAATTGTTGCCTTCAGGACGCCGTTTTCAGTGCCACAACAGTAAAACAAACAGAAAAAGAAATTCCTTTGTGCCAGTAGCCATCTGAGTTTTAAACTCATAATAACACTGACTACCCAGTTTTTACACTTCTCTGAATTACTCAACTAATTGCCACTGTTATGAGTGTAGTTAGTGTCTATACATGCACATGTGCTTATAAAATAAGTATTCTTATTTTGGCTTTGTCGATTTTTTAAAAAGTTTTGTAAGTTCATATATGTTTTTTCTAGCCAATCGTCTTAAAACTTTGCATTTGTGTGTGTGTGGTGTGTGTGTGTGTGTGTGTGTGTGTGTGTGTGTGTGTGTGTGTGTGTGCGTGTGTGTGTGTGTGTATGTGTGGTTGTGCGAGTGCGTGTGTACATGGGTAAATAATAGTTAATGTTTTTTTCCTGTCAATGGCTTAATAACATTGTCTCCATACATTGGTGTGTGTGTGTGTGTCAAAGTCAAAGTCAAAGTCAAATTTTTATTTACAGATGGTACATTGAGTAAGCAAAACAATTGCTTTTTTTCATCAAGCCATCTACAAAGAAAAGTATGTAAGAAAATAAAAAAGAAAAATATCAACAATAATGACAACGACAATAATAACAGCAATAAAGAGGACTAAAATGATAATCACTGAAAACTAGCCAACTACACACATCTTAAGCAAAATTTTAGCATATCAATATTTAAACATTTCAATATTCAAAATGCATACATACTAATAAACACTTGTTATCGACCAATCACCCACCCATGCCTGCTATTATTTGTTAGATACACATGTAAAACATACACATGCACACACATGCACAAACACACACACACGTGTGTGTGTGTGTGTGTGTGTGTGTGTGTGTGTGTGTGTGTGTGTGTGTGTGTGTGTGCACGCGCGCACAGGCGAGGGTGCATGTGCTACGTAGATGTATGAGTGTTTGTGATATTTTTATTTGAAGCTTGAACAAATATGAAATGTAGCTATCTTGTTTCTTTTAATCATGATTCGTATCAATATGCCTGTCAGTATTGTAATTGCCCTTCAGGGGATGAGTAAGTGTTTTTAACCTGACTTGAGAAAGAGAGTACTTTAGGCAAAGCCACATGACAACACACTTTCAGGGCAGTATAAGCACACAGAGATAAAGCCTTCATAGTGTTTCTGGGGAAAATGCTTTTAAATTATGAGAAAGGAAGGATTTTGTTTCTAAGTTTCAGTGATTCTAAAATGTACGTGTAAAGCAACTTTGAAACCTGATTTCTCTGTCATATTGTTACATATTAACATCTGTAACTTAAATTCTAATCGGACAGGATAGTATAATGATAAAAAAAAATTG
>CM060341.1:32023098-32045598 GCA_030674155.1 Stramonita haemastoma | reverse complement strand
GGGAGCACAGTCAATGGTGGGTTGGAATTTTAGGCAAGGGGTGGGGGAGATCTTTGTTACGTATTTTATGACAGAAGGACAGTTTTCTTACACATCTAAACACCCCCAACTTTGAGGGTGTTATTCCCCTAGCAGTGAATCAGTCAGTGATCTTTATAAAGTTGTGCTTGATTTTGAAAACCGGGATATTGATTTTTGAATGCTTTGCTTTGACAATTTCCACCACAAACAGAACGAACCAGGAACTCACTCTATTTTCTTTTTTTTCTTTTTTTACTTTTAGTTTCTTACCTAAATCATTTGAGTGAATGAACTACGAAGTTAGCTCTTCAGTTTGATGTTTTTCCACTAAAATTAATAATGATACCAGAGAGAGATGTGTGTGTGTATGTGTGTCCGTGTGTGTGTGCATGTGTGTGTGTGCATGTGTGTATACATGTGTGTGTGCATGTGTGTGTGTGTTAGTGTGTGTGTGTGTTTGGGTGTGGGTGTGGGTGTAGGTGTAGGGGGGGAGGAGGTGCGTGTGTGTGTGTGTGTGTGTGTGTGTGTGTGTGTGTGTGTGTGTGTATGTGTGTGTCAGTGTTAGGGGGGGGTGTGTGTTAGTGTGTGTGCCTGAGTGAGTGTGTGTTTGTGTGTGTGTGTGTGTGTGTGTGTGTGTGTGTGTGTGTGTGTGTGTGTGTGTGTGTGTGCGCGCGCGCGCGTGTGCCTCTGTGTGTGTGTGTGTGTGTGTGTGTGTGTGTGTGTGTGTGTGTGTGTGTGCGCCAATATGAAGCAAACTACCAAGGGGGACTGAGGGAGAAAAACAGGGCAGCCTTCCTTTAGTATGATACTAGGCTATGGGGGTGAAAAATCCAGAACATATTTCATAGTCTACAACTAGTCAATAATAGCAAGTAGAACAGAACTCTGCAAGTAGCTAAGCAATGGAACTATAACAAACAACAAGCAAACCAGAGGGGGAGTGGGGGAGTTTGTCTGTCTGTGTGTGTGTGTGTGTGTGTGTGTGTGTGTGTGTGTGTGTGTGTGTGTGTGTGAACTATGTCATCTTCATTAAATTGTTAGGAACAATGTGAGATGGACCCAAAAAATGGTGTAAAAAGAGAAGTAAAATAAAAAAATTTTTAAAAAGAATTAAAAAGAGGGTCCCAAAAAGTTATAAAAGGATGAAAGGTGTGATCATAAATTCTTATAAGGAACCTAATAATACTGGATTGTGAGAGACCTTGCCTATATGAAAATGGCCCTTGTGCCTCCAGGTGAGCAGTTGCTTCCCTTACATTAGACTTTTGGTACACAAAGGAGGTGTTACAAGTTAGCCCAAATCTTGAGAAGAAAAAAAGGTGTTCATTGTCTGCCTAAGCCTTTCATTTCTCTTATAGGAGGAACAGAGCATAAAGTTCGCTTTAAGGTTTCAGATCTGTGTGTATGGTAGTGTGGACTTTGAGACCTCCTTTCCTGTTGCACACTTGGAGAGTGGGTTAACATGAGGAGAATAGAGGCAGGGGTGTTCATTTTGCCTGGTAAAGAAAGGTAGGATCTGAAAGCCCACTTAAGAGAGAGGCATGGTGGGTGTCTTCACTTCCAGCCTTATGACACCAGGGAGAGTA
This sequence comes from Stramonita haemastoma, assembly GCA_030674155.1. NCBI lineage: Eukaryota > Metazoa > Mollusca > Gastropoda > Neogastropoda > Muricidae > Stramonita > Stramonita haemastoma. Next base: position 32,043,991 of record CM060341.1, on the reverse strand, counting down.
GTGGAAAAAATAATCTTGCAAGGAAGCTACTGGGGTATAGCTAGACAACAAATGGTGTGTGTGTGTGTGTGTGTGTGTGTGTGTGTGTGTGTGTGTGTGAGTGTGAGTGTGTGAGTGTGTGTGTGAGTGTGTTTGTGTGTGTGTGTGTGTGTGTGTGTGTGTGTGTGTGTGTGTGTGTGTGTGTATGTCTGTGTTAGTGTGTCTGTGTGTGTGTGTTTAAAGATATATGAATATACAACCCATTTTAAAGGGGTTTTCAGACGTGTATCAAACAGTCTAAGATTATTTTAAGACAACAAGTAGATGAACTCAACTTTTCATTTGAGAAATGCTCTAAACATCCCAATTTACAAAGAAAAAAAAACAACTGCCCGAATCTCCTATGGCCTAGGGCAAAGATACTCAACAAGATGCCCAACTCGCCGCCTAGCACTATACGGAGAGTGAAGCCAAGCTTCGCCCGCTCGCTGCGCGGCCACTCCCTGCTTATCAAATGTAAACACGGCCCAGCTGTGGGAAGCAACAGCCTAACTCAGTCACTGTAGCACTTGCACTCTGCATGCATTATGACAGTTGTCATGTACTTTACTATGCAATGTGTACAGACAGACAGACAGACAGACAGACAGACAGACAAAGAGAGAGAGAGAGAGAGAGAGAGAGAGAGAGAGAGAGAGAGAGAGAGAGAGAGAGACTCAGTAAATAATGTGTGTGTGTGTGTGTGTTGAATATGTATGTGTGTGTGTGCGCGTGTGTGTTGAATATGTATGTGTGTGTGTACGTGTGTGTGTTTGAGTATGTGTGTGTGTGCTTTTGTGTTCACTAAAGCTTATTGTGTATGAGTAAATGTTTGAATGTTGGAGCTGTGTGTGTATGTGCATGTGTGCCTGTGTGTTGTGTATGTTTGTGTGTGTGTGTGTGTGTGTGTGTGTGTGTGTGTGTGTGTGTGTGTGTGTGTGTGTGTGTGTGTGTGTGTGTGATTTTGTAGAATTTGTATTGTCCAGCTTTTAATTCTGTCTGTATAAAGATATGTCAGTAATAATAATACCCTCTGGAATGTATACGTCATGGATCTAATGCTATTTTGATGTTTATGCTATGAGCATATCACATTGTATGGGAGAGAATGTACATGTGTATGAATATGTTGCTCGCGTGCGCGCGTGTATGTGTGTGAGGGTGTTTTTGTGTGTCTCGTGTGTGTGTGTGTGTGTGTGTGTGTGTGTGTGTGTGTATTATCTTGACTTTTGGGGTGAATTGTTTGTTTAGGAGAGGGGATGTTAGGGAGGGTAGTTGTTCGTGTTTGATTGGTCTTGTTTATTCGTTTGATTGATTCACTTATGCATGTTTTTCATGGATTTCCTGATTTATCAATTATTGAATGGCAAGATGAATGATTGGTCTCCTTGGTATCTTGCATTCACTTCTTTATTAATTCATTGATTTTTTTTTCATTTTGTCCCCATGAGAACCTGGTGTAAAGAAGCATCTGGCTTATCCAATTACCCTCATTAAAATTTCAAGTTCGAGTTCCCTCTCACTCTCTCTCTCAATATAAATTGTGTACGTTATAATATATATATATATATATATATATATTTATCCTTCAATTTTTCTCTCTGATTTTTTTCCTATGTGCTCATTTCCTTCAATTTTTTTTTTATACAAGATCTCCATTTTGACATGCATTTCTATGCTGTTGCAACAGTTGTTTATGTCATTTTTCTTTTTTGTGTGTGTTTTCATAAATTTGCAGTTAATTTGTTTTCGTTTGATTGAGGGCTGGATGTAAAAAAAGCCATTATGTGTGCTTATTCTTTTCCCTTTATTAAAGTTTCAAAGTTTCAAGATTCTCTCTTTCCTTAAGGTAAGCAATATATGTCAACATATCGTTTCTACAGAAACATTTATTTTCCACAACAAGAACATATACAAATTAACGTAGATTTGATCACAGAAAATCTGTCTCAACTGATTTTGAAGTAGGGAAGGAAACAAACTTGTAGAGTCTACCATATATATAATTCTGCACCGTACGTTTAATATAATTAAACTTATTTACCTTTCTTCATCTTCCCGAAAAGAAAATAGCCAGTAACCCTTTCCTCAGGAGTTATTACAATTTGGAGCAGCACACCAAGAGCCACCGAGACCATGTATTCTCTTAGCTAGGCCTATCTAGCCTAGTGCGGGAATGTTAGTCTCCGGTACTCTAAGAAGGGAGTGCCGGAATGGTATGCGGGGGCTGGCTGGCTTCACGAAAGGCAGCGAGTTGGGCATCTTGTTGAGTATCTTTGGCCTAGGGATAATCCTGGTTGTAAGTTAAACTCACCACACACATTGAGCAAGCAACATCATGTGACGTGCATGGTGCCCTGTCATTGGTCAAGTACTAAATTATTATACCTAAAATGCTGCCATTGAAAGACATTATTCCCTAGAATTTATTTTTATTTCTTTTCTTTTTTTATTGAAACTTTGATAAGTCATTTTCAAAATGAGTGAGAAGTTGTTAGTGGTTTCCTGCATTTGTTTTTCCTCCACTACTTTCTCTTCAGTAATTTATTAAGGATGTAGAAGGATAGAAAAAAAGAGGGAGTGGACTATTCAGTGAATCAGCATGCCAGAAATGTGACACCCCTAAACAATACTGACTCAACCCTACAATGTGGCTTATTGTATCAATGTTCCCTGTTTCTACAGATGGGGATACTTTATTTATTTATTTATTTTATTCTATTTTATTCTTTTATATTGAGGATAATGGGATCTTACATTCAAAGCTGTTGTTTGTGTCAAATACAACATCTCCTTGCTATGTGGGAGGGAGGGAGGTCTCTCACCTGGAAATATCACCTTGCTGCTTATCTTTTGTGAGCTGTAGGTTCATGGCCAGCCAGGCACCTAGTGATGGGGTGAGGCTGGGTTCCCCTCACACCTGTGGAGAAACCAAAGGGGTGGATTCCCTGAACAGGAAGACTTGCGTCTTCCTCAGGCCTCGAAACTAGATAAAAACATTGGCATTTTTATTGCAAGTGATGCTCTTCATTCAAATCTAACCAGCAGCTACAGGAAACAAACTGGTTTTGACGTCTTCATACACTTATTTTTCAGATTCCAACACCATGCAGGCAAGCTATCAACCAGGTTCTCCCAGTTTTTCTGTCCCACCTGCCCTGACGGAAGGTGACCACAGCACAGACCTGGTTTTCATTGTGGAGGGTCAGCGTCTGCACTTCTCCAAGATATTGCTGACCTTGTCCTCCCCAGTTTTCCAGCTCTGCTGACGCCAGACTATGTCCAGCAGCACTCTGAAGGTATTCCTTTGGAGAAGAACTATGATGCTGTGGCTTTCTTCTTCATGCAGCTGCACCCTGTTTTCTCTCCTGTGACACCCATCACAGGTGAATTTCTTCAGTGTGTGTGTGTGTGTGTGTGTGTGTGTGTGTGTGTGTGTGTGTGTGTGTGTGTGTGTGCTCGCGCGTGCGTGCGTGCGTGCGCGTGTGTGATAACTGGAAAAGGTAACAAAGTGTGACAGTTTACTTAGCTGCTTTGAAAATATTTTCCACTTCATTTTTTAACAGGGAGTTGACGGATTGTTTCTGTTGGAGTAGAGGCCAGTAGCCAGGCCAGTCCTATCCTTTCTGCCCTCAGGGCACTGAATGTAGAGCCTCCCCATTTCAAACTGTATCTCCAGCAGAGCCGGCGATATAATCATGGGTTCAGAGGTTCTTTGGGAAGTGGATGCGAAGATGTTCAAGGGATGTCCGCATTTCTGCCAGCTTTTTCATGAGAGGGCAAGCTTGTACCTGGGCACTGGCTTATGATTCTATGGTCTGAAGCTTTCATGTCAGCTGTCTGTCAGATCATATGTCATCGTAAGATAGTGAGGGTTATCCTGCAAGCACGGTTTGCCTCCCCCCTCCTCTCTCTCTCTCTCTCTCTCTCTCTCTCTCTCTCTCTCTCTCTCTCTCTCTCTCTCTCTCTCTCTCTCTCTCTCTCTGTCTCTCTGTCTCTCTCTCTCTCTCTCTCTCTCTCTCTCTCTCTCTCTCTCTGCCTAGTGGTCAGAACATTGTGGTTGCAATTTGACGACCCGAGTTCGATTCCCATTCGAGATTTTTCTCCTGGGGTTAACGTCAGTGCTGACTCCACTCTCCCCCAAAGTCCTTCGGATGAGACTATAAACCGATGTCCCGTGTGTGAACGCACGCAGAACATCTTGCGCACATGCTAAATCCTGTTCTGCTTTTCGTAAGAGTAGGCCATCGTGTGACATTTTCAAAACTGCATACATACGAGGACTGGATGTAAAAAAGCACAAGAGTGATTATCCTATTATCCTCGATATAAAAGAATGAAATAGATGAATAGATAATAAATAAATATCTATCTATCTGTTTATCTATTTATCTATCTATCTATCTCCCTCTCTATCCATCCATCCATCCATCCATCCATCCATCTGTCTATATCTATCTATATATCCCTTGGTCTGGCGACCGTGGGGTCACCCATGAAGACTTGACAACCAGTTGTCTCCATTCAGAGAGAGAGACAGAGACAGAGACAGAGAGAGCGGTCAGCAGAGGTAGTGGTCAGAACATTGCGCTGGCAATTTGACGACCCAGGTTCGAGTTCGGTTGAGGAGATTTTTCTCCTGGAGTTAACATCAGTGCTGACTCCACTCTCCCCAAAAGTCCTTCAGATGAGACTTTAAACCGAGGCCCCGTGTGCGGACGCACGCAGAACATCTTGCACACGTTAAATCCTGTTCCGCTTTTCGTAAGAGTAGGCCATTGTGTGCCGAGGAAACAGATGACATTTACAAAACTGCATACACACGGAGACCGGATGTAAAAAAAAAAAGCACAAGAATGAGTATTCCATTATCCTCGATATAAAAGAATAAATCAAATCAATCAAATCAAATCTCCCCCCTTCTCTCTCTCTCTCTCTCTCTCTCTCTCTCTCTCTCCTCTCTCTCTCTCTCTCTCCTCTCTCCTCTCTCTCTCTCTCTGTTCTGCCTTTCTCAAAGTTTTGTTGAGTTCTAGGCCAGTCCATTTCCTGATGTTGTCCTCCCATCTCTACCTTGGTCTGCCTCTTTTTCTTCCTCCTTGGACAGTGCCTTGCAGTATTGTTTTTGCAAGTCCATTAAATTTTGATCTTGTGACATGCCCATACCATTTAAGTTTAAGCTTCCTTACAATTGATAGAAGATTTTCGTTGGGACCAATGGTTTGCTGGATTCTGTTTGTTGTAAATCGCTGGACCTCGATTTCGTTCCGTTGACTTGTACTGATTTCCGTAATAAGACAAACCGAGATTATATCGTTTGCTTGCCAAGATGGCCGCAACCCAAGCTTACGTGCTGAGTGAGTTCGCGCAGTATGAAAGTTTACAACATGGTGATAGCCATGGTAGCAGCAGTGACAACAATGCAAGTAGGAGAAGAAGTAGCGGCAGATGCAGTGTTAGTAACTGTAGATTGATAGTTATTCTACACTCTGTGAAAACTCTCTGTATTTTGACTAATGAAGAAACTAAGTCATTTTTCTTTCTCTTCTACCAGTAATCCATTACGTCATATCCCGTGAGCCTTGCACTCGTAGATTTAACATTATCTGCGCACACTACACATTTAGCATGGCTGAACATCGACATACAGCTAGACATACAGCTGAGTAAGCCCTCCACCTCCTCTCAATGTTAAAAAAGGTAGTGCAGAATGGAAACTGTTCAAACAGATGTGGGACAATTACGTCATTGTAGCCAGGCTAGACAACAAGCTGATGACTACAAAAAAGCTTTGTTCCTACACACACTAGGCCCTGAGGGATTGTTGATAGATAATGGGATGAAGCTTGATGATACTCACACTCTTGAGGACATTATAGAGGCTTTAGAGAGTCGCTTGGTTGGTAAGAGTAACAAAACGTAGGAACGTTTTGTATTCAACAAAAGAGATCAAAAGTCAGATGAGTCTTTTGAGGATTATATAGCTACTCTTTGCACACTGATGAAACCTTGCAACTTTAGTGATGACATGAAAGACTCACTGCTGCGAGATAGAATCGTGCTAGGCATCAGAAACCAGTCAACTAGGGAATGCTTACTGCAGGAAGCCGAGCTTACCCTCCAGACATGCATTGATAGATGCAGAGCTGCCGAAACGACCACTCAGCAACTGAGGGCTATGAGCGAAAACGAACTCTCTGCTGAAGCTCATGCCATATCAGCTAGACCCAGAAAAGGATTTTCAAGTGAGAAGAAGGCAAGCTGTAAATTCTGTGGTCAAACACACATCCTAAAAAAGGAAAAATGTCCCGCTTGGGGAAAAGCCTGCAAATCTGCAAGAAAAACAACCACTTTGCTGTAAAATGTCAGCAAAAGAAGAAACTTCATGCTGTTCAAGAATCAGAATCTGAATCTGATGATGAACAACTGCTGTCTGTGGGACAGGAAAAGAAGGACAAGATCATCAAAGCTGAGATGATTATTGAAGGCAAGAAGGTTGCATGCCAAGTTGACTCAGGAGCAAGTGTTAATGTCATCTCGGCACGACACATCAAGAGGAGCAAGCTACAAGAATCCAGAACCAAGCTGCATGTCTACAATGGCTCCACCATTAAAGCCCAAGGCAAGACTCAACTTCGTCTGACAAACCCCAGGACAGGACACCACTTCAAGGCTGATTTTGTTGTGGTTAGGGAAGATTTCACTACACTGCTGGGCAAGAAGACATCTGAAGATATGGGACTGATTACAGTGCACTATCAGAACTTTGAAAGCATATCCAAGGTAGAAGGTAGCACAGACATTCTCTCAAGCTACGCAGATGTGTTTTCTGACAACCAAGGCAGCCTCCCAGGCATAGCTCACTTCCAGATTGATGAGACCGTCACTCCAGTCATTACATCATCTTGCCGCATTCCACATGCCATGAAGAAGAAGGTGAAAGCTGAGCTGGAGACACTTACAGATGCAGATGTCACCACGCCCGTTGAAGAACCCACCAGCTGGTGCAGCCGCATGGTAGTTGCAATGAAGAAATCTGGCAACTTGCGAATCTGCATCGATCCAAGACCTTTAAATAAGGCCCTGAAAAGAGAACACTATCCTCTTCCTGTCATGGACGACATCTTGCCGAAGCTGGCTGGCTCAAAAGTTTTCTCAAAACTGGACCTCAGCAGTGCGTACTGGCATGTTCATTTGGATGAAGAGTCAAGTATGCTAACCACATTCCAGACACCCTACGGATGATACCGGTGGAAAAGACTACCATTTGGAATGTCTGTCAGCAGCAAACTGTTCCAGAAGCATCTTGATCAAGCTCTTGAAGGACTTGAAGGTGTGATTGGTGTATCAGATGATGTGATTGTACTTGGCAAAGATACTGAGGACCATGACAAGAACCTGACTTCTCTCTTGGAAAAATGCCGCGCCCTAGGCATTAGACTCAACAAGAACAAGGCTGAACTGAGAAAAACACAGATCTCCTTTCTGGGACACCTGGTCACCAAAAACAGCCTTCAGATTGACCCAGAAAAGCTGGAAGCTGTCCGGGAAATGCCAAAACCTCAAGAGGTTGAAGACGTTAGGCGCTTCTGTGGATTTGTCAACTACCTTGCCAAGTTCCTTCCAAAGCTATCAGAAGTACTCAAACCCATAAGACAGCTGACATGTGAAGGCACTACTTGGATCTGGACACTGATTCAGGACAAGGCTTTCGAAACCATCCAGAAACTAGTCACAGAAGCCCCAGTCCTGGCATTCTACAACCCTGAAGAGGAACTGACTATCCAGTGCGATGCAAGTCAGAGTGGACTTGGCGCACTCCTGCTTCAAAATGATCGTCCTGTCGCCTATGCCAGCCGTGCCTTGACAGATCCTGAGACAAGGTACGCCCAGATAGAAAAGGAACTACTGGCCATTGTCTTCTCTGTGGAGAAACTCCACCAGTATACATTTGGCCGACCAGTGAAGGTTCAGAGCGACCACAAGCCACTGGAAGCAATCCTTCAGAAACCACTGTCATCCGCCCCAAAGGGACTTCAAGGAATGATGCTCCGGCTTCAAGGATACGACATCAGCATCAGCTACAAAAAAAGGCAAAGAAATGCTGCTGGCTGATACCTTGTCGAGAGCTTACTTGAACAGACGGGGCGAGCAAGGAGACATTGAGCTCATCAACATACTCGACTTCGTCCTCATCAGAAAAGAAAGGCTTGAGAAGCTGAAAGATGCTACAGACAATGATGAGACACTCCAAAAGCTGAAATCTGTCATCATGAATGGTTGGCCTGATGAAAAATCTAGCCTACCAGTGGAAGTTACCCCATATCACAGTTTCCGTGATGAGCTCTTTGCACAAGATGGACTGACCCTCAAGGGAGACAGAGTCGTAATACTGTTCAGCATGCGGTCAGAAATGAAGCAGTTGCTCCACTCCACACACTCAGGAATTGATGCCTGCCTGAAAAGAGCCAGAGAATGCCTGTATTGGCCTGGAATGACAGGAGACATCAAGCAATACATCTCCGCCTGTGAGATCTGTCAGTCGTACCAGTCCTTGAACCAAACTGAAAGTCTATAACCACAGGAACTTCCTTCACGGCAGTGGGAACAGATCTGTTTGAGTTGGAAGGAAAAGACTATATGGTGACTGTAGACTACCTCTCAAACTACCGGGAGATAGACAGACTTGAAAATACCAAAGCACCTACTGTGATTCAGAAGCTGAAGGCACACTTCGCACGATAGGGCTTACCCTGTGTTCTGATATCCAGCAACGATACCCAGCTCACATCTGAAAACTTCAAACGATTTGCAACCACGTTTGACTTTGAGCACAGAACATCCAGTCCATACAACAGTAAGAGTAATGGAAAAGCAGAATCTGCTGTCAAAACTGCAAAGTCCACACTTAGGAAGAATAAGGATGGAGACCAGTTCCTAGCACTCTTAAACTATAGGAACACACCAAGTCAGAGCACTGGCACTAGTCCCGCACAACGCTTCTTCAATAGGTGCACTAGAACTCTTTTGCCCACATGTGAAACCCTGCTGAAGCCAAAACTTAGCCTAGAGTCAGACATCCAGAAGCTGCGCTCCAACCAGAGGAAGCAGAAGAAGAACTTTGACAGGCGAGCCAAAGACCTACCACCCCTGGAAGAAGGCGATGCTGTTGTCATGCAGCCACACACGCATGGCAAGAAGAAGTGGAGCAGAGACACAGTCATCAGCGGCAGTGGGCGATCCTACAACGTTGAGGCTGAGGATGGCGCAATCTACCGTCGGAACCGGGTGCACCTGAAGAAGATAGCAGACCAGGCACCAGCACCACAACCAGGAAGCAGACAGCCTACCTCCATGGCGCAATCCTTTGTACGCCCTGCCAGTGACAGCCCTGTACGCCCTGCCAGTGACAGCCCTGTACATCCTGCCAGTGACAGCCCTGTACATCCTGCCAGTGACAGCCCTGTACACCCTGCCAGTGACAGCCCTGTACATCCTGCCAGTGACAGCCCTGTACATCCTGCCAGTGACAGCCCTGTACATCCTGCCAGTGACAGCCCTGTACATCCTGCCAGTGACAGCCCTGTACATCCTGCCAGTGACAGCCCTGTACGCCCTGCCAGTGACAGCCCTGTATGCCCTGCCAGTGACAGCCCTGTACATCCTGCCAGTGACAGCCCTGTACATCCTGCCAGTGACAGCCCTTACTGCACACTGGCGCCAGCAGTGGCACGGCGTGCTGCCTCACCTCCTGACCAATCTTCCCGGTTGGACCGAAGACCTCACCTTCCCGGAAGACACAGGCCGGGTCAACTTCCCCAGTATCCCCCTCAAGGATCCCTATCCGCACACGATTGGGGCGAGAGAATCGCCATAACCCAAAGGAAGACTTTGTTTATTGATTGAACATTTCGGTTTCAAAAACACGTGTTGAAGAACATTTCGGTCTCAATGAACTTTTCATTTCGTGTTTGATGTTGTAATTTGACTCTGTAAAAAACGGTGGATGTTGTAAATCGCTCAACCTTGATTTCGTACCGCTGATTTGTACTGATTTCCGTAATAAGACAAACCGAGATTATATGGTTTGCTTGCCGAGATGGCCGCAATGGAAGCTTACGTGCTGAGTGAGTTCTCGCAGTATGAAAGTTTATAACACTGTTGTGCTCTTCTTTGTTGCTTATGTGGTCTCTGTAGGAGATGCCAAAGAGTCTCCAGAAGCATCTCATCTCTACTGCCTGTACTCTTCTCTCCAAATTAGCAGTCAGGGTTCACGATTCACAGGCATTCAGGAATATTGATACGACAAGGGAGCGCATTAGTCTGATCTTGGAGTTGAGTGAAATATTTTTATCTTTCCAGATGGTGTTCAGTCTTGACAGTGCTGTTATTGTCTGTGCAATCCTGAATACTACCTTTGGCTTGGACCTCTTGTCTGATGAAACAGCTCCCAATTACTTGAAGCTTTGAACCGTTTCCAGCTTCTGGTCATTGACCCTGATATCAGTGCTACTGCCCTTGGCGTTATTTGTCATCTGTTTGGTCTTCTCTGCACTGATTTCCATGCCATATGTTTTAGAGATTTTTCTGTTCAAGTGTTCTGTTAGGCTGGCAAGCTCTTGTTTTGATCCTGCTAGTCTGTCAATGTCATCTGCCAATGTCATCTGAGAAGCGGAGGTTTGTGATAGTCCTGCCACCAATGCTGACTGATTCTTTATGGTGTTCCAGTACGTCAGCCATGAATCTCTCAAGGAAGATGTTGAAAAGAGTTGGTGAGAGTAGACAGCCCTGCCTTACTCCAAATGTTATTCAAAACCACTCTTCAATGTTGCTGTTGTAGTATACTGCACTGGTAGCCTTGTTGTACAGCTCTTGGAGAAGTATTTGCCAGTCGATACAAAAAGATGGCCTCCTATTGTTTTGCTCAGATGCTGAAGACAGTGTACATCATTTGTTGATTTTCACAAACCACAGCTTTGTCCAGCTTTCAAAAATGTTCAGCGCCTGCAGCAGTCTGTAGTTGGCAGTTGTGAGATTTCTTTTTTGCTCCTTGGCTAGAGGTCTGGCATTCACTGATGGTGAGATTTTGCATATGCGAGATTACATAAAACTTTCAGTCACTGGGATGAGACTATGAACCAAGGTCCTGTATGTCCCGTGTGTGGACACACGCAGAACATCTCGCACACACATTAAAACCTCCTCTGCCTTTTGGAAGACTAGACCATAGTGTGCCAATGGGAGTGGATGAAAAAATTGACAAAGCCGCAAGCACACTGTAAGTAGGCCTGCTGTAGTTGTTTTCTTTTGCTTGTTCACAGTCAGTGTCCCACCAGGCTGGCTGTGAAAATTATGAAAAATTTTTGTAACTCACTTCACATGCTGCTTTCTGAAGGAATGTGACCAAACATGTTGATTCCAAGTCAATGCCACTTTCGAGCACTGATATGAAGTTCTGAAACTCAATTTCTTACACAATGAATGTAATTCACAAATTAATGATTCCGCTTTTTCTTCTTTTCAGGCAATTCTTATTTTTTCAAGAGATGAATAAAATTTTCATTGACCTACTCAGATATCATGTATCAGACTGATTCACAAAGGGATCTACAATAGAGAAATGTCTGGTTTGCACTTGTTTGCCACTAGATATTACAGTGGATTATTTTTTAAAAGGATTTTCAAACAAAATACAACTGAATGGAATATCCTGTTGTCTTTTTGCAGATGGCATGTTACTGAAAACTCTGGCATTAGCACAGCAGTATAAGGTAGAACACCTCAGTGCGAAATGTGAGCAGTACATAGGCAGTCAACTACAACTCCATGACTACAACGCGGTGCTGACACACAACACCATATTGATGTATCTCCTGGCTTGTGAGCAGCACCACTTTGCCAACTACGGGGACAAGTTGGTGAAGCTTGCTGCCAACTGTACGACAGAAGAACTGCTGAACAATACATTCTTTAAAACTCTCCCTGAGACTGCTTCGAAGGAGGTCTTCTTAACTCGTAGCCAGAACCTGGAGAAAAAGACAAAGGAGTTGGAATCTAGTTTGAGTGATTTGAAATCAACCGTAAGGGCTTGCTCTTACGCTATAAAGAATGGCACAAGATCTGCCCAAGATATTGTGCATACGAAGCCGGGAAGAGCAAATGAGTATTTGGATAACGTCATCACAAGAGCAGAGATATTGATTTCGGATTCTACAGACTAAGACTCCATAAAGAACATTGGCAGTGCATTAAACAAATGTTTAATGCAAAGTGGTCACCAAAGGTGCTGACTTCTTCTTGTTTGATCCTTGACTATCTATCTATCTATCTATCTATCTATCTATCTATCTATCTGTCTATCTATCTATCTATCTATCTATCTATCTATCTATCTATCTATCTATCCCTTAGTCTGGCGACCGTGGGGGCACCCCTGAAGACTTGAAAACCAGTTCCCTCCATTCATCCCCCTGTTCTACCTTTCTAAAAAAAAAAAAAGTTACAGTTCTAGGCCTGTCCATTCGCTGATGTTGTCCTCCCATCTTTTCCTTGGTCTGCCTCTTTTTCTTCTTTCTTTACTAGAGTTCCAAAATAAGCCATTAGGAAGATTGTTGCATACATACAAGGTTTGTAATTCCACAGGTCATTCAACTAAATTATGTCATTATAAAAAACAAACTATTCTTTCAAACAGCTAGTTTTTATAACGGAAAAATTCAAGATGTCAGAATCATCAACTCTCCAAATATAAATCTGTTCTTATATTGTATTGGAATTCATCTGGTTAACCAGTCTAACATGATTTATTGTGGTCTTAGATTGGAGACGAAAAATGAATTATTTGTGTGCTGAAAGGAGAAATATTTCAGTAAAAGCATTTGAAAGACAGAGTTTTGGGCTCTGTTATCTTACCTACAGACAGCCGCTTGTTGCTTTAGACACAGTAAAATTTGGTAAAAGATACAAATGCAATCTCCTCTCTCTCTCTCTCCTCTCTCCTCCTCTCTCTCTCTCTCTCTCTCTCCTCTCTCTCTCTCTCTCTCTCTCTCTCTCTCTCTCTCTCTCTCTCTCTCTCACCCAGATAATGTTGACAACTATAGAGGTGTTTCTTTATTAAGCATAATTTCTAAGTGTTATACTTCTATAACTGTATAGAAGACTGTATAACTGGTTATGTATGACTGTATAATCTACTAGACTGTATAACTGGTTAAAAAGTAATAATTTGATTTCAGATAAGCAAGCCGGATTCTGGAAAAATCATTCTACTGTTGATCACATTTTTACTTTATATGCCTCAGTCCAGAAATGTTTAAATAGAAAAGGTAGGAAGTTATATATAGCCTTTGTAGACTTCAGAAAGACTTTTGACTCTGTGTGCCATGATAGACTGTTAGAGTGCTTAAATAGACAGGGTGTTAAAGGAAAATTTTTTGCTTCTCTGAATGCGATGTACAACTCTCTTTTGTCATGTGTACGTTCAAATTCCCAGCTTTCCGAATTGTTTGAATATCCGACTGAGAGTAAGATAGGGCTGTGTTTTAAGCCCAACTTTATTTTCAATAGTTATAAATCAGCTAGCTGATGACGTCGAGGAGAGAGGTAAACATGGCATACAGATTGTACCTGATAATTGCAGAATTACTCATAATGTTGTTGGCAGATGATGTAGCTCTGCTGTCAACCACTCCCAGAGGTCTTCTAAATCAACTAGATATTTTACACACGTGTTGTAAAAAAAATGCAATTATAAACAATGATAAGACAAAAATTATGGTGTTTAGGAAGGGAGGGTTTCTGGGGCGACACGAGAAATGGTTTTATAATGGCAAGAGATTGTGTGTGTGTGCGTGTGTGTGTGTGTGTGTGTGTGCATGTGTACGTGCATGTGTGTATATGTGGGTGTGCTTTCTTGTTATTGGTTTGAAATAACATACCTGCAGTGTTGTTTGGAAATGAAGTAAGATTGGTATTCATGATGCAGTTTACCCTATACACTTTCATTAAGCCTATTTCTTGCTAAAGTATATGTGAAATTTATACATGCTTTCATTTTGAATTGCTACAGAATATGTCAAACTTTTGCACGTGCTGTGGCGGTGCAAGATGAGGGCATGGGTAACCATGCTTTCGTTTTGCATTGCTATAGTATGTGTAAAACTTATTAGTACTTTCATTTTGCATTGCTACAGTATGTGTGAAATCTATCAATACCTTCATTTGCACTGCTACAGTAGGTGTCAAATTTATCCATGTTTTGATTTTTCATTGCTATATAGTGGGTTTTTTTGGGTGTGTGTGTTCCTTTTGGTTGGTTTTTTTTTTTTTTTTTTAATCTGGGACATATGTTTATGTAACTTGTTATTGGTAGTACTTTCCCCATATTGAGGATATTGGTTAAGTTTCTTCCTCTTTTTACCAAAATATGAACTATTTGACCTATTTTGTTGACAGATGGTGGTGGGATGATGTTTTCAGCTGCTTAACTTGTTACGTTTTCTTGTTTGCTATTTACTTTTTTGTCTTGTTTTTGTTTTTTATCATAATCCTATTTAATTGCTTGTTTCTTATGCTAGTTCTCTGTGTGTGCGTGTTTTTGTTACTTTATTATTGTATTTCTGTTCTTGTTTTTTGTCTACTGTTTGTTACTGTTCTTGTTGTCTCTTTTTTTGTTATTTGGTTTATTATTGGTGTTGTTAGAGGTTATTGATGTGCTCCCAAATAAGGGCAGCGACCGGTTGTAAACAAAGCACATGATTGCTTATCAATTGCCCTCAAAATAAAAGAATTTGACTTCTCCGTCTCCCCCCCCCCCCCCCCCCCCCCTTTTCATAAATATGTTGATTATTATGTAAATACGCAAATAGAAAAAGTTCATACATTTGCCATGAAACTGTTTTTTAAATGTGCCTATATATTCATCTAATACTGCACTCTGTGAAGAAACAGGGATATGTCCTTTATATGTAAGAACTTTTGTGAAATGTATTAAATATTGATGTTAGCTGTTGAAACTTCCACAAACATATTTCAGTAGACATTCATACGATATATTGATTATACAGATGGAGTTGGGTTAGGAGAACTGGGTTTATCAAGTTAAAAGAAATTTGTCACAACATGGCTTTGGGATTGTGTGGGTATCTCAGAAAGGAGGTAATGACCATTAGTTTCTTTGGAAATTTAAATATAGTTCTTATTTGCTCTTTTAAACAAAACTGGCACTCAGATATTGTGAGTAAAAATAAATGTCTGGATCTTTTCTGTCAAATCTGTTTTACAGATAGAAAAATATTCATAAAATAATCACTGCTAGATGGCACAGGCTTAATTACTTTGCTGATTCATGCTAAGAAACACTAGCTGTTAATGCTACCAAATGATGGTTTCATATAATCACCATGTCCATTATGTGGTTATAATGTTGATGATGAAGTTTTTTTTTTTTCAAATGTAAAGCATATAAATCTATACATAAGAAACAATTTTCTTAGTCTGCAAACTGTGGAAAGTTAAGAAATTGTTTCTATTTTGTCCTATGAATATAAATATGTAATTAAATCTGTAGCTAAGTTTATCCCAGATGCACAGAAATTAAGACAAAGCCAAGTCAGCGCCAATTGTTTTAATTTGTAATTTTAAAGAACAATGTATTCTTTATCTACTGCATGTAACTTAAATGGATGATGATTTGAATGTTGAATTGCATTTTAGTTTTCTTATTTGTAAATGTATAAACGCCAATTTTATGATTAGTTTATCATAAGTGGACGGACCTACATCACTTTTTATTTAGTTTCACAAAACGCATTTGTTTTACCTCCATTGTCACAAGGCCAAGTTGGGCAATGACATTAATTATTCTTAAAGCGTAGTAATTTCACTCTTTGTTTGTTTTAGAAAAAACAGGGTCATATTTATCACTCCTCCATCATATGACGATGATTTCTAAATGTGTGTGTGTGTGTGTTTACTTGCAGTGACCAAACTGAAGACATCAGATTTTACTTCTGAAGTTGTATGTAAATACAGAAATGAAAACAAGAGGAAGAGAGTCCATGTAATGAAGTTTTTCTGTGTTGGCCACTGTGTTGAGAACGGTTTGCTGTGTTTTAAGCATGATATTTACACTGTATCCCGTTATGCTGATTCATATTTTCATACTTCTTTTTTATTGGAAGGGGAGGGGAGGTAGGAAGGTAATCTGATTGGAAGTAATCCAATTTTAAGCTATTGTGACTTTTAACAGTTTAAAACAATATGCTGGTGTATATTTCTTCCTCCAAAACAATATTGTAAAATTCAATGAAAAGCTCAAACCTTACAATAAACACTTAGATCTATGTTGTGACTTTAAAAAAAAAATCCAGATGTTTGTGGTTGACTTTTTCCCTGCGAATTGTACAGTCAATTTTTTTGTGGCTTTTTTGTGGTTGGTAATTTTTTGGGAGAGGGTAGGGGGTAGGTTATTTGGGGTGGTGGTGGTTGGGGGGGGTGGTTGGGGGGGGTTGGTGTGTTTGTGTGATGTGACACACACTGGCTCGGTCAGTAGCTGCTGTGAAGCCACACACTGGCTTGGCCAGTAGCCGCTGTGAAGCCACACACTGGCTTGGCCAGTAGCCGCTGTGAAGCCACACACTGGCTTGGCCAGTAGCCGCTGTGAAGCCACACACTGGCTTGGCCAGTAGCCGCTGTGAAGCCACACACTGGCTCGGCCAGTAGCCGCTGTGAAACCACACACTGGCTTGGTTAGTAGCCGCTGTGAAGCCACACACTGGCTCGGCCAGTAGCCGCTGTGAAACCACACACTGGCTTGGTTAGTAGCCGCTGTGAAGCCACAGACCAGGGGAGGCCCAGCACTGCTGCTGGGTCACTTTGGTGGTGGTGGTGCCTGTTCTCTCCCTTGGGGAGGCTGGGGGCTCTTTCAGTATAACTAGCCTCCTTACCATCTTAAAGCATCGAGGGAGAGGAGATGGGTGCCGTCCTCAACATGCTGCCCCCCCCCCCCCCCCCCCCCTTCTAGAGAAGCTGAGGCCTCTGACGCCTCGCTCACCTACGACCACAAAGGTTATGGGACACCTTTACCTTTTACCTACCTTACCTTCTGGAAGTGTTGTGCTAGAAGTTTCTCCTTTTTCTATCACTCTCTGTTGTTTCCATCTTTTCATTTCTTTTCCTATCATCTCTCTTGGTTATTTTCTGCCTTCCCAGACCATTTGCCAGCCTTTATCTTAGCCATTGTCTTGTCTTTTTGCATGCATGAACTCACAGCAGGTGTAGGATCAAAGAACATGCAGAAGTGTGTACATTGTCTTGGTTTGTTTTTGTTTGGTGGTTGTTGGTTGTTGTTTTTTTTTACTTGATTGAATAGGTTGGATATAATGTGTAGTTGATTGAGTAGAGTGATTGTGTGAGAGGAGAAACCCTATAACCTTGACTGTTTTTACCTGACACTGAAGAGATTATGCTTTACAGTTTTACTTGACCCCCCCCCCCCCCTTTCCCTTGTTCAACTAGAGCTCTGAGGTTCACCAATGGTGAGATTTTTGCATATGCGACCTCTCCCCCCCCCCAGTTAGGTAGCTGCATTCCGACTTTAAAGATAGTGTCTAAACACGACACCTCACCTATGTCCTTGTTTGTTTGTTTTTTAATTTTGTTCTCTGTTTGTATGATCGTAAGATGGTCTACTCTTCTAAAAGGCAGAATGGGTTTTTAATGTCTGAGCAAGATGTTCTGCATACATTCACACATGGGGCCTCGGTTTATGGTCTCAGTTGAAGGATTTTGACATTCTGTTAGATTTTTTCATCAAACTGGCAAGAAAAGGCAAGACTGGGAATCAAACCCAGAACCTCATAGTTTACTTGTTTGGCAGGTGAATGTCTTAACTGTCCTGCCATCTTCCTTTTTTATTTGATTGAATAGACTTAGAGTTTTTCTGTAGTTGGAGAGATGGATGATATTTTTTACTTCATAGACTAGATTGATTGTACTTTTACTTGATCAAATACATTGGTTATAGTTTTCTGTAACTGAATTGATTGAATATATATATATATATATAATATATATATATATTTTTTTTTTATATATATATATATATATATATATATATATATATATATATATTTTTTTTTTTTTTTTTTTTTTTTTTTTTTTTTTTTTACTTCATTAAAACATTTGATCATATTTTTTCCGTAAATGAATAGATTGTGCATACTTTTATTTGATTGATCACATTATATAATTTTACTTGATTCAGTGATTCTATCATACTTTTACCTTAATTGACTAGATTAATCATTCTTTTCTTTTAAGTAAATTCACCGATTATATATATTTTTATTCATTGAATAAGTTGATATAGCTTTGCTTAAGTGAATTTGTTGGTTTACATGTTGATTATTGCTTGTAGTTATTATGTTGGTTACATTGTTTGATTTGTTGTTGTTTTTTAATTGTTTTTTTGGTGTTTTGGTTTTACTTTTTTTTTTTTTAGGTATAGCTTTAACTCCATATATCATAATGTCATGAGTTGGCAAATCTAAAAGTACTTCTGCCCGTTTTCTTTTTTTTTTTGTTATCCTTTACAAGGGAGGTTACACTGAGGAACACAACCAAGTGTCAATAGATTTTTGCCCTTGGCAACTGCAACAGGTGTAGCTTTCTCTATAGCTCAAAAGAGTTAATGAGAATAAACTATTGTGAATTGTGAAGCAAACACACACTTCAGTACTTGTAAAAAAATAAAATAAAAACGAAAAGCAACTTTCACACTTAAAGATATACCCTAAAAATAAAAAAAAACCCAAACAGATAATCCTGAGTAAGAAAAAAAAAAATCTCTTCCAACAAATAATAATCAGCATGGGTACTAAAACAAGAAGAAGAAATTAGTTTTTATTGTATGATAAAATTATTATCATAGGCTTAAACATTTCTTTTGTTTTCTATTTGTTCGTTTGTGGGGATTTTTTTAGAAATAAAATAAACTGTGTGTGACTCTTGTATGCAACTCATGTGTGTCTCTCCATATGTGTGTGTGCGTGCGTGTGTGTGAGTGCGAGTGCGTGTGGTGAGAGAGACAGACAAAGAGAATGACAGAGACAGAGACAGACAAAGAGAATGACAGAGAGAGACAGACAGACAGACAGACAGACAGAGAGAGAATGACACAGAGAGAGAGAGACAGACAGAGCAAGGCAGAGAGAGACAGAGACAAAAGGAGAGAGAGAGAAAATAACACAGACAAAGAATGTTCAATATTCTCTCGTTCAGAAGGACATGACATCATTTCTCCCTTCACTTCTTGAGGAATCATTTGTGGCACTGCACTGGAATTTTTTCAGCCCATGTGTCAGTCTTGGGGCAATGAAGTCTAGCGGAGCCCATCCCGATGCATGCTGAGTTTATGTGTTTCATTCACTTTACCCACCCAAAGCTGCTCTCTAAATTTTGCTGGGGTTTTGTTGTGTTTTTTTTTACACAAAAACCACGACAAATGGGATGGGTTTTAACGAGTCCACAAGAAGTTTAGAGTGCTCTCAGGCACGGATTCTCAGTTTATAGTCTTTGTCAAAGGATTATGGAAAGAATGAAGTAAAAAAAATAAAATAATATTTTTTTAAAAGGTAGAATGAAGTTAGCACAGATTAAGACAATCTGACAATCTTCTTCATAGAATGCTCAGACAGCAACTATCGCTGTCTCTCATATGAGCGAAAATGTGTTCTGCTACCGTTAAGCGCCTGACAAGTCAGGCCCAGCGCATCCGACTCCAGCGTGGGAGAGAATTGTTATTTTTAAAGTCTTTCTGAAGAAAAAAAGGGCAGGAGGATGGATCAAGAAGGCAGAAAACAGACAAGAAGGAGATGACAGGAAGAAAAGGGAACAAGACAGAAACAAAAATGCGGGATAGAAAAGAGGGAAATCCTAGTACAGAATTTCTGGGAAAGTGGGGATGCTGTTTATACTAAGAGGCACCTCAGCATCCCTCACTGGGGAGGTACAGGTGTAAACTGCAGGGAGAAAATATCCCCTACCACAGGCATCTCAGCATCCTGGACTTCACAACTCACAGGACCAACTAAAGTTGAAGAATATCATGGCTTTATTGTAGAACAAATATATCTCAGCACTGTTCCCATGCAAAACAATAAACACGACATGGAACCACGTTATCAGATTCAGTTTTCAACGACAACAACAATGAAATTCTGTTTAAGAAAAAAAAAAAAAAGTCCAAAACATCCTCCTTCATTTATGTGAATATCTGCCTATAGTCGTAGCTTTACAAAAAAAAAATGAACACTCCAAATCTCCTCCTTTCAACTTCTGAATACCTTGATAACAACAGCAATAATAACAATCATCATATGAATGATACAAAAAAAAAAAAAAAAAACCCTGTTCTTCACCAGATCAAAAGACGTAACTCACTCACTCACTCACTCACTCAGTCCCATGTCCCAAAGGATGTAGGGGGACATGAGAGAAGACGCAACAGAGATCTTTTTCCATGCTTCACGATCCTGTGTGGCTAGTAGGAGGTGTTGTAGGGGTTGGGCGGTCCAGTCTTTGATGTTGTCCACCCATGATTTCTTTTGGCGGCCTCTTCTTCTCTTGCCCACGACCGTTCCTTGCAGGATGGTTTTTGCTAGGGTGCTAAATGCAAGAGCAAAACAGATGCAAAAGAAGCAAGGTGGCATAATGGTTAAGACACTCACCTGCCTAACGAGCAAACCCTGAGGTTCAGGGTTCGATTCTAAGCCTTACCCTTTCTTCCCAATTTGACCAAAAAGTCAAACTAAACGTCAAAGGTTCGGATAAGACAATTAGCCAAGCTCTGTGAGTAATTTCACGCAGAACGTCTTCG
>CM060341.1:32013098-32018098 GCA_030674155.1 Stramonita haemastoma | reverse complement strand
GGGGCAGCTGCTGTTTCGGAAATTGTGCAGGAATTTGTTTATAGTAGTGGAGGTGCTTTGTCCACAGCACACTCCCTCACTCTCTCAGCCAAGAGGGCATAAGGACAGTTTTGTTTATCTATTTAATTATTAGGGTTCTTTTATTATTTATTTATTTATTTATTTATTTATTTATTTATTTATTTATTATTTATTCATTAATTCATTCATTTATTTACTTATTTATCAGTTTTTCCCTCCATACTTACTTACCCAAGCTTTGCGCTCTAAGACAAGAGCGCAACACTCCATAGTCTTCCGAGACTGATGGGTGCCTACTACTATTTATCTATTTATTTATATATCTATTTATTTATTTATTCTTTATATCGAGCCAATGTTGGGAGATGTTCTCCAAAGGCCATCTAGCCCCCAGGGTGCAGCACATAAGGACTTTACAAGTCAAGCCTCCTAGTCAGAGTCAGAGTCGATCACTAAAGACTAAACTGTCAAGTGGAATTCATTGTGGGAAAGAAAGCCACTGATCAAACAGCCTCTCACTTTGCTGTTGCCCCCACGTCATGTTATCAAGAACTACTGTGTAAGCATGTATACGCCTTACTGTGTGCCCACGTCATGTTATCCAGAACTGTGATAAAGCCCAGGCATTGAATGGCTAGTAAAAGTAATGTTGTCCCATTACCTATGTGGCCGTATGGGAGCGAGGCATCACAGACCATTCAAGGGGAATTTTCCCCTGGAGTTAACATCTGTACGGACTCCACTTCCCTCAAAAGTCCTTTGGATGAAATCATAAACTGAGGTCTCGTGTGCGAACGGATGCAGAACTTCTTGCACACACGTTAAAACCTATTCCGCCTTTTCAAAAGAGTAGGCCATTGCGCACCGATAGGAACGGATGACAAATGCTTTAAAAAATAATTTTAAAAAACATGCACACTAGTGTTGTGTTCATGCATCATCCCTGAAGTCAGAATGCAGCTACCTTAACGGTGGGCAAAAACAGTCACATACGCAAAATTTCACGATTGGTGAACGTAGGAGCTCTAGCCAAGGAACAAACAAAATGAAAACATGCCACTGGCTTACTCTGCTATGGAAGGTATGGCTGGGTATTAATATATCTATATATATATACATTTATATAGACATAAGTATTTATACATATGCATATATGTTATTGTATATATATATTACACACCCCACACACACACACACACACACACACACACACACACACACCACAACACACACACACACACACACACACACACACACTCACCACTGCTCTCTCAGCCAGTCCTATGGAGCCAGGTGGAAGCTGGTAGCAGCGCCGATCTCCGAAAGCTGGAGTGCTCTTAGCTGCATCCCTGCCAGAACATCAGAAATTGTGGAAGATATCAGAGATTGTGGAAGAGATCAGAGATTGTGGAAGATGAGGGATTGTGGAAGATGAGGGATTGTGGAAGATGAGAGGTTGTGGAAGATCAGAGATTGTGGAAGATCAGAGATTGTGGAAGATGAGGGATTGTGGAAGATCAAAGATTGTGGAAGATCAGAGATTGTGGAAGATCAGGGATTGTGGAAGAGATCAGAGATTGTGGAAGATCAGAGATTGTGGAAGAGATCAGAGATTGTGGAAGATCAGAGATTGTGGGATAGAGAGGAGATCAGAGATTGCAGAAAGAACAGAGAATACAAATGAGAATCAGAGATTGCAGAAGAGATCCCGAGATTGCAGAAGAGATCAGAGATTGTGGACGATGAGAGATTGTGGAGATGAGAGATTGTGGAAGATGAGATTGTAGGAGAGAAGAGATTGTGGAAGAGATCAGAGATTGTGGAAGAGATCAGAGATTGTGGAAGATCAGAGATTGTGGAAGAGATCAGAGATTGTGGAAGAGATCAGAGATTGTGGAAAGATCAGAGATTGTAGAAGAGATCAGAGATTGCAGAAGAACAGAGAATACAAAAGAACAGAGATTGCAGAAGAGATCAGAGATTGCAGAAGAGATCAGAGATTGTGGAAGATGAGGGATTGTGGAAGATGAGAGATTGTAGCAGAGAAGAGATTGTGGAAGAGATCAGAGATTGTGGAAGAGATCAGAGATTGTGGAAGATCAGAGATTGTGGAACAGATCAGAGATTGTGGAAGATGAGAGAAAAAAATATAATAAAATAATGATGCGTAACACATGGGACCTCAGGTTTATCATCTCATCCAAAAGACTAGCACCAAGACCACCACTCATGATCACAGGGATGGGGGCAAAAGTTTCAGGCCCAAACGGATTCGAACCTCCGCACACTCCGACCCGGACTTTTTGCTTTCTAGAAGGCGCTAAGGTTTTTTTTGGGGGGGGGGGGGGGGGATTGTTTTTGTTGTTTTGTTTTGTTTTTGTTTTTTTTTGTTTTTGTTTTGTTTTTTTTCAGGCGCTAAGGTTACCTGTAGCCGCCGCGGTAGTCTATCGGTTAGGGCGTTAGACTCGTAATCTAAAGGTTGTGGGTTCGATCCCAGCTTTCAGCTATGGCGTTGTGCCCTTGGAAAAGGCACTTTACGGCTATTTTCTCACCCCACCCAGGTGTAAAAGGGGTACCAACCTTGTGTTGGGGGTTAACCCTGCGATAGACTGGCGTCCTATCCAGGGGGAGTCTATGACTCTCAGTCGCTTAACGCCACAGAAACCGGGATAAGCACCGGCCTGATGAGCCTTAGGCTCGGGACAGACTTTAACTTTTAATAAGGTCACCTGTAGACCGCCATCCACCTTACCTGAAGGGCCCGTAGAAGCTGGAGGCAAACTTGGCGCTGTAGCTCATGACCGACACGGTGTTGCTCAAACCGCTGGCGTGCAGCTTCTTCTTGATGGCCCCGATCCTCCCGTCCATCATGTCTGACGGGGCAATCACCTGGCAACCTGCAGAGAGGGAAAAAAATCCTCTGGTTTTTTGCTGCACTGTGCTCTTCCTCTGAAGTCAGAGTATGGCTGTCTGTCCATCATATCATGCAACTGCGAGAGGAAACCATGCGACCTCCCTAGCAACTGTGTGGATGATGAAAAAAAATCCTCTGTTTTTTACTGCACTGTGTAAACCATAATCATAATATTGTTTATAGCCCCTACGACCACGAAAGCCATAACAGGGGGTGTCACCTCACTCAAGTTTCAGTGGCTTCAGTGAAAATCCTCTTGTCTTTTGTTGTTTTTTTTTGCTGCACTGTGCTCTTCCTCTGAAGTCAGAGTATGGGCTGTCCATCATATCAGATGGTGATTTTGAACAACACATCCTAACACCTGCACTGTGTTTCATGAAAGCCATATCAGGGCTATCACCTCACCTGGCAACCTGTGGAGTGAAAATCCTCTTGTTTTTTTACGCACTGTGTAATCATAACCATATATTGTTTAGAGCTCTACCGACCACAAAAGCCATATCAGGGCTGTCACCTCACTCAAGTTTCAGAGGCTTCAGTGAAAATCCTCTTGTCTTTTACTTCTCTGTGTAATCATAATCATGGTATTTCATTGCATATTTCATTGCAAGGTAAAACAGTGGCTATAGTTTTATAATCAATCAAAATCTAAAAAATCGACAGCTTGACCCCACCAGTCTTTAATGGCTCCTAGCAGAAAAGTGGGTCAGGTGCTAAGCGACTCATTTCATGGTGGAGCGTCACAAATGGCAGTGTACTTGAAAAGAGTCATGCACAAACTTCTCATCCAGTGTGTACTTCATATGGTCTCAAAGTGATTCCCAGAGTGTGTCTTCTTCTTCTTCTTCAAACGCTCAGACATCAACTACAGTTGTCTGTAATATGAGCAAAAATGCATTGCACTCCTGTTAAGCCCCTGACAAGTCAAGCCCAGCGCATCCAACTTCGGCCTGGAAGAAAACTGTTATATTTAAAGTCATTCTAGAGTTTTAAAAAAAAAAAAAATTTTTTTTTTTAAAAATGGCAGGAGAATGGACCAAGAAGGCAGAAAATAGACAAGAAGGAGATGACAGGAAGAAACGGAACAAGGCAAAACACAAAGAGTGGGATAAAAAAAATAAAAAAGAGGGAGTCCCTAGCACAGAATTTCCAGAAGGTGGGGATGCTGTTCATACTAACAGGATCTCCAGCATTCCCACGGGGGGACAGGATGAGTGAGTCAGAGTGCATATTCTGGGTGACCCAGAGGATGTTGTTGTTGTTGTTGTTGTTGTCTTCAATTTAACGTCTGTTCACTCTAAGTGATATTAGACGAGAGAAGTGGAAAGTGTAATGGAAGTTATTGAAGTGAGTGGAAGGGGGTTAAAAGAGAAAACGTCATAAGTTAGTATTTGTACAGGAGCAAAAATTAAATTCAGCAAAGTATGAACATTTAACAACAATAATGTAACTGCAATAAATATTCAAGTGGGCTGTGCAACAAACATCCAACAATGGTAAAGGCTAACTTTGAATTATCAAAAACATTTTCCGGAGACTGCTCAGAAAATGGGGGCAAAAATGGTTTTACAATTGGAGGATGTTCCGCTGGGGAAACATGCAGCAACAACACTCAAAGTTTGGGGGGGGGGGGGGGGGGGGGGGTAGGGGGGTCCTTGGATTTCAGGATTGTGTCTTTACCTGCTTTTGCATAGTTCACTGCCACCTCTGCCAGACGGTCGATGGTTTTGTCGTTGTCCAGAGCACCACTTTCTCTCAAAATCCCTGACGGAAAAAAAGATGAGGATATGGCTGATATGATGCCAAAACAACAACAAAAAAAGAAGAAATACTTTAAAGCTTATGTAAAAATGCTTACATGGGCTTAAGTTTCTCAGTCTAACTGATACTATCATCATCATGTCTAACTGATAATATTATCATCATCCTCATCATTATCATCACCAACACCATGCTTACAAGACTATTCTCTCAGTTTAACTAATACTGATATCATCATCATCATCATCATCATCATCATCATCATCATCATCATCATCATCATCACCACCACCACCATCCTCAT
>CM060341.1:32000598-32003098 GCA_030674155.1 Stramonita haemastoma | reverse complement strand
GGGGAGAGTAGAGGAGACTATGGGAGAGTAGAGGAGACTATGGGGAGAAGAGAGGGAGACTATGGGGGAGAGTAGAGGGAGACTATGGGGGAGAGTAAGGGAAGACTATGGGGGGAAGAGACTAAGGGAGAGTAGAGGAAGACTACGGGGGAGATGAGAGGGAGACTATGGGGGAGAGTAGAGGAGACAATGGGGAGAGTTGAGGGAGACTATGGGGGAGAGTAGAGGAAGACTATGGGGAGAGTAGAGGAAGACTATGGGGAGAGTAGAGGAAGACTATGGGGAGAGTAGAGGAAGACTATGGGGAGAGTAGAGGGAGACTATGGGGAGAGTAGAGGGAGACTATGGGGGAAAGTAGAGGGATATGGGGAGAGTAGAGGGAGACTATGGGGAGAGTAAAGGGAGACTGTGGGGAGAGTAGAGGGAGACTATGGGGGAGAGTAGAGGGAGACTATTTATTTATTTTTATTTATTCTTTTATATCGAGGATAACAGAATAAGCAATCATGTGCTTTTTTCATCCGGTCCCGTGTGTATGCAGTTTTGTAAATATTGTCATCTGTTCCCACCGGCACACGATGGCCTACTCTTACAAAAAGCGGAACAGGATTTAACGTGTGGCAAGATGTTCTGCGTGCGTTCGCACACGGGGCCTCGGTTTAAAGTCTCATCCGAAGGACTTTTTTGGAGAGAGTGGAGTCAGCACTGATGTTAACTCCAGGAAGAAATGGGGAGAGTAGAGGGAGGCTATAGGGAGAGTAGGGGGAGACTATGGGGAGAGTAAATGGAGGCTATGGGGGAGAGTAGAGGGATACTATGGAACCAGTAGAGGGAGAGTAGAGGGAGACTATGGGGGAGAGTAGAGGGAGAATATGTGGAGAGTAGAAGGAGGCTATGGAGGAGTCTATGGGGAGAGTAGAGGCAGACTATGGGGGAGACTATAGGGAGAGGAGAGAGAGACTATGGGAGAGTAGGGGAGACTATGGGGGAGAGTAGAGGGAGACTATGGAGACAGTAGAGGGAGAGTAGAGGGAGACAATGGGGAGAGTAGAGGGAGCTTATGAGACAAATGCACGCACACATGCAAGTGCATCAACACACACACAAACACAACTCAGCATTCCAATGAATGATAAACTCTTTATTCAAACGAACATTGTCGTAATTTTGCCCAATGCTGTTTCAAAATAATGTTTGCCCTGTTTAGACAGTGTCATACACCAACATTGAATATATATATATATCAATATCAGCAGCCAACACAAAATAAAAATCAGCAGTATCACCACACTTTGTATAATGAGCAATACTTTTGACATACTGGTATGTAGACATGAAATGACAAAATCATAAAGCATTCAGATATATTCATGGACAAAAGAATGCCCCCCCCCCATAAAATACTTTTGGTGAAAAGTTTATTTTGACACTGACTTTGTCAACAACAAAAAATCATCAGTGAAGTATGAGCTTGTTGTTGTGTGTTCCCCAGCTTAACACCCTGGGGATGATATAGATACACATGTTTATATTGAGACTTTGAATATCAACCGCAAAGGTGCTTCTTGCAATATAGAATATTCTGGCTTTACCACATGAAGTTAAAATAATGATATTTTTTATTTGAAAAAAAATGCAACATTAGTGCATATCACCTTTAAAAATGTACACTGAACAAATGAAAAAAAACAAAAAAAACAAAAAACAACAACAACAACAACAAAATCAAACAAACAAAAACAAAAACCCAACAGATTCAAAAACAACACGTCGCATGGAATATATCACAAGAGTATTCATCTCGCAACATGGAGATTTTCCACAAGTCACAGAAGAGTCAAGTCAAGTCAAGTCAAGTCCAGTCCAGTCCATCAGTCCAGTCCAGTCAAGTCAAGTCAAAGTCAAAAACACTTAAATCATCCCACGAAGGGCAATAACACGTAGTGACAACCCCATCAGGGCTTGCTTGACTCGGTTTAATCCGCAGACTCCTAACGGCCAACATGCAATACGTGATTCGGTTCACACACCTAGAAAACAAAGTGGGCAGTTTGGGTGCGAGTTGTCACAAAACACAACAAGGGGAAAGGATTTAAAGGCTGGGAGTGTGTGCACGCATCAAAGCACAGAGGGAGAAAGGGGAAAGCTGAGATTTTTTTTTTCTCTCTCTCTCTCTCTCTCTCTCTCTCTCCTCTCTTCTTCTCGTCTCTATCTCTCTCTCCTTTTCTCTCTCTCCTTCATTTTTTTTTGTTGTGTTTTCTTATTTCTTGGTGCTTGAGCTCTAAAGGTTTTCACAATGGTGAGATTTTGAGCACTGAGTGAGAAATTGGAAAACATAGAATTTGTTTTTGTTTTTGTTTTTTGGTTAGAACTTTGAGGTTCAGGAATGGTGAGATTTTGAGTGCTGAGTGAGACATGGGGAAAGAAGGGAATTTGTTGTTGCTTTTGTTTTTTGGTTACAACTTTGAGGTTCACCAATGGTGAGATTTTTGTGTGTGAG
>CM060341.1:31980598-31995598 GCA_030674155.1 Stramonita haemastoma | reverse complement strand
TCAAAATGTTTCTTTTCAGTAGTTTTCTATCCTGACCATGCTGGGGTTTTTGGGGGTTTTTTTTGTAAGGTTTGTGGCTTCTGATTCTTTTTAGCAGTACTCGGACTCAAGCTCTTAAGAGTATTTTTATGGTATTGAAGAAATACAGTCCCTCTTTAGGTAAAGTATCTCCCTACACACACACCAAGCATGCATGCACTTGCGCAAACATGCACACACACCACACACACACATCATCGAACCACAACGAATATTTTGATTTAAAAGTAAAGATCCCCCAAACCCTTTGTATATTCAACTTTTGCTGTTTTACCTCTGCTATCATACAACTCAGTGACTTTTTATTATTGGAATTACAGACTATATATACTAAAGTACAATGATGGTAACCTTTTTTAAGACTACTTTGAAAAAAAACAAAACAAAACAAAACCATTTTCAGTTCAAAACTGAAACAACAAGTAAGCTTCAGTTCTCATTTCTTTTCCTCAGCTAAAACTTTTTAAGAGTCACCAGTAGTAAGACTTTTACATATGCGACCATTTGTTTTCCAACCATTTAGGCAAAACAACACATAACAAAACACAACAACAACCCCACCTCAACCAACCAACCCACCAACACACAACACCTCCCCCAACACCACAGCACACCAACCAACCACACTCATCACACCATGCACGCACGCACCACCATGCACCACCTCACGCATCACAAACCACTACACACACACTCACACACACAAACCCCTCCCCCACACACACACCACTCTCACCCACACACACACACACACACACACACACACACCAGCACCCCCCACCTCCCCCCCCACACACACACAACCCAACCCCCCCCCCCACCCCCACCCCCCACCCCCACCCCCCCCACCACTCCCCCCCCCAACCCACCCCCCACACCCACCCACCCCCCCCACCCAACCCCCCCACACCCCCACCACCCCAACCCCCCCCAACCCCACCCTTCTCCCCCCCCCAACTCTTCTCTCACTCTCTCTCTCTCACACAACTCTCACCCGGGCACAGCCAGCGAGACAGGCAAGGTCAAGGCCGCGGCAGGGCCCATGTTGTAGAGGAGCATGCGGGCGTTGTCGGCGGCGGGGCTGTTGATGACGTCGGCTACGGACTTCCCCGGGAAGAGGCGCCAGATGGACAGGATGTCCTCGTTGGTGGGGTCCAGCAGCAACCCCAGCAGCAGGTCCTGCCTCGCCCGCCCATGTTCTGTGTTGTGTGGAGGAAAATATTATTTTATTTAATATTTTTTAATAATTTTTAAAAATTTTTTATTTTATACCGCTTATGTCACAGCAGGAAAATGCAATCCACAGAGAAAACCCAGAGAAAACTCAGAGAAAACGCAATCCACAGAGAAAACCCAGAGAAAACCTAATCCACAGAGAAAACCCAGAGAAAACCCAATCCACTGAGAAAACCCAGAGAAAACCCAATCCACAGAGAAAACTCATTCCACAGAGAAAACTCAATCCACAGAGAAAACTCATTCCACAGAGAAAACCCAATCCACAGAGAAAACCCAGAGAAAACCCAATCCACAGAGAAAACCCAATCCACAGAGAAAACCCAGAGAAAACCCAATCCACAGAGAAAACCCAACTCACAGAGAAAACCCAATCCACTGAGAAAACCCAGAGAAAACCCAATCCACAGAGAAAACTCATTCCAACTGAGAAAACCCCGAGAAAACCCAATCCACACACAACTCAACAGCCCCCCCCCCACTCTTCTCTCACTCTGACCCAGGCATTTTAATTTTTTAATTATTTATTTCATTTCATTCTATTTTATTTATACCACTTTATGTCACAGCAGATGTGTAACACATGGGACCTCGGTTTATCGTCTCAACGAAAACAATATGCAGTAAAAAAACAACAACAAAAACACATATATTTCTATGGAAGAAAACCCAACCCAATCAAACCCAAACCCCAATACAACTGCAACACAAAGCTACACAATTCAACTCAACCCAATTCGACCCAAACCAAACCAACCCAACTCAACACAACACAGCACAACAGTGCATGAACCCATTCTACTCCTATCTGCAAAAAAAAGCCGCCGCTGTAGTCTAGTGGTTAGGGCGTTGGACTCGTAATCTAAAGGTTGCGGGTTCGATCCAGCTTTCGGCTATGGCGTTGTGCCCTTGGAAAAGGCACTTTACAGCTATTTTCTCACCCCACCCAGGTGTAAAAGGGTACCAACCTTGTGTTGGGGGTTAACCCTGCGATAGACTGCGTCCTATCCAGGGGGAGTCTATGACTCTCAGTCGCTTAGCGCCACAGAAACCGGGATAAGCACCGGCCTGATGAGCCTTAGGTTCGGGACAGACTTTAACTAACTTTTAACTGCAAAAAAAAACCCCTCCCCAAAACCCCACAAGACAAAACAAAACCAGACAACACCACTGACTGGGCATGGTTTCAAACCCCCTTTTCCCTAACACAAGGATCAGCCGCACTGACCACTGGGCCAAGGGTGCCCCCCCCCCCCCCCAGGGTGCCCCCCACCCAAGGGTGCCCCCCCCCCCTTTGCACTGACCTCTAGCATGTAGCGTGCGCGGGAGCGGGAGATGTAGTACTGGCCCACCTGAGGGTTGTACTGCAGCGCCAGCGAAAACTTCGCCTCTGCGTCCTGCACACAGGTGAGACACAGACGCAGGTTAAAGAACCCTGGAGCTGTACCTGAGCAATACATTTTTGGGGGGGTGAATTAAAAAAAAAAAAAAAAAGAAAAGAAGAAAAAAAAGAAAAGGAATCAATGACAACTACCAAAAACCCCCCAAAATGATTTATTTGTTTATTTATTTATTTATTTATTTATTTATTTATTTATTTTTATTTATTCATTTATTTATTCTTTTATATCGAGGATAATGGAATAAGCACTCATGTGCTTTTTTTTTCATCCAGTCCCTGTGTGTATGCAGTTTTGTAAATTTTGTCATCTGTTCCCACCAGCACACGATGGCCTACTCTTACGAAAAGTGGAACAGGATTTAACATGTGCGCAAGATGTTCTGCGTGCGTTCGCACACGGGACCTCAGTTTATAGTCTCATCCGAAAAACTTTTGGGGAGAGTGGAGTCAGCACTGATGTTAACTCCAGGGGAAAAATCCCCTTGACCGGGAATCGAACTCGGGTCGTCAAATTGCGAGAGCAATGTTCTGACCACTAGGCTATCCCGTCCCCCAGGGGACAGGATACCAGTTCCCTGAACCATGCATACTACATTCCCATACTTGATGGCCGCTCTAGCTGAGCGGTTAAGACCGTTTGACTTCAATCCCATAGGTCCATGAACGTCGTGGGTTCAAATCTTGACAGAGTCTGGTGAATTAAGGGCGGGGATTTTTACGATCTCCCAGGTCAGCTTCAAGTGCAGACCTGCCAGTGCCTTAATTCCTTTCAAATCCATTCATATGCAGATGATCAAACATATACACTGAAGATTCTGTAATTCATATCAGCATTCAGTATGTTACAGAAACACAAACATACCCAACACACATCCCCGAAGTCAGAATGCAGCTACCTTCATAAAAAAGTTTTTAAAAGTTAAAGTCTGTCCCGAGCCTAGGGCTCATCAGGCCGGTGCTTATCTTGGCTTCTGTGGCGTTAAGCGACTGAGAGTCATAGACTCCATCCCCTGGATAGGACGCCAGTCTATCGCAGGGTTAACCCCCGACACAAGGTTGCTACCCCTTTTACACCTGGGTGGGGTGAGAAAATAGCCGTAAAGTGCCTTTTCCAAGGGCACAACGCCATAGCCGAAAGCTGGGATCAAACCCGCAACCTTTAGATTACGAGTCCAACACCCTAACCACTAGACTACAGCGGCGGCGCAGGTGACACAGACGCAGGTTAAACAACCTTGGAGC
This sequence comes from Stramonita haemastoma, assembly GCA_030674155.1. NCBI lineage: Eukaryota > Metazoa > Mollusca > Gastropoda > Neogastropoda > Muricidae > Stramonita > Stramonita haemastoma. The sequence continues at coordinate 31,991,679 of CM060341.1, read as the reverse complement.
TGTACCTGAGCAATACATTTTTTTTGGTTGAATTTTAGAAAAAAGGAATTAATGACAACAACCACCAAAAAAAAAAAATGATCAGGATTCCAGTTCCCTGAACACTGCATGCTACATTCCCATACATAAATCCTGTTCCGCTTTTCGTAAGAGTAGGCCATCGTGTGCCGGTGGGAACAGATGACACTTACAAAACCACATACACACAGGGACTGGATGTAAAAAAGCACAAAAGTGCTTATCCCATTATCCTCGATATAAAAGAAAAAAAAAAATTTTTAAACAATACTTGATGGACGCTATAGCTGAGTGGTTAACACCATTCGACTTCAATCCCATAGGCCCATGAATGTCGTGGGTTCAAATCTTGACAGAGTCTAGGGAATTAAGGGCGGGGATTTTTATGATCTCCCAGGTCAGCTCCAAGTGCAGGCCTGCCAGTGCCTGAATTCCTTCCAAATCCATACACATGCAGATGACCAAATATGTACACTGAAGATCCTGTAATAAATATCAGCGTGCAGTCAGTTACAGAAACACGAACATACCCAGCATACATCCCCGAAGTCAAAATACAGCTACCTTCATAATGGGAAGAAAAATACAATCACATACGCAAAATCTCAGCCGCCGCTGTAGTCTAGTGGTTAGGGCGTTGGACTTGTAATCTAAAGGTTGCGGGTTTGATCCCAGCTTTCAGCAATGGCATTGTGCCCTTGGAAAAGGCACTTTACAGCTATTTTCTCACCCCACCCAGGTGTAAAAGGGTACCAACCTTGTGTTGGGGGTTAACCCTGCGATAGACTGGCGTCCTATCCAGGGGGGAGTGAGTCTATGACTCTCAGTCGCTTAACGCCACAGAAACCGGGATAAGCACCGCCTGATGAGCCTTAGGCTCGGGACAGACTTTAACTACGCAAAATCTCACCATGGGAAACCTCGTAGCTCTAACCAAGGAACAAAACACAAAAAAACAACACAAAAAAAAGATGTCCCTCCCACCCCCCCCCCCCCCTTCCCCCATACTGACCACATAGTTTTTGTCCTGGTACAGGTTGACGCCAAACTCGTTGTGGATGACCGACACTCGCGCTCCCACCGCCGCATCGGAACCGTCCAGCTCCAGGGCCTGATGGTAATCCTGGAGGGCAAAGTTCAGCTCCCCTTGCTTGAAGAAGCAGTCTGAAACAAAAGGCAGTGATTGGCTGCTTTCAGTTGTCCATTCTCTGAATGTTGCGTGTGAGTAAAATGAAAAAGGAGGGGGTGGGAAAGCCTAGTGCCCCCCCCAAAAACCAACAACAAAACTACAAATCCATCCAACCTGAAACAGCCTGATTGTCAGTTCATTCTTATATTGCGTGTGTTGAACTGGTATCGTAACGTTTATCATGATTAATCAGACACAGACCAAGCATTTACCGATTTGTTAATTACAAGATTGTATGCAGCGTCATCATCACCACCATGATCATGATCATCATATCATTATCATCACTTAATGTTAACACTGCTATTGATACTATTGTCATTATCCTTAGATTTATTTATGAGGGTGGATGACTGTGGGGAGTGGAGGAGGCTGGTTGCAGAATCTTCAGTTGTGCCTCCACGGTCCATGGGACTATGGGACTGGTGAAAGTGTCAGGAGATGGGATAGCTCAGTGGTCAGAGCACTTTCTCTCCCTAAGCTAAGGTGAAGCAACGTTGAGAATGGTTATGTCTTAAATGTGCCACAGAATGTGGCCTGTGCCACAGAGAGTAAACTACAAGATCAGTACTCTCTGTTATAAATGTCTCCACAAAACAGCACCCTCCTACCTCTGTGAATGTCTTCACGTGTACACACCTTCTCGTACCCTCCGCTCGGCTGCAGATACCTTATCCTTAAAAATTCCGAGATTCAACCTATCTACCGTTGGTCGCCGCTCTTTCTCTATTTCTGGTCCATCAATCTGGAATGACCTCCCTCTATCCCTTCGGCAAAAGCCTACATATGACACTTTTAAATCCAACCTCAAGACACACTTGTTTCAAACCTAAGATTTTTGCCTTCTGTTTTCATTTCCTATTTGTCCCTGCCTCCAACATTTGAAATTCCATTCACCCTGTCAAAATGTATAACCTCTATAGGTGTGTGTGTGTGTGTGTGTGTGGTGTGTGTGTGTGTGTGTGTGTGTGTGTGTGTGTGTGTGTGTGTGTGTGTGTGTGTGTGTGCGTGCGTGCGCGCGTGTGTGCTTTTGATTTTGCTAGAATTATTTATTGTCATTGGTTGTTTGTTGTGAGGGTCGAGTGCAAGCGCTTTGATTTGTTTTTACAAGATATAGCGCTATATAAATTCCATGTATTATTATTATTATTATTATTAAATGGCTAACTATTTGCATGCATTGGATTCAGCACAGTCCCTGAATTCACCCAGCTGTAAATGGGTACCTGCTCTCTTTATGGACAGGGAAGGTAAAGCAGTGAGGGAGAGGAGAAGGGCACCGCCCTCAACATGCTGGCCTCTAGAGAAGCTGAGGTTTCTAACACCTCACTCCCAAACAACTGCACAGGTTACAGGAACACCTTTACCTTCACCTAAAATGTTAGTAACACATTCCATATTATTATTTTTCTTCTTTTTTAGCTACTCTGAATCCTGGAATACTTCTTGTAGGTATATGCACTTTTACCACTGTAAAAAAAAAAAAAAAAGTTGCAAAAATGGTAAGTTTTCAACAAAAAACAAACAACACACACACACACACACACACACACACACACACACACACACACACACACACACACACACACTCACACTCACACACACGCACACATGACACACAAACACACACACACACACACACACACACACACACACACACATACACACAACCCCCCCCACCCCACACACACACACACACACAAACACCCACACACCCACCCACCTACCCACACCCAAACACACACCACGCAACCCCCCCCCCCCCAACCCCCCCCACACACAACCCTCACCCCCCCCCTCCACACCCCCACACACCCCCTCCCCACCCACCCCCACAAACCCACACCCAACCCTCCCCCCCACACCCCCAACCCTCCCCACCCCCACACAACCCCCCACACCCCCAAAAACCAAACAAAAACAATCTTCTTTTTCCTCTCAAACTTTACCGCCACGATTGATGTACAGCCCCTTCTCGTTCTTCTCTCCTTTGATGGCCTTGTTGAGCAGGATGACGGCCTCGTCGTAGAAGCCTTTGGTGAAGCACTCCACGGCAAAGTCGTTGTACGTCAGCAGCAGCTGCCGCTGGGCGTTGGCGTACACAGGGTTGTCCTCGTTGTGGTCGCATTTGTCCAGCGCCAGGAGAAAGTCGTCGATGGCGGCGTTGAAATCGTTCAGCTTGCGATGTAGCGCTCCTCTGTGTTAAGTGTAAGGGAAAAGATTGGGGATTGTTGGGGGTGAGGGGGGTGGTGGGGGGTGGGGGGGGGGGGGAGGGGGGTGTGGTGGTGGGGGTGTGTGGGGGTGGGGGGGTTTGGGTGTGTGTGTGTGTGTGTGTGTGTGTGTGTGTGTGTGTGTGTGTGTGTGTGTGTGTGTGTGGGTGTGTGTGTGTGTGGGGGGGTATGTGTGTGTAGTGTGTAGTGTGTGGGTGGGGGTGGGGGGGTGGGGGTGGGGGTGTAGTGTGTGGGTGGGGGTGGGTGTGTGTGTGTGGGGGGGGGTATGTGTAGTGTGTGGGTGTGGGTATTTGTGGGTGTGGGTGTAGTGTGTGTGAGTGCGTGGGTGTGTGGGTGTGTGGGTGTTGTGTTGTGTTGTGTTGTGTGTGTGTGTAGTGTGTGGGGTGTGTGGTGTGTGTGTGTGTGTGTGTGTATGTGTGTGTGTGTGTGTGTGTGTGTGTGTGTGTGTGTGTGTGTGTGTGTGCGTGTGTGTGTGTGTGTGTGTGTATGCATGCATATACATATAGAAAGGTGATGATTCACCAGCAGATGTTCATTATGTATAAACAATTTTCTAATACATGTCTTTCAGTTTGATTTCTGTTATGCACTTCTTTTTTTTTTTTTTTTAGACAAGAGTATGTTTACATTCATTGTGGTCTGCAATACTATCCCCATATCATACCTATACCGGCACATGCACACATAATTACGTGTGTCCACATGGGCACACAAACCTTTCATACACAACACACACACACACACACACACACACACACACACACACACACACACACACACACACACCACACACACAATAACACACATTTTTTAAAAGCCACATCCAACAGAGATACATACATATACTACACCCCTTCCTCCTCTCTCCCCACCCCCTTCTCCAAAAAAGAGCAGTATCCCCCCCCCCTATCCAGAAAAAGCAGTCTTCTTTCCCCCCCCCCCCCCCCCCACATCCCCCAAAAAAGCACTCCCCATCACCCCCTCCACAAAAAAAGTGTCTCCCCCACACCTCTGGAAAAAAAAACCCAGCCCCTCCGCTCCCCCCCAAAAAAGCAGTCTCTCTCTGCCCCACTCCCCCACTCTCCCCCGTTCCAAATCACCCCAAACCCTCTCACCTCAAGACATGGTACTCGGCTACAGAGGGGTTGGTCCCCTCCCCCCCACTCCCCCTACTCTCCCACCAATCACCCATACTCCACCCCCCTCCCCCATCCCCCAAAATCCCCCCCCCCCAAAAAAAAAACCAACCCTCACCTCAAGACATGGTACTCTGCCACAGAGAGGGTTGGCCCCCTACACCCCCTCCCCTCCCCGACTCTTCCCCCCCCCAATCACCCAATCACCCCTACTCTCCCCCTCCCCCCCATTCCCTTCTACTCTCACCTCCCCCTTCCAAATCACCCCAAAAACCTCACCTCAAGACATGGTACTCTGCCACAGACAGGTTGGTCCCCTCCCCCCCATTCTTCCCCCTCCCCCCTACTCTCCTTCCCACTCTCACCCCCTACTCCCCCCTCTCCCACCCCAAAAATCCCCCCCCCCCCCCAACAAAAAAAACCCCCTGTCACCTCAAGACATGGTACTCTGCCACCGAGGGGTTGGTCTCGATGGCGATGGAGATTTTCTGCAGGGCCTCGCGGTGCTTCCCCGCGATGTTGAGCTGCATGGCCTGCATCTTGCTGTCCCACGCCTTCCGCTCCAGCGTCCCCATCATCTGCCGCGCCTCCGGGTGCTCGGGGTCGAGCCCCAGGGCGTCCTTGACGTCGTAGTAGCAGAGGGTGGTCTGTTGACAGTGGCGGGGAAGAGGGAGAGATTTGGTTTAATTATCTTTTTTTTAATTTATTGTTTATTTTTTTAAATATTTTATCTATTTATTTATTATTCTATTTATTTATTTATATTTATTCATTTATTTATTTACATATAGTTAAAGTTAAAGTCTGTCCCGAGCCTAAGGCTCATCAGGCCGGTGCTTATCCCGGTTTCTGTGGCGTTAAGTGACTGAGAGTCATAGACTCCCCCTGGATAGGACGCCAGTCTATCGCAGGGTTAACCCCCAACACAAGGTTGGTACCCCTTTTACACCTGGGTGGGGTGGAAAATAGCCGTAAAGTGCCTTTTCCAAGGGCACAACGCCATAGCCGAAAGCTGGGATCAAACCCGCAACCTTTAGGTTACAATCCAACGCCCTAACCACTAGACTACAGTGGCGGCTTTATTTATATATATTTATTTTATATTCTTTCTTCTTATCTTTTTATTTATTCATTCTTTTATATTTATCGGGGGTGGATAGCTCAGTGGTCAGAGCGCTCGCTTTTCCCCCAAGTCAAAGTTAAGCAGCGTCGATCGTGGTTAAGTTACCAGTTGGATGGGTGACCATTTGCGCGTGCCTTGGCTTCAGTACAGTTCTCCCCAGTTCACAAAGAGTAGGCCATTGTGTGCTGGTGGGAACTGATGACAAGATTGACAAAACTGCATGCACACGGGACTGGATGTAAAAAAGCACATGAGTGCTTATTCCATTATCTCGATATAAAAGAAAAGAAGAAATGAATAATAAAATAAATAGACAAATCTCTCTCTCTCTCTCTCTCTCTCTCTCTCTCTCTCTCTCGTTTTATTGTTTAGTATCTTTTTATCTTGATGTTATCCCTGAAAAGGGTGGGGACTGGATGTAAAAAAGCACACGAGTGCTTACCTATTATCCTCGAATAAAAGAATTTGTCTTGCCTTGCCTTGCCTTGCCTTGCCTTGCCTCTCTCTTCTCTCTCTCTCTCTCTCTCTGATGTTTTCAGTCATCTAACCTCATCATATTCTCATGTTTGATCTATAATCATTGCCTTTTTTTGTTTGTTTTTTTGTTTGTTTGTTTTGTTTGTTTGTTTGTTTGCTTTTTTGTTTTGGCTTGTTGTTGTTGTTTTTTGTTTTGTTTCTTTGTTTCTTGTTGCTTGTTATTATTCAAATCAAAATCATCATTGATTCTACTTCTATTTTCGTTCTGAATGAGTGCCTTTTTTATAACATTACCTTAATATGTATCTATGTCTTATTCTTACCTTTTTGATACTTGGTGTGGTTTGCTCTTGGTAATTGGATCATTATATTTGTTCTTGTTTTAGTGAGGCTGTCTTTTTATCTCGATGTTATCCCTGAAAGGGCGGGACTGGATGTAAAAAGCACATGAGTGCTTATCTATTATCTCGAATAAAGAATTTTGCTGCTTGCCTTGCCTTGCATTGTCTCTCTCTCTCTCTCTTCTCTTCATCTCTCCTCTCTCTCTTCCCCTCTCTCTCTCTCTCTTCTCCTCTCTCTCTCTCTCTCTCTCTCTCTTTCTTCTCTCTCTCCATGTGTCTCCTTCGCTATTTTTTCCTTACTGGGTGGGATGCACAGTGTCAGGTCTTCTCCTGTGCTTGTCACTCTGCAGGAGGTCTGCCTGCTGGCCTCAGCCCTCACATTCTGACTTCACAGCACTCATTTCACTGTACAGGTTGGTTATGTTTAGGCTTCCCTAACCACCAAATGCTGACCTCATTTACGCGATCGTTAACTCTCAGAGGGCGGCCGTCTGTTATAGTGGGTCAGTGTAAAGCAACGTTTTGGACGGCCATCCGCTATAGCGGATTTGCTGTTTGCAGATTTTTCATGTGGTGGCAGAATTGATACTATGACTAGTGCAGTTTAATGTAGTTTTGTGAGCCTGTCCAAGGTCAAATGCAGAGCATTGTTGGGTGATTCCATGTGTTCTGAACTCTTTGTTGATAGTTACAGAGAGTAGGGGACACGAAGTAGTGACACAGAGTACAAAATTTGAAGAAGACGAGGCAGCAAAAAAAAAAAAAAAAAAAGGCTGTGGCGGGGAGATTGAAATAAGCGGCATGGGAGCAACAGTATAGGACATCACAGAAGACAAGGCAGCAAAAAACAAAAACAAAACAAAACAAAAAAAAAAGGCTGTGGTGGGGAGATTGAAATGAGCAGGCATGGGACCAACAGGACAAGGACGTCACAGAAGATGAGACAGCAGCAAAAAAACCAACAACAAAAAAAACCCCCAAAAAACCAAAACAAAAAAACAACAAACAAACAAAAACCAACAAAAAACAAAACCAAAACAAAAAAACCCAACAAAAAACAAAACCAAAACAATAAATAAATAAATAATAATAATATAATAAAAAAGCTAGAAAAAAAAAGGCGTGGCTCACATTGCGGAACATCTCGTGCAGGCGTGCCCTCATGATGTACAGGTCAGGGTTGTCGTTGTCCACCTCCAGACGTTTGTTGACCAATGCCAGACACTCTCCGTGACGCTGCAGCGCTGCCAGACAACTGATGCTGTCACCACAACAACAACAAAACCAACGTTAACTATCATTGAAGTTGGAAAACAGCTACTTTAATCTTTCTTATCCTATCATCCTTGATATAAAGAATTTTTTGAAAAATAAATAAATACATAAATATCTGTCTGTCTGTCTGTCTGTCTGTCTGTCTACCTGTCTACCTGTCTACCTATCTATCTATCTATCTATCTATCTATCTATCTAGCTAGCTAGCTAGCTAGCTAGCTAGCTGTCTGTCTGTCTGCCTGTCTGTCCGTCTGTCTGTCTGTTTGCCTGTCTGTCTATCTATCCCTCAGTCTGGCGACCGTGGGGGCACCCCTGAAGACTTGACAACCAGTTCCCTCCATTCCTCTCTCTGTTCAGCCTTCTCAAAATTTTGGGGATGGATAGCCTAGAGGTCAGAACATTGCGCTTGCAATTTGACGACCGACAGGTCGAGAAGAAGAAGAAGAATGATAATGATCATACTGATAATAATGATAATAATAACAATGATTACAACAACAAGAACAAAAACTATAATAACAATCATAATAATGATGGCAATGCTGAATGATAATAATAATAATAACAATAATATAGGGACTTTACACAGTCCTACACTTCTCAAGATTTCTCATGGCAGCAAACTAGTCAACAGCCGGACAAAAAAAACACCAGTCACACACACCAAACCTCACCTTAAATAAACCTCAAAGCTCTAACCAAACCCACCCCCCACCAAATCAACCTCTATCACAAAAACCTTGGAGCTCTTAACAAAAAAACCACTCCACCCCCAACCCCACCACCAACCACCAACCACCAACCCGCCAACCACCACACACACACCCAACCAACACCCCTCCCCAACCTCTATCACAAAAACCTCGGAGCTCTAACCAAAAAAAACCCCACCCCCACCACCATACCACCAACCACCACCACCACCACCACACCCACCAACAACCACCACCAACCACCACCCCCAACCACCACCACCCCCACCACCCCAACCCCACACCCCACTCCCCCCCCCACCACCAACCCCCCCCCCCCCCACACCCAACCCCACACCACCCACCACCCCACTCCCCCACCACCACACCACCCAACCCCCCTCCCCCCACTCCCCCCCACCACCACCAACCACCCACCCCCAACCCCCCACACACCCCCACCACCCCACTCCCCCCCCACCCCCTTCACCCCCCCCCACCACCCCTACCACCCCCACCCTACCCCCCCCAACCCCCCCACCCCACCCCCCCACCACCAAACCCCCCCCCTCCTCCTCTCTACCTGCGGATGTAGCCGACATTATCAGGGTTCATCTCGGCCGCGCGGGAAAACGCCTCCAGGGCCTCGGGGTAGAGACCAAACCCCCCAACCCCCCCCCATCCCCCACCCCCCCACCACCACCCCCCCCCCCCCCCACCACAACCACTCACTCCTCTCTACCTGCGAATGTGGTAGCCGACATTATCGGGGTTCATCTCGGCCGCGCGGGAGAAGGCCTCCAGGGCCTCGGGGTAGAGGCGCTGGTCAAAGAGGCACTGGCCGTGGAAGTAGAAGAGGAAGGTGAGGCGCTGGTAGGCGCTGACGTCACTGCTGGCCAGCAGACAGGCCTTCTTGTAGTTGAGGATGGCCGACTGGAAGTCGCACAGCTGGATGAAGGCCTCGCCCCGCTGCCGGTAGAAGGCGGCTTCGTCGGCTTTCAGGTTGACGGCTTTGTTCAGCGCTGTGATGGCGTCCAGCCACTGGCTTTCCGAGAGGAGGCGTAGCGCTTTTTGGTAGCTTGAGGGTGTAGAGGAGAGAGAGAGTGTATGTGGAGGTTGAATGATAACAGGAGGAAAAATTATGCTTAGACACACAGACAGAGACACAGACACACAGACAGAGACGCATGCACGCACACACACAAAAAAACCCACACAGACAGACAGACAGACAGACAGACAGACAGACAGACACACACACACACACACACACACATACAGACACACACAGACACAGACACAGACACACACACACCACACACACACACACACACACACACACACACACACACACACATACAGACACACACACCATCCACACACATACACACTCACACACATTATAAGTGACAAAACACAAACTTTTAGTCAGTCACACACAAGCATCTATTTTTCTTCTTTTTTTTCTCCACTAATAGAGAGTACAATCTAAAGAATGAACCAACCAACCAAAATCTAAACAATGAATAAACCAACCCCAAAAAAACCCAGACGAAACTCACTGTACATAGGCTTTGTTAAAATCTAAACAATGAACCAGCCAACCACAAAAAAACCCCAAACTCACTGTTCATAGGCTTTGTTAAAATCTAAAGAACAAGCCAACCAAAACCCCCAACGAAACCCACTGTTTATAGGCTTTGTTAAAATCTAAACAATGAACCAACCACCCAAAAAAAACCCAAACCAAACTCACAGTTCATAAGCTTTGTTAAAATCTAAAGAACAAAAACCAAAACCCCCCCAAACCAACTCACTGTTCATAGGCTTTGTGAAAATCTAAAGAACGAACGAACCAAAAAACCCAAGCCAACTCACTGTTCATAGGCTTTGTTAAAATCTAAAAACCAATGAACCAACAACCAAAAAAAAACCCCAAACCAAAGTCACTGCTCATAAACTTTATTAAAATCTAAACAACGAACCAACCAACCACCCAAAAAAAAACCCCAAACCAACAAACTCACTGTTCATAGGCTTTGTTGTGGACGATCTCGTTGAGGCTGAAGGTCTCTGTCTTCACTTCGCTCCACTCGTCCGTGGTGAAGATGCTTTCCTGCTGTCTCTTCTGCGCTGCCTGAATCATGTCTTCATCCACAGCCGTGGAGAACATGCTGCCCCCTTGTTGCTGAGGCACAAGACAGAACACCGCCGGTCAGGTCAGACCTTCTCCACAGCTGTCCGTTTTCCTCCACTTTCACTTTCACCTACTCTCAGCCGCTATCCATTCCATTCCATCCCAGCCCAGCTGGTGCTAATTTATAGCAGGAACTGACCTCACTTGAGGTAAGAGGTAAAGGTATCCCATAACCTAGGCGGTCGTATTTATTTATTATTTATTTATTTATTTATTTATTTATTTTATTCTTTTATATCGAGGATAATGGGATAAGCACTCTTGTGCTTTTTTACACCCAGTCCCTGTGTGTATGAAGTTTTGTGTCATCTGTTCCCACCGGCACACGATGGCCTACTCTTACGAAAAGCGGAACAGGATTTAACGTGTGCGCAAGACCTTCTCTACAGCTGTCCGTTTTCC
>CM060341.1:31970598-31975598 GCA_030674155.1 Stramonita haemastoma | reverse complement strand
GTTGACACTCTAACAGTTCTGCAAAAAATAACTCTCTGAAAGAGGAAGATGACAACAACACTGTACTAAATCAGCATGAACCTCTAACGTCTAACAATTCAGCCTAATAGAAATCCCATATATTATTATTATTATTAACCAACACACAGGAATCCTGTACTGTCTTCAGAATGGATCAACGTGAACTCTTTCCGTTTGAAGGTATCTATAGCATACCTCCTACTTACAGCTACAAAAAAACAGCAAAAACCAACAACAAAAGAAAGATATATACCTAAACACACACACATACACACACAGAGAGACACACACAAGAGACACACACACACACAGACACACAAACACACCACACACACCACGCACGCACGCAGCACACCACGACACCACACACACACACACACACACACCACACACACACACACACACACACACACACACAAACTCCACCAACTCCTCTTTCCAACAGTTGGTTGTTGTTGTTTTTTTCACGACCGAAATACACTGATAAACTAGGAAAAAAAACAACAAAAACCCATGATCAAACCTATTCATTAAAATATCTAGAACAAACATTAACAACATAAGTGCAATAAAAATCTACAACATACAAAGGAATCACATCTAATTGAAAAAAACACACTCAAGTGAAAATGCAGAGTAGAAAAGCTGAAAGTAAAGCAAGTGTTGAAAGCTGAATAAAAAAAGAAATTGAACACAAGTTCAAAAAAGAAAACGAAATGAAAAACACCTCTCTCTCTCTCTCTCTCTCTCTTCTCTCTCTCTCTCTCTCCCTCTCTTCTCTCTCTCTCCCTCTCTCTTCTCTCCTCTCTTCTCTCTCCTTCTCTCTCTCTCTTCTCCTCTCTCTCCTATCAGGCAGAAAAGCACTATGAGCACCTACCTTCTGACCAAAAAACACTCGAACCAACTGCAGGCAAATAGAAATAGGCAACAGATTTTTTCACTAAACAACTCCATCTACTTATTTGATGTGTTGCTTTACAAATTCAGCCTATATAAATTCCAACATAATTTGTTATTATTCTGCCAGCGTTTTTCTTGCTAGTGACTGGGTACCAGATCACCCAACTGTTCTGTGCCCAAAAACTGACTAGGGCAAGTGATTTAACTAAAGCCATAACATTTTTTTTTTTAGAAATCTGTCTTACTTTTGATTGATACCGGTTGTCTTACTCTACTGACCATGAAAAATTGTTGAAAAAAAAAAAGAACAAGAAAATTAAAACTTGCGGATTTGGCACTGGCAAGAATGCCATAAAGTGTAAAACTGACTTCCCCTTAACTAGGTCAGCCAGATGTTCTATATTTTGTGCATATGAACAGAATTGGGGATTTTTTCTTGTTCATGAAGCATTTTTCTTTCTCATGGTTTCAAATTTGTGTGAGACAGTCTTAAAAAATAACAAATAATTGGCTGAAGTATAGACAGCATATCATATTCCAATAACTAGGCTGACTATCCATCTAACACAGGCACAAAAATTTGGATGATTTTGTCCTTAACCAATCCATACAGCCTGCTTTAAGACACAAAGAAGGCATAACTACATGCAATTGTAATTCTGCAATCTAGTTCACTTCTTAATCACAAGTTACCATCAATCAGACAGTTTAGAAAAAAAAGAAAATCAATTCAAAGAAACAATCTAAAAAACAAAGAACCCCCCCCCCCACAAAAACAACAACACAAAAAAACCCATATTAAACCAACTAAACTATAAGAAAGTTCAGCTTTTGATTCTAAAGACCTATTACGCTTCTAAACAAACAAGCTTAAAAAAAACATTAAAACCACCAAACCCATTAACATAATAGTTTCAACCTCTATACTACACATCTAAAAAGTCAGCTACCAAAAACTGTTTCTAGACAAACTTTTCAGAAGTCAGATGCAAAAATCTACTGCAGTTGTCGTTTTTTTTTCTGCTGCTGATATTGATCAAACCTTTTTGATCACGAGACATGCCCATTACCCACTTGAATATGAAAAAGGGCTTGCTAAAATAGTTCTGAAAGGCATAGTGTGAGAAGTGAGAATGAAACAAGACAGAGAGAAGTGGAGGAGGAGGATAATAACTCAGACCAACAGACTTGAGGCTGAGTAAAGAAGTGGGAAAGTGGAAAACCGATTTGTGACGCTCCACCACAAAATGAGTGGGGGGGTTGTAAACAGAGGGCGAAATGTTGGTGAGTCATAAATGAATGAGTAGGTGAAGGATGGAAGATAAAGATGGGCGAGAAGGCAAAAGAAAAAAGAGATTGTAGAAAAGAGAGAGAATATGGAAAATTCAAGAAGAAAGAGATAAGAAAGAGATAGAAACGATAGACTGACAGCAAAGTGAATAAAAGAGATGAGAAATTGACAAGTGTAGCAAGATCATAAAAGTGCTATAAAAGTAATAATATAAGAGATTGGGAAATTCTGAAAATAAACGTAGTTATGACAAAAGAGAAAGAGTTAAAAAAAAAAATTCAATAGCTTGACGTCATACAAATACTAATTTCACTGTAGAATAATAGACTATAGTTTTATTATCAATCAAAATCTCAAAATAGACAACTTGACCCCCACTGCCTACAAGGCTCAATTTTGTGGTGGAGGCTCACATTTGATTCATGATTTACTATTTTTCAGGAAGGGGGAAGACAAGGAAATATGGAGAAGGCTGCTAGCAAAAGTCACACATGGTGCCCCTACACTTCTATTCTGTAGCTGGCTAACTGCCACAGATTTTTTTTTTGTTTGTAAGGTGGAGTTTTTGAAAGTATGAAAAGTATTTTTTCTACTTAAACACTTATTTACATGATCTGGTCTGTGAAAAAGAAATCATGTGGCCCTCAATATTTATATTTATGATTGTCGAAAATGTGAACAGAGCCGATTATCTCTTTCAGAGATGAAACATGACTGTCCTGAGGCTAAATCAAAAAGAAGAAGAGAGGGGAGGCAGAGAGACACAGAGAGAGAGAGAGAGACAGACGAGAAGACAGAGAGAGAGAGACAGGGACGAAGAGAGACAGAGACAGAGACACCAGGGAGAGACAGAGAGAGACACCAGACAGACAGACAGACAGAAGAAAGAGAGACAGGGACAGGAGAGACAGACACACAGACAAGACAGAGACACACAGAAAGACAGAGACACCCAGACAGACAAGACAGAGAAAAGATCCCAAACAACAACAAAGAAAAAAAAAAAAACCAAAAAAGACCCCCCTAACAACACTCACCTGGGGGTCATTAGTGAGGGAATCACCGACGGCATCCGAGGCCGGCCAATGAGAAGCCTCGGATTCTGTTCCAATGGTGCTGCTGCCCCCTTCTGGCATCGCTGGCAGTTTCCTCCCCTGTGCAAAAGATGGAAATATCTTTAGTGGTGGTTTCTGAATCTCTGGGGCATTGTGCTGACACTGTGTGGTTTTGCTGGTGGGTGCTTTTGCATTTCATCTGGAGAAAGTTCGTGTTTTATGGATGGAGTCAGTAGGAAAAAAGGATGGGAAGGAGGTGGGCTGAGAGGGGGGGTGGGGTTGGGGGAGCGGGGCTTGGTTAGAGACAGAGGTGGTGGGGGGAGGGAGTGGGGGGAGAGAGAGAGGGGGAGAGTGACAGAGAGCAGACAGACAGACAGACAGACAGACATAAAAGAGACAGAGACATATGCATGTCTCAGTGTTTGCACATTTGCTTTAAGTACATACACACACCACACACACCACACACCAACACACCACACCCACCCGCACCACCCACCAAGCCACATGCACACACACACTCACACACATCAACCCATCCTCCCCCCACAAACACATTCATTCATCCATCCATCCCCACCCCCCTCAACTCACCCACCCTCCCTCCCATCTACCCCCTTCCCTACCACTCCACCCCACCCCACACATACAAAGCACACCTCCTTCTTTCCTACTGCAGCATCTCTACCATCCACCCTGGTCCCCCACCCCCACCCGGGGTGCATCCCCCATCCCCCTGTCTCCCCCCCCCCACCCCCCCCCCACCTTTCTGTTACCTTTTTTGCCATCAGGGTGGTCAGGCTGCACACAGTGGCTGTCAGCATCGCCCTGGCTCCACAACGACTCGTTGTTTGTGGTCATGGAATGGCTGTCCTCCTCCGCAATCATCTTCAGAGCCTGCACACCACACATGTATAATTTATTATTTTTTTATTTTTTTTTTAATTATTTTTTTAGATAATGTTGATGAAAAATAATCGAATCTTTTCAATATACATCTGAAATAAAAGTTGATTTGACTTTGACTTGTAATATAATAATATAATAATAAATAATATAAATAAAAATAAAATAATAATAATAAGTAATGTAATATGATGATATGATGAGATTGATGATGAGATATACAACAACACACACAACAACAACAACATAATAATAATAATGATATATATAATAATATGGAGGCTTATATAGCGTGAATTCCCCAGAAAAACATGGGCTCACCGCTCTGTACAATCAAATCAATTTAAATAGGTGACAAACAAACGTGAAAAATTTGACTAGCACAAAAAAATAAGGAAAATAAGCAGCAGACAGCTAGAGTCGAGCGGTTAATCACACTGTTCCACTTCAAACCCTGGTGGGTTCATGAAGTCCTGGGTTTGAATCTTTGCACTGGTGTTGGCCTTGTGGCATTTTAGGGCGGGGGACGGATAACCTAGTGGTCAGAACGTTGCGCTTGCAATTTGATGACCCCGGGTTTGATTCCCATTTGAGGAGATTTTTTCTCCTGGAGTTAACATCGGTGCTGACTCCACTCCCCTCCAAAAGTCCTTCGGATGAGACGATAAACCAAGGTCCCATGTGCGAACGCGCGCAAAACAACTTGCGCACACATTAAATCCTGTTCTGCTTTTTGTTAGAGTAGGTCATCGTGTGCCGGTGGGAACAGATGATATATAAAAAAAAAACTCCATACACATGGGGACTGGATGTAAAAAAGCATAAGA
>CM060341.1:31958098-31965598 GCA_030674155.1 Stramonita haemastoma | reverse complement strand
ATCAAGAGAATCATACGGCAGAACACTGTAGATTACATGAAACGAAAACTGGACAACATATACATCAGACCATCTGAAGAAGAATAAAGAAAAGTATCGAACATACGTACTCCTTTGCCTTTCCACAACGCTCATTCACACACACACAACATACCCTGAATCATTTTCTATCCCCTAACGCTGTCGAAATGTGTTTCTTTCGATTGACGCCATCTTGTTTAAAAGTTTCATTTCCATGGAAAGCGCGTCGACGCGTTTCGTACTTCCGCCCACCAATTTTCGTCATTTTGTGATATGAAAGCTGATTGGACAAGAGAATATCACTAACACTGTCATATCCAATCACATACTAGTTTCCATTTTCTTAACTCGTTTCTGATGTACACTGTCATGGCGGCGTTATAAGAGTTGGTCAAAATCTGTCAACATGAGTAGCGGATTTTCAGAGTACGATGATTTGGAAAGCGATGGGGATTTCATTGAAGATTACGAAGACACTTCAACTATCCCTAAAAAGGTATTGATTGTAAAACTGTAGCCTGATTTTTCTGTTCAGTTGTACTGAAAAATTCCTGCCGGCATTGTAACACACTGTTTACAAATTCATGTTTGGATGTGTTTATCAAGTTGATATGCACTTTTGCGTGCAGTTGTTTCTTGTCCTTGAACATATGCAAGCTAATCATAGAAAGAACAGTTAGGTCTTGGCAGATTCTAAATAAAGAGTTATTATCAGCCGATCAGGTTGTGTATTTTGTTTTGTTTTGTTTTGTTTTTAAAATTTCAATTGTTGTAAGAGTAGGCTTTTCTTCTTCTTTTTTTCTTTCCTTTCTCTACCACTTTCAGCACAGTGAAAATTCTGGAGTTATAATGTTGATAATAAAATTGCATTCCATTAAAAAAAAGCTTTTCCTCTTTAAAAGGTGGCAGATGTTTGTGCTTTTATGATTAAACAAAATAATCTTGATAATTCCGATTTAGTTAATCATATATTTTTATGAAAAAATCAGGAACTAGTCTCCAAGCAATGATATCAGAAATGGAAAGAAGTTCAAGTTTGTAACTTTTTCAAGATAAGAGGATGAAAAAGAGAATAAACGAGTATGAAATACATAAATTTATACTTTTCTGGGGAATCTGTTCATTATACTCACTATTCATCCTAGAGATTCATTGTTGTTGTTGTTTGTGTGTGTGTGTGTGTGTTGTGTGTGTGTGTGTGTGTGTGTGTGTGTGTGTGTGTGTGTGTGTGATATTTGTTTGGCTTTGTTTTCTTTTGTTTGTTTTTTTCAAAGGAAGGAGTGAAACTCCAGGGTTTTATTATGTAGACGTTTCTTTCTGCGAAGTTTTGTAATTGAATCATTGAGATTAGTTCATGAGTGCTTCATTTTGTTTTCAAATCTGCAAAAGATAGACTGATGTCACCATCTACTAAGGCAAAGGCAGTATAGTTTGCCTTTTGGGGTTTATCAAACTAGCAGAAGGCTGTGGAAATATAGTGTTCTTAATGCATGTAACCACTGTAGGAAATAACTTTCCAGTATTGAAAAGGGATCTTTTTGTGTAAAAAAGACATTGCTAAAAATCTGGCAAGACTTTGAAGAAAAAAAGTATTCTGTTTCAAAATATAAAGGATAGAATTTTTATTATTTATTGCTGACATTCGCATTGACACTATTAATGGAATACTCCATTCCCTTACAAAAAATTTAAAATCTTGCATGTTTTAATTGTTGATTTGCTGTTTGCTTCTGCAAGTTTTGGAATCATCAGGTAGATTAGGGAGGGAGAGGAGGGGGTGAAGAAGGAAGAGGGAGAGAGCTGTATATATATGAGAACTCTCTCTCTCTGTGACTCTGTCAGTCAGTCAGTCAGTCAGTCTGTCTGTCTGTCTGTCTGTCTGTCTGTCTGTCTGTCTGTCTGTCTGTCTGTCTGTCTGTCTCTCTCTCTCTCTCTCTCTCTCTCTCTCTCTCTCTTCTCTCTCTCTCTCTCTCTCTCTCTCTCTCTCTCTCTCACACACACACACACACACACACACACACACACACACACACACACACACACACACACACACACACACATTTGTTAAAGTATTATATACTATGTGTATGTTCCGCATATTTATTACAGGATTGGTTCAAACCATCCAATGCATCACTAGCTCGACTGGAAAAAGTCAAACCTGTGGCCACTGTGTACAATCTTGGTCTGCGGGATCCACGAGATCTTCAGGCAGGGAGGGGCAAAACAGCCCCGGTTCCTGTTGCCAGTCCATTACTGGAATTGCAGACTGAGCCCCCGCTGTCTACAGTTTCCTACCAAAAAGCGGCATGGTCAGTATAGCTGTGGAAATTGGCTTTCTGTTCAAGATGAATGTGTTTAGTACAAGGTGATATTGTGGTGTGTCTTCTCTTTTAATATGTTTTTTTTCGTTCTTTGGCTAGAGCTCCAAGGTTTTGCCAAAGGTGAGATTTTTGTGTATGCAATCATTCCCTCCCCCCTCCAACCATTTATGTGGCCACATTTCAATTTCAGGAATGGTGTTGAAACAAGACACTTGTATGCATGCGTTTTTACAGATTTTGTTATCCATTTCTACTCTTCCGAAAGACGGAACATGTTTTTAATGCTGTGCAGGATGTTCTGCATGTGTTTGCATATGTGGGTTTGTTTTATAGTTTCATTTGAAGGACTTTGAATATTGATAGTCAGTTCAATTTTCTTGTCCAACGTGGAAGAAAGGGCAAGGCTGGGAATCAATCTCAGAACCTCATGGTTTATGTGTTAGGCAGGTGAATGTCTTAAATGCCCTGCCACTGTGTTGTGTCATAGTGTGTTGTGCAATATTGTGTTGTAATATATTGATTGTGATGTACTGTATTGAGGGTGAGAATTTAGCCATAGTATGACTCTTATCTGGTTTTCCCCCCTCCTTGTCTGTTTATATTGTTTTGCCTATGAGAGAGTGACAAGTTTCTGTTGTTCATGGGATATGAAACATCAAAGTGAGCATTGAGGTCATTTATTATTTATTTATTTATTTATTTATTTATTTATTCTTTTATATCGAGGATAACAGAATAAGCAATCATGTGCTTTTTTTCATCTGGTCCCCGTGTGCATGCAGTTTTGTAAATATTGTCATCTGTTCCCACCAGCACACGATGGCCTACTCTTACAAAAAGCAGAACAGGATTTAATGTGTGCGCAAGATGTTCTGCGTGTGTTCGCACACGGGGCCTCGGTTTAAAGTCTCATCATGATCTGATAACCAGGGTTTGACCCACTTCCAAGGCACCCATTCCAATGGATTTTTCCCCTGGAGTTACTAGTTAGCATCAATACTGATTCCACACCTCCAAAACTTCTTCAGATGAAACTAAATGGGTGTCCCATGTGCAAATGCATGCAGAACATATTATGCACACATCAAATTTTTTCTCTGCCTTCTGCAAGAGTAAGCCATTGTGTGCCAATCAGAATGGATGACAGGACTTTAAAAAACACATGCACAATGGTGTTGTGTTTAGACATCATCACCAAAGTTGGAATGCGGCTATCATAATGGTGACCATAAAACAGTTACATACGCAACATTTCACCTTTAGTGAATGTGGTAGCTCTCACCAAGGAACAAAACAAAGGGAAAAAAAATGATAATATAGTTCATGCATTCTTACTAATTTGCATGCATGTTTGTTGAAATGGTCTTGTAAAACATACAGGAAAAACCAGTTATGTACAACATATACATATTTTCCAGCCTGCATACATCTAAAGGTTATAATATTTGTATTGTACGTATGTAAGAGAAAACCTAATTCATTATGAGCATGCATACTAATTTTGTTGAAATATTATACTGTCTGCATGTAAGAAGAAACCAGATGTCCATCACACATACTTAAGAGTATGCATAATCTTTTCTAGAAATATTTTTAGTGCATTATATATATATATATATATATATATATATATATATATATATATATATATATATATATATATGTATATATATGTTTATGTGTATATATATATATGTTTATGTATATATATATATATATATATATATATATATATGGATGAGACTGTAAACCGAGGCCCAGTGTCCAAGCGCACGCAGATCATCATGCGCACACGTTAAATCCTGTTCCGCTTTTCATAAGAGTAGGCACAAGATTTACACAACTGCATACACACAGGGACTGGATGTAAAAAAGCACTTATTCCATTATCCTCAATATAAAAGAATAAAATAAACCATAAAAGAATAAAATAAAATAAATAAAAATAAAAATTTACATACAGGGGGAGCCAGACTTCCATACCAGAACTGCTGAAACAGGCGGCTCAAGCTGGCACAAAGCCAAGCCGTCCATCCAGCGCCAAAACAGGGACTGCCAGTAAACTGCCACAGAGCAGAAAAGTCCGACCCCAGTCCGCCAAAGATCCACTTTGTCCTCCAGGCAAAAAGAAGAATGGATCCACGTTTGGGGGTAAGTGTAATGTGGGGGGGGGGGGGGGTAAGTGTGTGTGTGTTGGGGTGGGGGGGGGGGGGTGTTGTGTTGTGGGGTGGTGGTGGTGGGGGGGGTTGTAATGTGGTTTTGTGTGTGTGTGTGGTGTGTGTGTGTGTGTGTGTGTGGTGTGGTGTGGTGTGGTGTGTTGTTCTTCAGTTTAACGTCCTTCCACTAATAGTGATATCAGACAAAGAAGTGTGTGTGTCTGTGTGTGTGTGTTGTGGTGTGTGTGTGTGTGTGTGTGTGTGAGGTGTGGTGTGGTGAGGTGTGGGTGGTGGTGTGGGTGTGTGTGGTGGTGTGTGTGTGGTGTGGTGTGGTGTGGTGTGGTTGTGGTGTGTGTTGTGTGTGTGTGTGTGTGTGTGTGTTGTGTGTGTGGTGTTGTGTGTGTGTGTGTGTGTGGTGTGGTGTGTGTGTGTGTGTGTGGTGGTGTGTTGTGTGGTGTGTTTTGTTTTTTGTGTATGTGGTATCATGGTAATTACACAGTCTTGCTTATGTACTCACATGATGCCTTAAAAAAGCCACCTAAATGTTTATCATCTGTTTTCTTCATCACCATAATCATTACCTCCATCGTTTCATCATCACTTATATCATCACCACCACCACCACCATCATTCATCATCAGTGTTCATCATCACCACCATCATTCATCATCAGTGTTCATCATCACCACCATCATTCATCATCAGTGTTCATCATCACCACCATCATTCATCATCAAAATCATCATCACCACCATCATTCATCATCAGTGTTCATCATCATCACCATCATTCATCATCAGTGTTCATCATCACCACCATCATTCATCATCAGTGTTTATCATCACCACCATCATTCATCATCAGTGTTCATCATCACCACCATCATTCATCATCAGTGTTGTTCATTATCACCACCACCATTATCCATCATCACCATTATCATCACTATCATCACCATCATTCCTCATCAGTAATATTCATTATCATCAACACCACCACCACCATTATCATCCATAATCACCGTTATTCATGACCACACATGACATAAAGTGGTACAAAATACAAATACTTATTCACAACCACCACCACCAATCACCACCACCACCATCATTTATCATCACCACCATCACCATTGTCATCATCATCCTCATCATTTTCTTCTTCTCCTCCTTTCTCTTTTTTCTTTAAAAAATTTCTGTAAAAAAGAAAAAAACAACAACAAACAAACCGAAAAAAAAACCCTATGTTGCATCTGTTAGTCAAGGGCAGAAGTACGATCCATCGGATCGTGCGGGAAAGTTTGGAGTGCCCTCCCTTGGGGCTGTGTGGGCTGGGCGGGCCCCTGTGGGCTGTGTGATCCTTCCAGTGAGGCTGCTTTGGGTAAGTGGTGTGTGAGGGGTGGGGGGGGGGTGATGTGTGTGTGGTGTGCGGGGGGATGTGTTTGTGTGTGTGTGTGGGGGGTGGGGTATGTGTGTGTGTGTGTGTGTGTGGTGGGGGGGGGTATGTGTGTGTGTGTGTGTGGGGGGGGGGTATGTATGTGTGCGGTGTGTGTGTGTGTGGGTATGTGTGTGTGTGTGGGGGGGATGTGTGTGTGTGTGTGGGGGGGGGGGGGTGTATGTGTGTGGGTGTGGGTATTTGTTGTGTTGGGAGGGGGTATGTGTGTGTTGTGGGGGGGGGGGGGGGGGGGGTATGGGTGTTGGGTGTGAGTGGGTTGTGGTAGGTTGTGTGTTTGTTGTGTGTGTGTGTGTTTGTGTGTGTGTGTGTCGTTGTGTGTTGTGTGTGTGTGTGTGTGTGTGTGTGTGTGTGTGTGTGTGTGTGTGTGTGTGTGTGTGTGTGTGTGTGTGTGTGTGTGTGTGTGTGTTGAGTGTGTGTGTGTGTGTGTGTTTGTTGTGTGTGTTGTTGTGTGTGTGTGTGTGTGTGTTACATTGTTTCCAATGAAAAATAGACATTAACTCACGCATCCATTCTTCTTTTCCTCATTTTTCCTTTTTTTGTTTTTCCTTTCCTTTTTTTCTTCTTCTTTAAGAAATAAGTGTCCATTCCATATAGCAATTTAAATTTTTCTTCATAATCATGATCTTCATCAACATCATTGCATTTATCATCATCTTCTTTGCTGATGCGTCTTCTTCTTCTTCTTCTTCTTCTTCTTCTTCTTCTTCTTCTTCTTCTTCTTCTCGTCATCGTCGTTGTCGTTGTCGTCGTCGTCGTCTTCTTCTTCTTCTTCTTCTTCTTCTTCTTCTTCTTCTTCTTCTTCTTCTTCTTCTTCTTCTTCTTCTTCTCTTCTTTGTCTTCTTGTCATTTGTTCTGCTTATATAAGTTCTAAGACGTTTCTCTTCTTTCCTATGATAGATTTTATCCTCCTCATCCTCCTCTTCCTTCTCCTCCTCCTCACCACCCCTACCACCACCACCACCACCACCATCATCATATTCTTGTTCTTATTCACATTCTCCTCATTCTCTTCTCAGTCATAGTTGCTGACCACATCACACAAATCCAACATCACTCAGTCCAGAGTGCTAAATTTAGCACGCCCTTCCTTTTACCTAGTCCAAGCGTGGTCAGTTCCTGCTATGATTAGCACCAGCTGGCCCCTATCTA
Organism: Stramonita haemastoma; assembly: GCA_030674155.1. Classification (NCBI taxonomy): domain Eukaryota; kingdom Metazoa; phylum Mollusca; class Gastropoda; order Neogastropoda; family Muricidae; genus Stramonita; species Stramonita haemastoma. The sequence continues at coordinate 31,958,493 of CM060341.1, read as the reverse complement.
GGCTGGGATGGGAGGAAATAATTAGCCTCTGAGAGGAGCTGAAAGCCGGGGAAAACTGACTGCTGTGTGACTATGACCTGATCCTCCTTTCTGTCTCTCCTGAAACAGATTTTGTCTTGTCGGCAAACTCGGAGCAGCAGAAATCTCACATGCCTCCCCCTCCTCCACCTAACACCTCTCCAGAGCCAGAAGAGGGAAACACAAACAATTCCTCTTTGGACCAGAAGAGGTGGGTCGTTTGAGTGTGTTTGTAAAAAAAAAAATGTATGTTGTGTGTTATGACATTCTTCTTCTTCTTCTCATGTTCGCTTTGACACTGTTGGATGTATTTGGGAACAATAATGGCAAGTCCTTTCCAGTTTCTCTCATGGGTTGTACAGTTTGGTTTGCAGGAT
>CM060341.1:31935598-31955598 GCA_030674155.1 Stramonita haemastoma | reverse complement strand
ACCCCCAGCACTCTGTCAGCAACGAGGGAAGGCGCAGACAGGCGGCTCCAGATCCCAAAAGAGATCCACAGGTAGATCCCGTGTCCCGCAGAAAATCTCCACGCACGTCACCGGCACCGTTCGGGGGTCCAGATCCGTGAGGACTGCAACATCACCGTCGACATCACGCCCCGCAACATGGGACGCAAGGTCGCGGGAAAAGCCTCGTCCAACAGAACGACATGGAAACCGGACGACAACGACCTCGCGACCTTTGAAATCAGAAACGATATTCACGCCGACCCCCTTGACCTCCGGAGAGGGAAAGGGGAGGTCATCAGGAGGGTCATACCCCGACCTTGAACTCGCTGCCGCCGCCGGAACTAAAAACAGAACGGTCTCCTCGGCAGGTGGCGCAGGTCTCTTCCGCTACTCCTGTCAGGTCGTTTACGATGACGACGGATGACGATGATAACGGTAATAATCGCGGCGTGTCAGACAAGAAGAAGAACAGAAGACGTCGCGGGGGGGCCGCTGAAGGAGAAAGACTTGGTAACCATGGTGTCTGACCTGAGCTGGGAGAGGAGGAGGGAAGGAGGGGTGGGGGGGGGGTGGTGACCTGGACGACCCCAGTGAGGAGATGGACATCCTCCTGAAGGACTGCAGCGGTGGTGATGGGGAGAGGTTGGGGAGGAGGAGTCCTAATACGCTTCCAGAGGTGAGATGAGGTTAGGGGGTGGGGGTGGGGTGGGTGGGGGGAGGGAAGAGGTTGTGGGGGAGGGGGGAGGCAGGAGAGAGGTTGTACAGAGGAGGAGGATCCTAATACGCTCTCCAGAGGTGAGATGAGGGTAGTGGGGTGTTGCGGGGAGGAGAGGAGAGGTTCTGGGTGGGGGGGGAGGAAAGAGGTGTGGGGGGGGAGGAGAAGGAGTCCACTACTCTCTCCAGAGGTCAACAGGGGTGGGGAGGGGGGGGGGGGTGAAGGAAGGAGAGAGGTTGTGGGAGGAGGGAGGGAGGAGGAGTCCTAATACGCTCTCCAGAGGTGAGACGGGGGTAGGGGAGGGAGGGGAGGAGAGAGGTTGTATGGGGAGGAACCTTACTACTCTCCTCAGAGGTGAGACAGGGGTGGGGGGGGGGGTGTAGGGGGGGGAGAGAAGAGAGGTTGTGGTGGGGGGGGGGGGAGGAGGAGGCCCTACTACTCTCTCCAGAGGTGAGACGGCTAGGGGTGTGTGTGTGTGTAGGGGGGGAGGGGAGAGGTTGTGGGGGAAGGAGTTGGGGGGGGGCGTGTGAGGGGGGAGAGTAGGGTGTTACTAAATGGCATACATATGGGGACTGGATTTTAAAAAAGGTATATGAATGCTTATGCCATTGTCCTCGAAATAAAAGAATGATTAAAAAGAAAAGAACACGCACAGCAACACCTAGCCACATACACACACACACACACACACACACACACACACAACCACACACACACACACACACACACACACACACCCACCACCCCCCCCCCCCACCCCTCCACTCCCTCCCACACCCCCCCCCCCCACACAAAACACACAAAACACCCTAACACCACTAACACACCCACTCTCTCTCTCACTCTCCGTACAGGAGAAAGAAACTACTACGACATCGGCCGGAAACAGACCAAAGACAATGACAACGCTGCCACACGCCAGGAGGAGAAGGAGAACTTCATCACCATGACGACCAAAACCATCCTCTTCGACTCGGAGAAACCCACGGAGAGTGTGGTCAAGACGATCCTGGATGCTCCGATGACCAAGTCCAAGGACCACGCTGGACTCCGCCGGTCCCCAGAAAAGCCAGCGTCCAGACCCCGATCTGCCAACCGCCGACTGAAAAACGCTAAACTGGTCAGCAGTAGTAGTGGTAGTGGTGGTGGTTTTATTTATTTATTTTGTGTGTGTGGTTTTTTGTGTGTGTTTTTTTACCACTTTATGTCAGAGCAGATTTCTCTGAAAAGCGCTAAACTGGTCAGCAGTAGTAGTGGTGGTGGTTTTATGTTTTTGGTTTTTTTTTAATTTATACCACTTTATGTCACAGCAGATTTCTCTGAAAAGCGCTAAACTGGTCAGCAGTAGTAGTGGTGGTGGTTTTATGTTTTTTGGGTTTTTTTTATTTATACCACTTTATGTCACAGCAGATTTCTCTGAAAAGCACTAAACTGGTCAGCAGGAGTAGTAGCGGTGGTGGTTTTATTTTATTTTATTTTTGTTTATTTATTCATTTATTTATTTATTCATACCACTTTATGTCACAGCAGATTTCTCTGAAAAGCGCTAAACTGGTCAGCAGTAGTAGTAGTGGTGGTTTTATTTATTCATGTATTTATTTATGTATTTATTTATTTATTTATCCATCTATTTATTTATCTAATTATTTGTTTATACCACTTTATGTCACAGCAGATTTCTCTGCAGGAAATTTGTGCTGAAACCGACTGAAAAGCGCTAAACTGGTCAGTAGTAGTAGTGGTGGTGGTTTTATTTTTATTTTTTTGCGTATTTATTTATGATGATAATAATATGATAATAAGATGGAGGCTTATATAGTGTAAATTCCCAAGAGCATGGGCTCACCGCGCCATTTATACCATGTTATGTCACAGCAGATTTCTCTGTAGGAACTTCAGGCTGAAACCGACTGGAAAGCGCTAAAGTGGTCAGCAGTAGTAGTGGTGGTGGTTTTAGTATTATTTTTTTAATGTATTTATGTATTTATTTATTTATCTATTTATTTATTCATACCACTTTATGTCACAGCAGATTTCTCTGTAGGAAATTCGGGCTGAAACAGACTGAAAAGCACTACACTGGTCAGCAGTAGTAGTAGTGTTGGGGGGGAGGGGGGGGGGGGGGGTACTGTTTGTTGTGCGAAATCTTATCTAAAAAGGAAAAAAAAAAATCTCAAATTCGCCACCAAAACCAAAACAACCTAGCCCCCCCCCCCCCCCCCCCCCCTCTCTCTCTCTCTTTCTTTGAAACTTGATATATGCATAAAAAAAAAAAAAGAAGTGGCAACTGAATTTTGAGGTAAATGTTTATTTATTTATTTATCTATTTATTTATTTATATGACTTAATGTCACAGCAGATTTCTCTGTAGGAAATTTGGGCTGCTCTCTCTCTCCCTTTTCTTTTCTTGTCAAAAATCTGAGCACATTACTCCTCTCTTGCAATCTCTCCACTGGCTGCCTGTGCCACAGAGAGTAAACTATAAGATCAGTACTCTCTGTTATAAATGTCTTCACAAAACAGCACCCTCCTACCTCTGTGAATGTCTTTATCCGTACACTCCTTCTCGTTCCCTCCGCTCTGCTGCAGATACCCTGCGCTTACAAATACCTAGATTCAATCAATCCACTGTTGGCCGTCGCTCTTTCTCTGTTTCTGGTCCAGTGATCTGGAATGATCTCCCTCTGTCCCTTCGTAAAAAGCCTACCTATGACACATTTAAATCCAGCCTCAAGACACACTTATTTCAAAGCTAAGACTTTCCTATCCTGTTTCATCTTCTGCCCCTGCTCTCAACAGCCGAAATATCCACCACCCTGCCAAAGTGTTTAACCTCTGTGTGTGTGTGTGTGTGTGTGTGTGTGTGTGTGTGTGTGTGTGTGTGTGTGTGTGGTGTGTGTACATTGGCTTCATTAAAAATCTAAATTGTTGTTGGCTGCATGTGCAAGAATTGGTTGAATGCAAGCGCTTTGATTTGTTTTGCAAGATATAGCGCTATATAAATTCCATTTATTATTATTGTCAGACCGAGATCCGCCAGTCGATTGAAAAAGTGCTAAACTGGTCAGCAGTAGTGATGGTGGCGGTACTGTTTGTTGTGCAAAATCTTATCTAAAAAAGAAAAAAAAATCTTAAATTTGCCACCAAAGCCGAAACCACCTCGCCCCCCCCCCCCCCCCCCCATTCCTCTCTCTTCCTTTCAAACTTGATATATTTTTTGATTTGATTTGTTTTCACACACACACACACACACACACACACACACACACACACACACACACACACACACACACAAACACACACACACACACACACACATACTTAGACACCCAGACAGACAGAAAAAAAAAACCCACAAAAATTCTTTAAAAACCCAAAGAAAGAATCCCGAAACCAATGTAAAAAAAAAAAAAATTCTTCAAAATTTCAGAGCAAGTCCAGCATGCACAGCATCACACCCGTCGTCATCGACTCCCCCTCCCTGCCGACACTAAAACCGACAACAACAACAACGATGACGACAACGAAGATGAAGGGGGATTCACCAGCAAAGGATGCTATCACCATTCGCCACAGGACGAAGACAGACCAGAGTCCAGAATGGGATTCGTCCCTATGGAGAAAGATGGAGGAGGAGCTGGGAACAGCCCTAGAGGGGACAGATGCAAAAGCGCCGCCAGCAATAGAGAAGTAAGATTCTTAAGATGAAGAAGATTAGAAGATTAAGAAGTAAGATTAAGATTAGAAGTAAGATTAAGTAAAATTCCCTGTATTATTAGATTCTGTGGCTGTCCAACACCACTCAGTCAAGTGTGCTATATTTAGCGTGCCCTTTCCTTTTACCAAGGAGTCCAAGTGTGGTCAGTCAGTTCCTGCTATAATTAGCACAAGCTGGCCCCCATCTGGGATGGGATAGGATGGATTGATAAGCCGCTGAGAGGAGCTGAAAGTCCGGGGGGAAACTGACTGACAGCTGTGTGCTGGGGGCCAGTTGTTTGTGTCTTTATTTTTATCTATTTATTTATTTGTTTGTTTGTTTGTTTATTTATTTATTTGTCTATCTATCTATTTATAACATCCGCGAATGGACAGGCCTAGAACTCAACAAAATTTTGGAAAAGCAGAACAGAGAGAGGAATGGAGGGAACTGGTAATCAAGTCTTCAGGGGTGCCCCCACGGTCGCCAGACTAAGGGATAGATAGATAGATAGATTTATTTGTTTGTTCTTTGGCTAGAGTTCTGAGCTACACCAATGGTGAGACTTATGTGTCACAGCGCACAAATCCAACATCACTCAGTCAAGTGTGCTGTATTTAGCTCGCCCTTTCGTTTTACCTAGGAGTCCAAGTGTGGTCAGTCAGTTCCTGCTATAATTAGCACAAGCTGCTAACCCCATCTGGGCTGGGATGGGATGGATTGATAAGCCGCTGAGAGGAGCTGAAAGTGGAGGAAACTGACTGACAGCTGTGTGCTGTGGGCCAGTTGTTTTTGTCTTTATTTTCATCTATTTATTTATTAATTTGTTTGTTTATCTATTTATTTAGCTATTTATAACATCAGCGAATGGACAGGCCTAGAACTCAACAAAACTTTGAGAGAGGCAGAACAAAGAGAGGAATGGAGGGAACTGGTTGTCAAGTCTTCAGGGGTGCCCCCACGGTCGCCAGACTAAGGGATAGATAGATAGATAGATTTATTTATTTATTTATTTGTTCTTTGGGCTAGAGTTCTGAGCTACACCAATGGTGAGACTTATGCGTATGTGACTGGTTCCCCTAACCCCCCCACCCCCACCCCACCCCACCATTTAGGTAGCCACATTCCAACTTCGGGGATGTAGTTGTTATAATTCTGTTGTGGACTGGGGGAGGGGGGAGGGGGGGTGTTCTAGTGGTTAGAGCATTGTACTCATGATTTGATGGCCTGGGATCAATCCACCTCTGAGATGCCTGTTCAAGGGGATTTTCACCCTGGAGTTTCCATTAGTACTGACTCTACTCACCTGAAAGTCCTTTGTATGAGACTGTATGTGAAGCTCCACTACATAAGGAGTCGCATTGCACCAGAGGTCAATTTTTAGCTATTGGCAACTAAGGCATAAAATATAGATTTTGAGTTTTAAATAGATTTACATTCAGTAACTTTTTTTTCTGCTAAATTTCCAAGTATTACTAACAAATACGATGTGGAAGGATTTTGTGCTTTTTTTTCCTGTTGGAAGAAAAAGGAGAGCTTTTTGAATTTGCCAAACTTTTAACTGGCTTTTTCTCCAAAACGGGGTGTCACCGATCACCTGGAGACTAAAACACGTGTATCTCAGAAAGTAATAAAGATAATTGAAATGTAGTTTTTTTGGCGTCATGTTCAGAATGATCTCTTTCAGATTACACTTCAATCTCATTTTCTGAACTTTGACCCTTATCCATGATTTTTGCGTGCACTGACACGTATGTCTAAATCCAACAGGGAGGAAGGATCAGCCAGCGTCCCCCTAGTGGCAAGAGGAGACCACTCAGCGCTGCCAGTAAAACCCTCAACAGACCACCGTCTGCTTCCAACAGACAGCAGCGACAGGTCAGTCGCTTCCCTTTGTTGACCTCATTCTCATTATCAATTTTTTTTTTTTTTACTGATAGCTCAGCAAAACTGATCAGAGCCCCCATTTGTGTGTGTGTGTGTGTGCATGGTTGCCAGTTGGATGGGTGACCGTTTGCTTGCCTTGACTTCAGTACAATCCTCCCAGTTCACCCAGCTGTCAATGGGTACCTGCCCTCTTTAGGGTCAGGGAAGGTAAAGCAGCGAGGGAGAGGAGATGGGCACCGCCCTCAATATGCTGGCCCCTAGAGAAGCTGAGGTCTCTGAAGCCTCGCTCCCCTACGACCGCACAGGTTGTAGGACACCTTTACCGTACCTTACTTTTTGTTATACTGTTGAACAAATAAGTGTGTACATATCATTTTTTTCGTTTGTTTCAGGTTGTGAAAGAGAGTGTGCAGAATAAAAGGCGCCCCATGTCTGCCTCTTCCACTAGATCACATCCTCCCAGGTGGGTCACATTGAAACCATCACACATCACAGCATTTCTCCTGTCACCTTCACCTGCCTCACCAGTAAACCCTCAGGTCCTGGGTTCAATTCCCAGCCTTGCCCTTTTATTCCCTGGTTAAATCGAACTGAATGGCAAAGTCCTTTTTGTGAGACTGAACTGAAGCCCTGTGTGCAAATTCACGCAGAACGTCTTGCATGCACATCAAAAATCTTATCTTCCTTTTGAAAGTGTAGACTGTTTTGTGCTGGTAGGAATGGTTAACAACATTTTTTTTTTTTAATGCATGTGTACAGGTGTCATGTTTAGACACTTTACCCAAAAGTTGGAACATGGCTACTTAAATTGTGGGGGGGGGGGGGGGAAAAATGGTTGCATATGCAACATTCTCACCATTGGTGAACCTTGGAGCTGTAGCTAAGAAACAAAAAAAGAAAAACAAAGTATCCTGCGATTGTGTTGTACTGGAGTGGAAAACATGGGCAGAGACTACAGCTACATTATGGCTCTCACACACACACACACGGTCATGTGTGCTCACATAACATACATACTGGATGTAAAAAAGCACACGAGTGCTTATTCCCTTATCATCGATATAAAAGGATCAATAAATAAATAAATAAACGTTCAACAACAAAGAAGAAGAAGAATTGAAAAAAGTATGGGGATGATTTCTGCTTCATATTTTTTATTGCACAGCTCTGCTGACATCCATCGAGCCAATGCTGCAGTCCAGGCACTGCGCAGTGAGAGAGAGGCTGCCACTAAAGCCTCCTCCTCAAGGACTGGTTCTCACTCAGCAGGGACTGAGCGTAAGTTCATGTGTGTGTGTGTGTGTGTGTGTGTGTGTGGTGTGTGTGTGTGTGTGTGTGTGTGTGTGTGTGTGTTTGTGTGTGTGTGTGTGTGTGTGTGTGTGAGAGAGAGAGAGATTCTGTGCATGTGTGTGTGAGTGAAAGAGAGAGAGAGAGAGAGAGAGAGAGAGAGAGAGAGAGAGAGAGAGAGAGAGAGAGAGTGTGTGTGTGGGTGTGTGTGGGTGTGTGTGGGTGGGCGAGTGTACTTGTGTTTGTGTACATAACTGCTTATGTATATGTGTGCATGTGCATGCATATATATGTGCATGTATACATGTGTGCATGCATACATGCATGTGTATGTGTGTCTGTGTTTGTGTGCATGCATACATGTATGTGTGTGTCTGTATGCATGCATACATATACGTGTGTGTCTGTGTGCATGCATACATGTGTGTGTCTGTGTGCATGCATGCATGTATGTGTGTGTTTATGTGCATGCATACATTTATGTGTGTGTGTGTGTGCATGCATGCATGTGTATGTGTTTGTGTGTTTATGTGTATGTGCATACATACATGTATATGTGTGTCAATGTGCATGCATACATGTATATGTGTGTGTGTCTGTGTCTGTGTCTGTGTCTGTGTGCATGCATACATGTATGTGTTTGTATGCATACATGTATGTGTGTGTCTGTATGCATACATGTCTCTATGTGTGTGTGTGTGGTGGTGTGTGTGTGTGTGTGTGTGTGTGTGTGTGTGTGTGTGTGTGTGTGTGTGTGTGTGTGTGTGCGCGCGCGTGCATACATGTGTGTGTCTGTATGCATACATGTATGTCTCTGTGTCTCCATGTGTTTCAGGTCATTACGCATCCTACAGCAGGTCAGGGGGTCAGAGCAGAGGGCAGTCAGCATCGCGGGGACCTAAGCCTGTCTTCCTCAACAGCAAGAACCCAGACCTGGAGGTAGGGGGGTTGGGAGTGGGCCCCGAAACTCTTGTGTACATACTTGTGTTTTCTAGGGGTGAGAGCAGCCCAGTGGTTACACCGTCACACTTGTTGTCCTGTGATGTTGTGTTTTCTAGGGGTGAGAGCAGCCCAGTGGTTACACCGTCACACTGTTCGTCCTGTGAGGTTGTGTTTTCAAGGGGTGAGAGCAGCCCAGTGGTTACACCGTCACACTTGTTGTCCTGTGATGTTGTGTTTTCTAGGGGTGAGAGCAGCCCAGTGGTTACACCGTCACACTGTTCGTCCTGTGAGGTTGTGTTTTCAAGGGGTGAGAGCAGCCCAGTGGTTACACCGTCACACTTGTTGTCCTGTGATGGTGACTGTGGCTTGTGTTGGTTTGAGTCTCTGCTGAGACCTGTCCTGCCTTTTGGAAGAGTAAGCCATTGTGTGCTGGTAAGAGTGGATGACAACCAAAACAAAAAACCCCAAAAATCATGCATACAGGTGTCTTTATAGACACCATACCCAAAGTCGGAATGTGCATTGTAAATGGTGGAGGGAAAGAAACCAGTCACATACCCAATAATCAAAGGGGTAAATAAACAGTTACATACATATGCAAAAAATCTCACCATTGGTGAACCTCAGATCTCGAGCTGAGAACCGCCCAAAAAAAAAAAAAAAAAAAGTTTGTGGCAAGAGATGTGTGTGTGTATCTATGTGTGTGGTGGCAGTGAAGTGACCATTGTCAGTGTGGCCTGTGCTGCTGTTCAATTTCCTTTAACGTCTTTTCACAAACTGTGAAAGTAGATGGGAATTAGAGAGACAGAGAAAGACAGAGGGGGAAGGGTGTGTGAATGTCAGGGGAGGAGGGTGTAGTTGGTAATATATGGAAGATGGAATTTCAGGGGATCAGTAGGGCCTACATGTGGATTGATGAAAAACCTTAACGTTACTTACCTACTAAACTACAATGAACAAAAAGGAAAATGCAGTTCTAACAATTCCTAAGAAAAACAGTAATTCCAACGAAAAAAAGGTAAGGTAATTTCACATGAGAAAAAAAGTTGTAAGTAGCTCCTCCCCCCCCCCCCCCCCCCCCCCCCCCCAAAAAAAAATAAAAAGAAAGAAACAACGCCAACAACAACAAAACCACCAAATAATTATTATAAAAATTTTAAAAAGCTACCCCCACACCTACCCCCAACAAAAGCAAAACAAACAAAATCAAACATAAACAAAAGACTACCCAACCCCCCAAAACAAGAACGAAAATTGCCAACAACAACAGCAGCAAACGAGAAGCCAATTATGAGCACCTGTGTTGCTGCTGTGTCTTCTCTAGGTGGACGACACAGAGTCCATGGAGGAATGCAAAGAAATCCAAACACGCCTGGCGCGATACGGCATCGACGTCAAACCTCAGACCTTGGAGAGGTCGGTTTACCACTGATGATGATGATGATGATGATGATGATGATGATGATGATGATGATGATGATGATGATAATGGTGGTGATGGTGGTGATGGTGGTGGTGGTGGTGGTGGTGGTGGTGGTGGTGGTGGTGGTGGTGGTGGTGGTGGTGCATGCTACAGCATTGACGTCAAACCTCAGACCTTGGAGAGGTCGGTTTATCACTGGTGGTGATGGTGGTGGTGATGGTGGTGATGGTGGTGGTGGTGGTGGTGGTGGTGGTGGTGATGGTGGTGGTGGTGGTGGTGGTGGTGGTGGTGGTGAGGGTGAGGGTGTGGTGGTGGTGGTGGTGGTTGGTGGTGTGGTGGTGGGTGGTGGTGGTGGTTGGTGGTGGTGGTGGTGGTGGTGGTTGGTGGTGGTGGTGGTGGTGGTGGTTGGTGGTGGTGGTGGTGATGGTGGTGGTGGTGGGTGGTGGTGATGGTGGTGGTGGTGGTGGTGGTGGGGTGGTGGTGGTGGTGGTGGTGGTGATGGTGGTGGTGGTGGTGGTGGTGGTGGTGGTGTGGTGGTAAAGATGATGAGGAGGAGGACAACACTGATAGTGATAATAGCAGCAGTAACAGCAACAGTGGCAACAAGAAAAATAGTAATATGCTGCTGCTGCTGCTGATGATGATGATGATGGTGATGATGATGACAATGATGATGATGATGACGACGACGACGACAATGATGAACACAACAATGATGAACATGACGATGATTATGACAACGAAGACTGCCCTGCTTTCTGAGCATTCAATCAAGAAGATTGGAGGTCTTTCTTTCTTTTAAAACATTTTTTGCCTCTGTTTTTCCTTGAAGACTGAATGCTATAAATAAAGTCTTTGTGTAATATATCTGTTAAGTCATTCTAAAGTAGTTGATTCGTAGTGATCTGTTTAGTCATTCTAAAGGAGTTGATAGTGATCTGTTAAGTCATTCTAAAGTAGTTGATTCATAGTGATCTGTTTAGTCATTCTAAAGGAGTTGATTCATAGTGATCTGTTTAGTCATTCTTAAGTAGTTGATTCATAGTGATCTGTTAAGTCATTCTAAAGTAGTTGATTCATAGTGATCTGTTTAGTCATTCTAAAGGAGTTGATAGTGATCTGTTTAGTCATTCTAAAGGAGTTGATAGTGATCTGTTTAGTCATTCTAAAGGAGTTGATTCATAGTGATCTGTTAAGTCATTCTAAAGGAGTTGATTCATAGTGATCTGTTTAGTCATTCTGAAGTAGTTGATAGTGATCTGTTTAGTCATTCTAAAGTAGTTGATAGTGATCTGTGTAGTCATTCTAAAGTAATTGATAGTGATCTGTGTAGTCATTCTAAAGTAATTGATAGTGATCTGTGTAGTCATTCTAAAGGAGTTGATAGTGATCTGTGTAATCATTCTAAAGGAGTTGATAGTGATCTGTTTAGTCATTCTAAAGTAGTTGATAGTGATCCATTTAGTCGTTCTAAAGTAATTGATAGTGATATGTTTAGTCATTCTAAAGTAGTTGATAGTGATCTGTTTAGTCACTGTACAGTAGTACAATGTGATCTGTCCAGTCATTCTAAAGGAGTTGATTCATTGTGATCTGTCCAGTCATTCTAAAGGAGTTGATTCATTGTGATCTGTCCAGTCATTCTAAAGGAGTTGATTCACAGTGATCGTTGCATTGCAGGGCCCTGTTTCCACCCACAGGAAAGACCCTGTATTACCAGGTGGATGCCCAGCTACCCGCCTCCACCTCCTATGGGTATGTGTGGGTGGGTGGGGGGGTGAGGTGTGTGTGTGTGGTGGGTGTGGTGTGTGTGTTGTGTTGTGTTGTGTTGTGTTGTGTTGTGTTGTTGTTGTGTGTGTTTGTGTGGTGTGTGTGTGGAGTGTGTGGTTTGTGTGTGGGTGTGGGGGGGGGTGAAGGTGTGTGTGTGTGTGCGTGCATGTATATGTGCGTGTGCGAGTGTACATGCATAAATAATAGCGGTTATATGTCTTTTCTAGTCAATGGTTTTAATAACATTGTATCCATACATTCAGACAGACAGACAGACAGGCAGGTTGGTAAGTGATTGATTTGATTTGATTTATTCTTTTATATCAAGGATAATGGAGTAAGCACCCTTGTGGGGTTTTTCATCCAGTCCCCGTGTGTATGCAGTTTTGCAAATGTCATCTGTTCCCACCGGCAAGTGTCTAGATAGTTGAAGTCACAGACAGTTAGGAACCATTGGTTCTCTCATGCATACTCATATTTGCAGACATTCACACACTCTTCTTCTGCACTCTTCAGCTGTAGTCTGTTTGACACAGAGTTATAGTCTTCCTGGCAAAATTGCTGCATGTGTTTACTGTTTAGTTTTTTTTTCATAAAAAAATATCTTGATGAATAATGATTGATTTTTCTTAAATGTGATCTTTAATTATACAAAAAAGTGACCTTTCATTTAAGCACTTATGCACACCACACATGCATACACCCATATAAGCATGCATGCATGCACGCACACACACACACACACACACACCACACACACACACACACACACATACAGACACACACACACACACACACACACACACACACACACACACACACACACACACACACACACACACACACACACACACACACACACACACACACCTTTTCTCACTTCATGAAATTTTTTCCACACTTTTTTAAGATCTGTATGACTTGATATTTCACTGGAACAAAATGATGACCAAAATTGTCGCTTTGCCTGAGCTATAACCATATTGCTGTAATTTTTGGCCTGCTTCTGTTTTTCATGGTTTTCTAATGTCTTATTTTTTAGATACGTTTTGAACCTCCAACGTTTATTTGTCACCGCTTCCTCACAAGCAGGTGTCCACCAAACATTCCCTGAACACTTCCTTGATTTTAGCGATTTAATAGTGGGGATAGATTGGTAAGCAGCTTGAATAATGGCATTAGTAAAGGTGGAATAAAATTGCCCAGTTAAATTTAAAAACAATGAATTTCCCTCCAATGCAGAAAAGGCGGAGGCTTTTGCAGATATGTTTTCAGAGTCCATGCGTATTGAAGGTCTCTCACTTAAAAGCAGTAAATACAGAAAAGCTGAAGAGAACAAAATAGAATATGAAGACCCAGTTTCTAATCATACTGAATATATTAATGCCCCAATAACAATCAATGAAGTAAAAGATGTATTATTTTCTCTTCCTAGTAAGAAAACTTCTGTTGGTTTAGATGCCATATCCAATGATATGCTTAAACATTTACCGGAAAAATTCATTATTCTGTTGCATAAACTTTTTCAAAGGTGTTGGACTGAAGGTATTATGCCAATAAACTGGAAGCAGTCTATCATTGTTCCCATTCATAAGCAAGGGAAGCCTAAAACTGATAAAAGTAGTTACAGACCCATAGCCCTGACTTCTAACACAGGTAAGCTTATGGAGAGAATAATTCTAAAGAGGCTTGTATATTATTGTCAAAAAAATAAAGTAGTTCCTGTAAATCAAGCCGGCTTTCAAAAAGGCAGATCTGCTATTGATAATCTAGTTAAGCTAACAACACAAATCAAGCAACAGTTTGCCAGAAGAAAAAATGTACTTGCAACATTTTTTGATGTCAGAAAAGCCTACGACCAAGTTTGGCATGCTAAATTGCTGCATAAATTAAAGACTATTGGCTTTTCTGGGCATCTCTATCATTATATCAAAAGTTTTTTATGTAACAGAAGTATGCAAGTAAGAGTAGGGAATACGTATTCACACACTAGGTCACTGCACATGGGTTTACCACAGGGTTCTGTTATAGCCCCGTTTCTATTTAATATACTGTTATATGACTTACCAACAAAACTGTCTAACGATGTAATCCTAGTACAATATGCTGATGATATATGTATATGGATGAATGTCACTATGAAGCGCAGTACAACAAAGAGGATGATTAATTATACTAGAAAGATTTATCAAAAAGAGCTAGATCATTTATATAAATATATTTTTGAAAATGGTCTGACATTATCCACAGAAAAAACACACATTATGCTTTTTAACAATGGCAATGATCCAGATACACTACCACAGTTTATGATTGGAGGGGAAACAATTCAGTACACAAATACTGTAAAATTTTTAGGTATTTTACTAACATCAAAGTTGACCTGGAATGCTCATATTGGATACATTTTAAACAAAGCAAGAAAATGTATCAACTTTCTTAAAATGGTTAGTAGACAGTCATGGGGACAAGATATCTTCACTCTAAAATGCTTGTCTATGTCACTTATACGTTCCAAACTGTCTTATGGACAAGAAGTCTTTTTTAGTGCTCCAAATTATTTACTTAAAAAACTCCAAAGTTTAGACAGTAAGGCATACAAACTTGCACTTGGTGTGCCATTCCATGCATCCACCATAGGAACTTATAACGAAATTGGGGAACTTCCCTTAGCTGAATACCGACAACTTTTATGTGCCAAATATGTGTTACGGAGCACAGCAAATGAAAATTTTGTTTCTAGTGAGTTACAAGTTCAAGCTGAAACGAATTTTCCGAAAAGAGCCAGACATATTTCGTGTTTAACGCCTATTGGCACTTATGTATCAGACCTTTTTAAAAAATCTGAACTTAATCATTATGACTTAGAAACACAAAAAGAAGCTTTACCATGTCCTTCATGGGAAATAAATAAAGCATGTTTTGACATAGAATGTACAAATGGAAAAAAGAAAGAAAATCAAAATATCATGGTTGCAGATGTCCGATCACATATCGAAAATAAGTATGCTAAATTCTTAAAAGTATACACAGATGGATCTGTCTTAGAAAACCATGAAACAGGTTCAGCATTCGTCATACCAGCATTTAAAACAGAGAAATCATACTATCTTGGTAAACATCATTCAATATTTACAGCTGAATTAATTGCTATTCTTATGGCTCTTAACCACATTCTTAATTTTCCATTTTTCATTATTCCTATTTTGCTCTGTGTAGACTCTAAGTCCGTACTGTATGCTATAAAATCCCCAAATTCCAAGAAAGTATCCAGAATTATTTTTGAAATTAAATACGTCATACACCTTCTAAGTTTAAGAGGTATTCCGGTTCATTTTTGTTGGGTACCTTCACATGTTGGAATATTTCCAAACGAGTGGGCTGATAGAGCTGCAAAAAAGGGGGCAAGACATGTTTTGGAATCAATAGAACATGTTCCCTTATCTCTACAGGAGGGATACCGCATATTAGAACAAAAGTCATGGAGTAAGTTGAAAGAATCTGTTCAATTCAAGGAACAATGTCTAAAGAATGGTTTGACTAGTTCCCTTATTTCATGTTACATGTCTCCCTCTAAAATACAGTCTAGTGTTATAACCACAAGAAGAGTAAATGCATTGTATTTTAGAATGAAATTAAATGCATTCATCACAAAATTTTGTAAAAATGTCAATTGTCTATGCGGAGATCATATTACAAATACTCATATCATATTTGAGTGCCCAATTGTAAAGCCCTTCTTACCTGTATTTTTCGAGCAGTCTCTGAAAAAAGTTTTTGAAAATTCAAAGTTAGCCTTTGCCATTGCTAGATGTTTATTGCACAGTCCACTTGAATATTTGTTGTAGTTACATTATTGATGTTTAATGTTCCCATTTTGTTAAATTTAAACTTTTCTCATGTCTAAGATTTTTTTTTTTTTTTTTTTTTTTTAATTTTTTTTTTAAAATAAGTATTATTACCTTTTCATGTACAAAAACATCCACCCACACGCTAATTCTTCAGTCTTTTCTTCTCCCACTCCTTCCACTCCCTTCTTCAACTTCTTTACTTTCCACTTTCCTCGTCTAATATCACTGAGTGTTAACAGACGTTAAATTGAAGACAACAACAACAACAACACACACACACACACACACACACACACACACACACACACACACACACACACACACACACACGCACATACACACACACACACACACACACACACTACACCACACACACATACATACACACATGCACACACACACTCTCTCTCTCTCTCTCTCTCTCTCTCTCTCTCTCTCTCTCTCTCTCTCTCTTCTCTCTCTCTCTCTCTCTCTCTCTCTCTCTCTCTCTCTCTCTCTCTCTCTCTCTCTCTCTCTCTCTCTCTGAATGAGTGCACCTTTCTCACCTTATTATATGTAGTGTACTGTCGCATTTCTCTTACCTTATTATATGCAGTGTACTTATTTCCGTATGTTGTTTGGTACTGCGTATAGTTTTATTGTTTAATATCTTTTATTTTGATGTTATCCCTGAAAAGGGCGGGGACTGGATGTAAAAAAGCACATGTGTGCTTATCTATTATCCTCGAATAAAAGAATTTGCCTTGCCTTGCCTTGCCTTGCCTTGTCTCTCTCTCTCTCTCTCTAAATTTGTGTTTCATGCAATCAATAGGCGGAAAAAGTACTCTATTAGGTAATCCTGTGATGTACATCTGTCTAAACATGTTCACCTTTATCTATATCGCGTATTATCAAGAATGTGTGCTACAACATGATTGTTTTTCCTTTTTTTCTTGTTTTTCCTTTTTTTCCTTATCTGCCCCTCTTATACTAATGTCTCTGATTTTGATCATTACAGTAAAAGTGAAATGTAAAATATGGTTAGACAACTGTCCTGAAGACTTGAACTGTAGTAGGTATGAAATGTACATAAGCTTAAGATGTCTAGTGACTGTAGAATACAGATAGGTGCTATTATGTGAGATATTTTCCTATTTTCCTTTCTATATTGTATTGTGGCCCAAGGCCGATGTGCAATTAAATCATTTCAGTGTTCAGTGTTCAGTGTTCTCTCTCTCTCTCTCTCTCTCTCTCTCTCTCTCTCTCTCTCTCTCTCTCTCTCTCTCTCTCTCTTCTCTCTCTCTCTCTTCTCTCTCTCTCTCTCTCTCTCTCTCTCTCTCTCTCTCTCTCTCTCTCTCTCTCTCTCTCTCTCTCTCTCTCACACTTCCAAATGAACAAAGATATAAAAAAAAAAAAATTAAAAAAGACCCCAAAACCCCAACTTATTTCTCTTTTCACAATGTCCAAAACAAAAACAAAAAAGAAAAATGTGGATAATTCTGAAGAAGGACACAAAAGAACACTCACTCACTTTGCTCTGCTGTCAGATTGCTGAGTCATCCTCGATACTGGCTCCCTGAGGAGCACAAGAGGCTGAGGATAGCAGAGAAGAAGTTGGGTAAGTGGCAAGATCCTTTGGTGTGGTGTGGTGTGGTGTGGTGTGGTGTGGTGTGGTTGGTGTGGTGTGGTGTGGTGTTGGTATGGTGTGGTTGTGGTGTGGTGTTGGTTTGTATGGTGTGGTGTGGTATGGTGTGGTGTGGTGTTGGTGTGGTAGTGTGTGTGTGGTGTGTGTGTTGTGTTGGTGTGGTGTGGTGTGGTATTTATTTATTTTTTTTTAATTCTTTTATATGGAGGATAATAGAATAATAGATCCTTTGGTGTTGTGTTGGTGTGGTGTTGTGTGGTGTGGTGTGTTTTGTGTTTTTGTCCTGTGCTGTGTTGTGTTGGTAGGGTAGGGTAGGGTAGGGTAGGGTAGGGTAGGGTGTGGTGTGGTGTGGTGTGGTGTGGTGTGGTGTGGTATGGTATGGTGTGGTATGGTATGGTGTGGTGTGGTGTGGTATGGTGTGGTATGGTATGGTATGGTGTGGTGTGGTGTGGTATGGTGTGGGTATGGTATGGTGTGGTGTGGTGTGGTATGGTGTGGTGTGGGTGTGGTATGGTGTGGTGTGATATGTTTTGTGTTTTTACCTAGTGCTGTTTATTGTTTGGTGTTATGTTGGTATGCTTTGTGTTTTTGTCTTGTGCTGTGTATTGTTTGGTGTTATGTTGGTATGGTGTAGTATGGTATGTTTTGTTTTTGTCTTGGTGTGTTGGTATGGTGTGGTGTGTTTTGTCATCCATTCCTACTGGCACAAAATGGCCTACTCTTCTGAAAGGTGGAACAGGTTCTTAACGTGTGTGTGACATGTTCTGTGCGCATTTGTACACAGGGTGTCAGTTTATAGTTTCATCTGAAGGACTTTAACGTTCAGTTTGATTTTCTTGTCAAACTGGAGTAAAAGGGCACAGGTTAAAAACTCATTCCACTTTTCAGAAGAGTAGGCCATTTTGTGCCGGTAGAAATGGATGACAGCATTTTAAAAAGCACATGCACACAGATGTTATGTTTAGACACCATTCCTGAAGGTGGAATATGGCTACCTAAATGGTTGGGGGGGGGGGGCTGGGGGGGGGGGGGAGATCGGGCACATACGTAAAAATCTCACCATTGGTGACCCTTGAAGCTCTAGCTGAGGAATGAAAAAGAAGAAAGAGTATTGTGACCATTCCCATTGAGGCAATAACATAGCTATGTCAGCAGCAGAAGAAAAAAAAATGATAACAGAAGATCTCGTTCATTTGTTAGCTTTATCAGTTTTCAATTTCTTCCATTTCAGTTTCAATCTTTTTTTTTTTTTTAATTGGTTTCTAGTTTTTAACTCATAAAAACAAGCGTTACTAGAAAGAAACCAACTCTTGTTAATAAGGGTTAAAAAGAGAGAGAGAGAGAGAGAGAGAGAGAGAGAGAGAGAGAGAGAGAGAGAGAGAGAGAGAGAGAGAGAGCTAGAGAGAGAGAGAGAGAGCTAGAGAGAGAGAGAGAGAGAGAGAGAGCAAAATAAAGTAAGCTTACAAAAAAAAAAAAAAAAAAAACCCCAACAACCAACTAACTAACTAAACAACCAAGCAACAGCAAAGGCCCCCTCCCCCTCAAAAAAAAAGAAGAAAAAAAAAGAAACAAACAAAAATGGACGGTGGATGTATAAACCTAAGACTTTTTTCTTTCTTGTTTCAGCCATGGCGGAGTTGTCACTGTGGAAGCAGAAGAAAGCGGAAGAGCGGAAGGCTCGACTGGCTGCCGGGGGGAAAGAGAAGACGACGCCAAAGAAAGGAAAGAAGAAAGGAAAGAAAAAGCTGAAACGTCGCCAGAGCATTTGCTGACGTTGCGGAGGAAGACGGAAAGAAAGAAAGAAAGGAAGAAGATTCAGTGCTGTAGAATGGGTGAAGGATGGTGGAACAGTGAGTAGCAATAAAATTAGGGATGTTTGTATGCATGTATGTATATGTGTATAGATATATATGTACATATATATATATATATGTGTGTATGTATGTATATATGTATATATATGTATAGATATATATATGGAGAGAGAGTTATATATAGATATATATATATAGTTATATTGATAAAGGTATTATTCAGTAAACCATCCCCTGAGAAAGGCACAGAGCCAGAATATTGGGAAAAAATGTATGTACTTGTTGTCTCTTTTTTTGATATATATATATATAGATAGATATATAGATATATAGATATAGCTGTATATATAGAGAGATATCCAGAAAAGCTCCTTCAAAAGAAAATACACTTTTTTTATCTGCTTTTTTTTTGTAAAGAAAGGCTTTTGCTATTTTAGTTGATTTCTTTTATGTATTGCATTTTTTGGCTTTATGCATATATTTTTTATTTGGTTGCTATGTTTTGATATGGTGTTGATGACAACAAATATATGTCCCAAAAGGCAAGTTTGAAATTCTGCTGTTTGTATTTGTGATCACTTGAACTTTTTCTCTTTTTTAAAGATAGTATTTAATGTCGAATTTTGTTGTTTATGTTCTTAGTCTTTACTGTACTGCATTTTTAGTTCCAAATTTTAAAACTGAATTTTACTTTCCATTCAGAGAGAGAGAGAGAGAGAGAGGAGAGAGAGAGAGAGAGAGAGAGAGAGAGAGAGAGAGAGAGAGAGATTCTCAAGCTCATCTATACTGCATGACTTGATTTCAAGTCAAGGGCAGATGTTCTTTTTTTCTGAAAGTCTGTTGGCCCATTTCTTCTACAGTTTTCCTCAACTAGAGCTCTGAGGTTCACCAATGGTCAGAGTTTTGCATAATGCATTTTTGCAAAGCTGTCTTCTCAGATTGCTGTAAAATTTGGATGTTCATAAAAAA
>CM060341.1:31920598-31928098 GCA_030674155.1 Stramonita haemastoma | reverse complement strand
TGTTGTTTGTTTCAAAATGAATTGTCTATCTTGATTGTTGATGGAATTAAAATAAAGATAAAGCCCCAATGACCTCCCCCAAACTCACCTCTAAAACTGACAGCATTGATTGATGTATACATCTGAAATTTGGCCTTTTAGCTGATGCTGACAAGAAAAACACCCAAGTCAAGTTAGGCAGCGTCGAGCGTGGTTACCAGTTGAATGGGTGACCGTTTGCGTGCCTTGGCTTCAGTACAGTCCCCCCAGTTTACCCAGCTGTATATGGGTACCTGCCCTCTTAAGGGTCAGGGAAGGTAAAGCAGTGAGGGAGAGGAGATGGGTGCCGCCCTCAACTTGCTGGCCCCTAGAGAAGCTGAGGTCTCTGATGCCTCGCTCCCCTAGGTTATGGGACACCTTTACCTTTACAGTACTCTCAAGGCATTACTCAAATAGTTCGGCTATCGCCCAAACAATCTGCTTTTAATTTTTTGGTCATATTTATAGGTAAAGGCTAGGAAGGAAGGTGGCAGGATGGTTAAGATGTTCACCTGCTTTATGTAGACCTGAAAATGGAATTATTGAAATAAGAAATTTAGAAAAAAAGCAACTAAAAAAGCTGGTGCTGCTTTTGTGGCAATGCACTTGCCCTGGAGAGAGAAGCTTAAATTTCATGCATGTTAATTTTCTGTGACTGACAGTGAGGTACAAAAGAAAAAGTGTTAACAAAAATTCATCTTTCATTGTCTGAGATAACCCATTCTTTTTTTCTTTTTTTTTTTGGGGGGGGAGGGGGAAGAGGCCTTAACTTCTGCAATATGTATATATCCAGCAGTACTCATGCCACTCACTTCAACCTCACCATTCCTGCCCTGTCCAGGATCATTACTTTGTTGTATCCTCAGGTCAAAAACTCTCAGGGAGCTTATAAAATACGTGTTAAGCTGACACTAGGCCACAAGCCAGGAGGGCTCTGCACTACTGCTGCTGGGTCACTTATGTAAGTAGTGTTCAGTGGTGCCTGTTTTGATCCAAGATGTATACAGGACATCACCTAGTAATGTCTGTACTGATGATAATAATGTAATAAACAAAAAAAATATGTTAGCCTAGTTGTGGAGCCAGACTGAGTGAGGTGCATACCTCACATTATCAATATCAGTATGAATTCAGGAGAAAAGTAACTCCTTTGATTCGTTAACATCAGTAACAGTGCTTTTAGGTTTACCAACCTTAGAGATTATAGTCAGTATAGACTACAAGACATTTGTTACATTGTTGAAAATTAAAGCACAGTTATTCTCTTGATATGCCACACAAACGCTTGTTAACTTGACAAAGTTACAGTATACACATAATAAAACATTGAACAATAACACATACACATGCACAACAATTACTGCCAAAATCTTGGCCAAGAAGCTGCTTTCTTGCACCACAAAGTTCAACAAGCTGCACACAATACTTTATAAATGAAAAAAGTAGGATGGAATGATCCTTTCAACTTTAGTTCTCAAAAGTGTGTACAACATAAAAATTCAAAGACACACTGTAAGACATTGTCATGATAAACTGAACAATCAAACTGTATGATATGAATAATCAAAAACAAGTAAATAAACTAAAAAGAAAAAAAACTTATTGAACATCATAAACCATTTCAGTTGTTTAAAGGACAATAAATCATATGCACTTGTTTCAATAATGTTTCATGATTTTGAGCAGATAGGCAACCACAACATAGGCTTAATATATAAATACAACAACAATAATTGACAAGAAAGGCACATCCTTATGCATAACTTCAATTAGAAAAAAAATTGAAGGGAAAGGTGGAGGGTGGGTGAGGGAAAAATATATCACTAAATGAGCTCTCAAAATTATAAGACACAAAACAGTGAAAAGAATTGCTGAATGCAGCTTGAAAAAACAGATTTCCAAAATACCTGATCAACGTACTCTAGCCCTGAGCTGTGGTATTATCTACCACTATAAAATGATGCATATTGTTGTTGTTGTTGTTGTTTTATTGTGGCACAGTATAATGCCATGCACCCTTACAATGTTTAACCTGCTAAGTTTAAATTTTTTTCTCCTTTGCCGTAAAGCTCAAAAGCATCTATTTATGCCTGTCATATGCGTGAAAATATGTCGTGCTGCTGTTAAGCACCTGACATGTTGTCCAGCATATCCGACATCGACATGGGAGAGAATTACTATCTTTTAAGTCTTTCTGGGGGGAAAACAAGACAGGAGAATAAACCAGGAGGGCTGAAAATAGACAAGAAGGAGGTAACACTAACAGGAAGAAAAAGAACAAGCCAGAAACAAAGAGAAGGATAGAAAAGAGGGAATTCCTAGCACAGTTTTCTGAAGGTGGGGATGCAATTCATACTAATAGGCCTCCAGCAACCCCACAGGGGATGAGCAAGTGTTAAAACAATAAAAGCCCCACATACTCAACTAGGACATGGGGCGGGATAGCTCAGTGGTCAGAGCTGCTCACTTTCCCCCAGCCAGGTTAAGCAGTGTCGAGCGTAGTTGCCAATTGGATGGGTGACTAAACGTTTACGTGCCTTGGCTACAGTACAGTTTCCCCAGTTCACCCAGCTGGAAATGAGTACCTGCCCTCTTTAGGGTCAGGGAAGGTAAAGCAGCAAGGGAGAGGAGATGGGTGCTGCCCTCAATATGCTGGCCTCTAGAGAAGCTGAGGTTTCTGACACCTCGCTCCCCTATGACCACACAGGTTATGGGACACCTTTACCTTTTACCTACTCAACTAGACAGACCCTGTTAGCTGATAGGTGAGCAAAAAATGCAAGCTTGTCTCTCTTCACAAATCTAAAACTGGCCAAAACCTGAAGTCCAAGTCTCCAGCAAATCCCTACTTTCCAACAAGTTCAACCATCCACCAGTCAAATAATGATTGATTCAATGAATGAGTGGCTTACACAAATTACAGAGACTGAGAGAGCAAATAAAAAATATCTTCACATTCATAGGTGTAGCCAGGGCTGACAAACTTTGAGTTGGTCCAGCAAAAATAATTATGAGCATGACTCAGTACAAAAATGGCAAAATTTTATTAATGATGGCATTGCCAAATAAAACGTGATCTCACCCTCTTAAGCACTGAGAGTGTGACACACACCACATTAAATCTAGGAGAAAAAAAAATCCTATTTGGGCTCAAAATGTCCCAAACTGATAGAATTCAAACACTGATCATGTAACTAAAGTTCAAAATGTTTCAAGAACAAACTCTTAGGAACAATAAATGTACTCCATAACCTATATCCCATCAAATGAACATTTTAAATCATTATTAAATTACGAAAGTGACAATGAAACCACCTTCAAATGCTAAGACAGCAACTATTGTGTCTGTCATATATGTATTCGATCATGAACGAAAATGTGCTACACTGCCAGTAAGTGCCTGACAAGTCAGGCCCTGCGCATCTAACTTCTGCGATGGAGAGAATGTCTTCTCAGTCTTTCTGGTAAAAAAGGCAGGAGAATGGACCAAGAAGGCAGCAAATAGACAAGAAGGAGGTGGGATAAAGAAAAGGAGCAAGGCAGAAACAAAGAAAGGGACTGAAAAGAAAGAATTCCAAGCGCAAAATTTCCAGAAGGTGGGAATTACTATAACATAAATTCTGACACTGACAGGTCCCTGGCATCCCCAGGGGGAAATCAAAACTAGTTATTGCATGAGGTAGAGCTACCTGAAAAGTTAAAGTACAAATTATACACACCCTAGAATGAACACACACATGAATAACACACATCTACACACACACAAACACACACACACACACACACACACACACACACACACACACACACACACACACACACACACACAACACAACACAACACAACACAACACAACACAACACACACACACACACACACACATGAATGATGCATGAACTCATTTTTATACATGTACACACAAACACATTTTGCACAGTATCACTATACTATGCACATATAAATTTATTATTGTGTATATTTTGACATGATGATTGACCCATAACAGCTGTCACAGATAAACTTCACATGTCACACACACTGACAATGACACATTCACAAACTACACCACACAATAACTGATAAAATATCACAAACATACTATACTATAATATGCATATATATAATGCACTTGAACACAAGAACAGCCTGAGAACACAAACATGAGATAAGTACACAAGCAATTTTTGTTAACTGATGATGACTCGGGACTATCAGTATCAGTTTTAGTAAATCTGTGGTCTGGTGGTAACTCCCCTGCCTAGAAAGCAAGAAGTGCGGGTTCAATCTATGTTTGTGCCCAAAATTTTTCCCCCATCCACAAGACCATGAGTTGTGGTCTGGCTGCTAGTCTTTCAGATAAGATAGTGAATTGAGGTACTATGTCCAACTTGCATTCAGTCCACATAAAAGAACCGGTGGCAACAAGAGTATTGTCCCCAGCAATTTTTTTTCTAAAGAAAAGCTACTCTAACTGGGACACAAAATATATGATGTACACTAAGGACAATGAAAAGACATAAAAGGGTGGCGTTGCTCTTGTGGTGATGTATTCTGTCTGAGGTGAGCAGCCTGAATTTTATACCTGTAGAAAATTCTTCTGCCATGACCTAAAATGGTATAAAATACATACATACATATATATACATATATATATATATATATATAATATATATATATATATATATATATATATATATATATATATATATATATATATCATCCTGTACAGACCATTCATACAAAGCTTACTGACAATGTGGATTTCTTTTTTGTAACAAATGTAGTGTGTGTGTGTGTGTGTGTGTGTGTGTGTGTTTTATTTTATTTATTTATTTATTCTTTTATATCGAGGATAATGGAATAATATTGTGCTTTTTTTCATCCGGTCCCCGTGTGTATGCAGTTTTTGTAAAATACTGTCATCTGTTCCCACCGGCACACAATGGCCTACTCTTACGAAAAGCGGAACAGGATTTAATGTGTGCGCAACATGTTCTGCGTGCGTTCGCACACGGGGCCTCAGTTTAAAGTCTCATCTGAAGGACTTTTGGGGAGAGTGGAGTCAGCACTGATGTTAACTCCAGGAGAAAAATTTCCTCGACCGGACTCGAACCCGGGTCATCAAATTGCCAGCGCAATGTTCTGACCACAAGGCTATCCGTCCCCTGTCTTTTGTGTGTGTGTGTGTGTGTGTGTGTGTGTGTGTGTGTGTGTGTGTGTGTGTGTGTGTGTGTGTGTGTGTGTGTCTGTGTGTGTCTGTGTGTCTGTGTGTCTGTGTGTCTGTGTGTCTGTGTATCTGTGTGTGTCTGTGTGTGACAACAACAACTTTGTTAATAAATTTTACATTGTGAACAGCATGCATAGTATGCATCAAATGAAAATTCATTAACACACAGCACTAGGTTACAGACAACCTTGTAACAAGAACATCCACTTGATGAATATACTTTGCAATCATATAGGTCCATTTTTCTAACCCCCCCCCCCCTCCTCCCCAAAAAAACCCACAAAAAACTAAAGACAGAAAGAAAGAAGCAGGAATAATAAAATACTAACATCAGAAACTTCCGTCTGAAAAGCATGCGGGTCTTCACCATCACACAGATGAAACGAAATGCAGAATCCTACATCCCAATATCAAACCAAGCAAACAAAAACAACAACAACAACAACAACAAAACACCCAGATAACAAACCAAAATCAAACACTATCCCCCTACCCCCCTTTACCCCCACCCCCCACATCTTGACAACATCAATAAACTAGAAATTAAATGAAGTTTGCATTGCCTGCAGCTCAAGATGCTCCATCCTTTTCCCCACCACTTTGTCTGGCACCAGACCTGCCCAGGCCCTGTCTTTAGCTGTCATAAAATGTTCACTGGCTTTTCTGACTCCTCTGGAACTCGATTCCGTCCCCTGGCAGAGGGGATGAAATCCAGGGCAAGAGCCAGCACACTGTCCACTTCTGTCCAAACACCGCTTTGATGTTGTCCACCGCACCAAGATTGTACGTCTTCACCTTGTGAGTCTTCTCATACACTGTCTGCCCACTGACGATGTTGATGAAGTGATAACCCAACAGTGCTGTCGTCATGAGCAAAGCGATGATGCATAACGAGATCATGAACGCCATCGTCATGGTGACCATCTCCACCACTTGAAACATCCAGGCCAGAAGCGGCAAGACCAGAACGAACAGCGTCTTGAGAGAGTACTCCCCAAAGATGTGATACACGAAGTCCAGGTTCATGACCGAGGCATAAACGGCAGCTACCCAGATCCAGAAAATCATGACTATGAAATACCTTTGGTTGGTGTGCCCGATGCAGCAACCAGTAAAAGTGCAGTGGTGGTCACGTTTCAGGATGCACGTTTCACAGATTCCGCAATGAAAGGAGCGGGGTGGGGCGTTGCATTCGCACACGCTGCAGAAACGCCAGCCTGGTTTCAGTTTGCTTGGCAACATCAAGCCGCGGATACCGGTCTCAGTTATCAGAACCAATGTCAAGTTGCTGATCACGTTGACGTAAATAAACAAGGCAGCGGCAATATGCGTATAATACATAACAACGCTGTCATGAAAGCCATCGTACAGAAACTGCAGTACCACAAACAATTCGAAGATGAACACTCCATTAATACCTCCAAGAAGGACCAAGAAAGCAACCCAGTCCGTAGGGGTTTTTGGAAGGCGTCGTCGGAGAAATTGGGGGAAATTCGCCATGATTCACGAAGAGTGGCAAGCTCTCAACTGTTTGCTGTTGTGTTACTGATCTGTATGTGCTGTAATTTCGATGCGATCACTTGCGCAAGCGATCAAATTAAGCAATCGCTAATGGTAAGGTATAGGCGAGTCCAAACCCATTTCGCAAGGAACCATTTTGTGCAACCAGAGTAATGTACCTTAGTTGAAAGGTCATAGAGGTTACGTTCCGCAGATGATTGAAAAGTCTTGTAACATTGCGTAATTATGACAATGGAAACAGTCTGCTTATAAATTTCAGAGTAAGAAAAAAAAAAATAACGAGACGAAATATGATCACAGATATTGATCATTTTTGGTTCAGGAAACAAAATAATGTCAGATAACTAGTCTATACAGTAGTGATCTACAGAATCTTCACAATGATGAAGGCAGGAGAGAAGGGAAAGAATAAGAACTATGAAAAAAGAAAGTGATTGGTGGTAAACATAATTTTCAAAAAAGGAAAGGAAAAGAAAAAGGGCATCCCTTTTCCTAAACTCAGAAACTGTTTCTGCATATTATTTCAAGAAAGGGTCTCTGTCTTTCTCTCCGTGCCTTCTCTCTCTCACTCCCTCTCTTACACAGAGAGACTCTGGAGAGAGATAGTAGCTTTTGGGGGGTTATTCTTTTATTTCGAGGATAATGGAATAAGCACTCACAAGTGGATTTTTTTAATCCAGTCCCCGTGTGTATGCAGTTTTGTAAATTTTGTCATCTGTTCTTCTTCTTCTTCT
>CM060341.1:31905598-31915598 GCA_030674155.1 Stramonita haemastoma | reverse complement strand
GTGTGTGTGTGTGTGTGTGCGCGCGTGCGTGCGTGCGTGCGTGCGTGTGTGCGTGTGTATGTGTGTGTGCGTGGTGCGTGCGTGCGTGCGTGCGTGCGTGTGTGTGTGTGTGTGTGTGTGTGTGTGTGTGTGTGTGTGTGTGTGTGTGTGTGTGTGTGTGTGTGTGTGTGTGTGTGTGTGTGTGTGTGTTTAAAAATCAATTTATCTGTTTATTCGATTTTTTTGGATAAAAATCCATGAGCACTCAGGAGTGTGTTTATTTATTTATTCTTTTACATCGAAGATAGTAGAATAAGAACTCATGTGTTGTTGTTTTGTTTTGTTTTTTACATCCAGTCGCTGTGTGTGCGTGCGTGCGTGCGTGCGTGCCTGTGCGTGTGCGGGGTGTGTGTGTGTGTGTGTGTGTGTGTGTGTGTGTGTGTGTGTGTGTGCGTGCGTGCGTGCGTATGTGTGTGTGTGTGTCAGAGAGAGAGAGAGAGAGAGAGAGAGAGAGAGAGAGAGAGAGAGGAGAGAGAGAGAGAGAGAGAGAGTATGTATGCGCGCATACGTGTGTGCGTGCGTGTATGATATAAATACATATTTATAAAGTGTGTGTGTGTACGCACACGTGTGTGCGCGCTTCTGTATAGAAACTTGCTGGACAAAGAAGAAGTGGACCTACTGAAGCAGAGTTTTGAAACTATCCCAGACTTCAGTAAACACACCTTTTCCGTAAGTACATTTTAAACACGGCTAGTTATGATTGATACACTGGTAATGATAACGACAATTGCAAAGCAATATTCTTCTTTGGAGGTAACGGGAGCCTGTCAGTATGGATAGAATCCCCACCTTCTGGAAATTCTGTGCAAGAAATCCCCTCTTTTGTATCGGAATGCGGTTACGTAAATGACGTTGCTGGTGGTGGTGGAGGAGCTGGGAGGGGGGGGGGGGGGTTCGGTTACATTCACAAAAATCTCTTCAATGGTAAACTTCGGAGCTCTAGCCGAGGAACGAGAATTTAAAAAATGACATATGATTTGGTCTAGTGATATTATCAACTTTTTCATTGCTATGGTCAAACATTATGTTATGATCAGGATGTCTAGAGACACTAATACGATCACTTCCGAAAGTATCGTGGTCTTTAATTCAAAGGATCCCTATTTTGATAACCAAATGTTTAACAGTAACACCCCCACCCCCACCCCTCACCCCCCGGAAATAAAACAAGAAAAAAACCACTGCCCCAGAAAAGATAACCTGTTACTATTTATTGTTGATCTCTAATTTGATAAGAACCAAGATTAAAATCTAAATATCTCCCACGGGGATGCTGGAGGGCTTGTCAGTATAAATAACATCCCCACTTTTTTTAAATTTTGTGCCACTAATTCCCCCTTTTCTATCCCTCTCAATGTTTCTACCTTGTTCCTTTCTTTTTTTTTCTTCTTATCGCCTTCTTCTTATCTGTTTTCTGCCTTCTTGGTCCATTCTCCTGCCCTTTTTTTTCCAGATAGACTTAAAACAACAATTTCCCTCCTACACCGAAGTGGGATGTACTACTGGGCCTGACTTGTCAGGCGCTTAACAGAAGCGCAACACATTAATTTTTTTCGTTCACATGACAGACAAGAATAGCTGGTTTCTGAGCGTTCGACAAACGGTAATGACGAAAAAGAAAAAAACTAAATAACACTGCCCCAGAAAAGATAACCCATTCGCTATCTTGCATACGAGACCTACTGGTGCGTACGTCACTCTCATTACTAACAATGCACTGAATGATTAATCAGCACGTCATGTGGGCAGGCCCTTGCTAGCACCCCACAAGTTGACACGTACACTGTGACACAGGTTGTAGGGTGTAATGATGGATCGGTGGTGGTCTAGTGGTAACGCACCTGCCTAGAAAAGCAAAAGTTCCGGTGTGGTGGTTTGATCCCCCTTTGTGCCCAAAATTTTTCTCTCATTCACGAAACCGTGAGTTGTGGTCTGGGTGCTAGTCTTCCGGATGAGACATTAAACCGAAGTCCCGTGTGCAATGCTCGTTTACTGCACGTCAAAGAACCTACGGCAATAAGAGACTTGTCCCTAGCAAAAATCTGTTGACGAAAACCCACTCTGATCCTTAACCAAATACAGTTGCAGAGAGGAAAAGAAAAAATTAAAATAATGGGTGGTGCTGCTCTTCTGGCAACGAGCTTAGCGATCATAATGCAATAAAAGAAACGCTATTGTCTCTGATTCTGTGGCTCACAGAAAATGAGGCAGGCAAAAAAAAAAAAGAGAAAAGCAACAAAGAAACAAAATTACAAAGAAACAAAATTAATAAACAGTCAATCAAATGGTGTGTGTGTGAGAGAGAAAGAGAAAGAGAAAGAGAGAGAGAGAGAGAGGAGAGAGAGAGAGAGAGAGAGAGAGAGAGAGAGAGAGAGAGAGAGAGAGAGAGAGAGAGAGAGAGAGAGAGAGAGAGAGAATGAATGATAATAAGAGGGAGACAGACAGACAGACAAAGAAAGAGATACAGACAGACAAAGAAAGAGATAGACAGAGAGAGACAGACAGAGGGAGGGAGGGAGAGAGAGAAAGAGAGAGACAGAGACAGACAAACAGACACAGACAGACAGACACAGACAGAGAGAGACAGACGGACTCTGAGAGAGAGTACAAAATGCAGAATGCAGTGAACATAATCATCATAATCATTATCTGTCAAAGATCAACGATGGAGAGCAGGCCAAGATGTTCCAGTGCTGCTGGAACTTCCCCGGAAATGACGTCAGCGGCATGGTGGCCCGCAGCGAGAAATACGCGGGAACGTGTGAAAAGGTGAGAAATAGATGGTATGGTGATCTGGCATTACCGCATCTCTCGTTTAGCTTTTTTTGTGGTTTTTTTTGTTTGTTTGTTTTTTTGTTGTTCCTCAGCTAGAGCTTCAAAGTTTACCATTGGTGAGATTTTGTGCATGCAACAGAAGAAGAAGATGAAGGAGGAGGAGACGAAGAAAAAGAAGAAGAAGGAGGAGGAGGAGGAGGAGAAGAAGAAAGAAGAAGAAGAAGAAGAAGAAGAAGAAGAAGAAGAAGAAGAAGAAGAAGAAGAAGAGAAGGGGGAGGAGGAGTAGGAGAGGAAGAAGAAGAGAGAGGAAGAAGAAGAAGAAGAAGAAGAAGAAGAAGAAGAAGAAGAAGAAGAGAAGAAGAAGAAGAAGAAGAAGAAGTGTTTTTCATCGGTTTTTTTGTGACCTGTGTAGTACCATAATATGTTCCTGAAGCTGATGTTATTTTTGACTGTTTGGTGAAAGACTCCAGACTTTGATCTCCTGTAGGCCCTATTGTTCAGTGACTAACATGTCCATAAAAAAATTGATTAATAAATAAAAGAGAAGGGGAAAAAAGTGTGACCTTTGTGGCACACCTACCAACAGAATAGTGTTGTCTCCACCCCTCTCCCTTTCCAACTATTGTGGATGGTGACACAATTGATAAGGATGATAATAAGAGAGAGAGAGAGAGAGAGGAGGAGAAGAGAGAGAGAGAGGAGAGAGAGAGAGAGAGAGGAGAGAGAGAGAGAGAGAGAGAGAGAGAGAGAGAGAGCAACATGGATGAGAAAAAGGTGATGACGAGTTCAAAGATAAGTACATTGATAGTATTAATGACGACAATGATGACGATGATGATTTGAGGCCGATGCTTTCACTTGGACGATGATGATAATGAATACGGTAATGATGACAAAGACAATGACGACGACAACGACGACGACGACGACGACGATGATGATGATGATGATGATGATGATGATGATGATGATGATGATGATGATGATGATGATGATGATGATGATGATGATGATAGATGATGACGACGACGACGACGACGATGGCGATAATGAGGACAACGACGATAACGGTCATGATGACGATGATGATAATAACAATGATGACGATGATGACGATGATGATGATGACGATGATGATAACAATGATGACCACGATGATGATGATGACAGCTGATGGGAGGGGAGGTGTATCACTACCACTCCAAAGTGATGAAGAAGGAAGCTCACTCCGGGGGACGTATCGTCTGGCACCAAGATTATGGGTGAGTTAGAAAGGATGCATGGGGCTTGGGGGAAGGGGCGGGGGGATGGAGCCGATGGGCGGAGGGGGTTGGGGATGGGGGTAGAAGTGAACTAGAGTGAGTTGTGGATGAAAGAGAAAGGAAAATGGGTGTCTTTTGGATTTCAATGAAAATTTACCTGCAAACTGTTCATGGTATTAGCACCACAAACTTCAGTGGCTACCTGCAAACTGTACACATCTATTTGGTACCATAAATGTTAATTAATAGTCACCTGCACGTTATGCCCAAGTACATGTAATGGTAAATATGTTATTTAGCAGAAAACTATCCACAGACACCAAAGATGTGAATATTTATATGCATATTGTCCACAGGTATTGGTACAAATATGTGAATATTGATCTGAATATTGTCCAGAGGTATCTGTACAAAAATGGCAATATTTGTCTGCATATTTTCTACCGGTATCGGTACAAACATGTGAAATATCTATCGACATAATTTATTGTCCACAGGTACTGGTACAAAAAAAATGTGAGATACTTACTTGCACAATTATTGTCCACAGGTATTGGTAAAAAAAAAAAAAACACGAAATATTTATCTACATATTGTCCACAGGTATTGGTGCATGAACGTGACTATCTATCTGAATGTTATTGTCCAGAGGTATTGGCATAACCGTGACTATTTATCTGTTTGCTATTGTCCAGAGGTATTGGTATAAACATGCTAATATTTATCTGCATACTGTCCACAGATACTGGTACAAAAGCGGTAACCTGTACCCAGATATGATCAATATCTTCACTGCCATTGATCCCTGCACCCGTGAAAATGGCTGTCTGCAGGTGAGAGAGCTAGAGAGAGAGAGAGAGGAGAGAGAGAGAGAGAGAGAGAGAGAGAGAGAGAGAGAGGAGAGAGAGAGAGAGAGAGAGAGAGAGAGAGAGAGAGAGAGGAGAGATCTGAAAGAAAGAAAGAAAGAAAGAGGGACAGAGACAGACAGACAGACAGACAGAGACAAATATAGACTGGAGAATGGGCAGACAAACAGAGGCAAAATATAGACCGAGGAACGGGCTGAGGTGGGGGGGGGGGGGGGGGGGGGGGCAGGGGGACATACAGCAGAAAGAGATGAAAAATAGCAGAATACACATGCATGCATGGTGCACATGTGATCGCTTGTGTACAGGTACACGCATAAAAACACATAGATACAGGCATACGCACTTTGCCGTTTTGGGTTTTATTTAGCCGACTCATCTTGTGTTACGTTTCCTGTCCTGCTGTTCCCATGCCGCACGTTTCAATCTTCGCGCCACAGCCATACCCAGATTCGTTATGTAGCGTTACTTGGGTCGGTAGTCCACAGGGAGACCTTTATCAATCACTGCCGAAGTTTTTGGGCCTAGGCCAAAGATTGACCAAAGAAAGAAAGTAATGTTAGGTGTTGTCTGCTTGGGGAAATAATAGCTCTGTGGTCAGAGCACTCGCTTTTCCCATGTTGGATGGGTGACCGTTTGCGCGCCTTAGCTTCAGTACAGTTCCCTCCAGTTCACCCAGCTGTCAATGGGTAGCTACCCTCTCCAGGGTCAGGGAAGGTAAAGGGGCGAGGGAGAGGAGATGGGCGCCGCCCTTGATGTGCTGGCCCCTAGAGAAGCTGAGGTCTGCAATGCCTCGTTCCCCAACGACTGCACAGGTTATTTTATTTATCTTTTATACCACTTTATGTCACAGAAGATTTCTCTGCGTGAAATTCGGGATGCTCTCCTCGGGGAGAGCGCGTCGCCACAAGTGCAGCGCCTACCCATTATTTTTTTTTCCTTTCTCTTGTCTGCAACTGTATATGTTTCCCTATCAGAGTGACTTTTTTTTTCCTACAGAATTTTGCCAGGGACAACCCCCTTGTTGTTGCCGTGGTTTCTTTTACGTGCGCTAAATAATGACGTGTAACATCTCTAAAGGGATGACAGAAAATAAAGGATTTGAACTTGCTCGGTGGTTCAGCTCCTGGAAGGCTCCCACAAGTGTGGACGCATTGACCACGGGCCCATTGGGGGCCAGGTGGGAGCAGACCTGGAGAGAGTGGAGCAGCTGAAGGCCAAACTGGAGCATCACTTTGTGGAAATGGAGCCTGGTAATAAAGAGCCTGTACATAAGTGTGTGTGGTGTGTGGGGGGGGGGGGGGAGGGGTTGGGGGTGTGTGTGTGTGGGGGGGGGGGGGGGTGTTGGGTGTTGGGTGTGTGTGTGTGTGTGTGTGTGTGTGTGTTGTGGTGGGGTTGTTGGTGTTGTGGTGTGTGTGTGTGTGTGTGTGTGTGTGTGTGTGTGTGTGTGTGTGTGTGTTGTGTGTGTGTGTGTGTTGTGTGTGTGTGTGTGTGTGTGTGTGTGTGTGTGTGTGTGTGTGTGTGTGTGTGTGTGTGTGTGTGTGTGTGTGGTTCTTCAGTTTAACGTCCTTCCACTAAATAGTGACATCAGACAGAGAAAGAGAGAGAGAGAGAGAGAGAGAGAGAGAGAGAGAGAGAGAGAGAGAGAGAGAGAGAGAGAGAGAGAGAGAGAGAGAGAGAATGTGTGTGTGTGTGTGTGTGTGTGTGTGTGTGTGTGTGTGTGTGTGTGTGTGTGTGTGTGTGTGTGTGTGTGTGTGGTAATAGTCCTAATAGTGAGATTTTTTGTGTATGTGACAGGGTTTTTTTGTTTTTTGTTTTTTTTTCTTTTTTGTTGTTGTTTTCTTTTTTTCACTATGAAGGTAGCCGCATTCAGGGGATGTATGCTGGGTATGTTGGTGTTTCTATAATTCACCCAACCCTAACATGAGTTACAGGATCTTATAGGCCTACGTGCGTGTTATGATCTTCTGCATGTATCTATACACGAAGTGGAATTAAGGTATTGCTAGGTCAGTACTTCAGTTGACCTGATAGATCACAAAACTATTATTACCTCAGCACTCCAAACCGAGGGAACAACAACAACAACAACATCAACAACAAATCAAATCAAATCAAAATTTTATTTCCAGATGGTACATTGAGTAAGCAATAAATTTGCTTTTTTTCATGAAACCATCTATCTAAAAAAAACACACACAAAAAACAACAAAACACACACACACACACACACACACACACACACACACACACACACACACACACACACACACACACACACACACACACAAAAACAAACAAACAAACAAACAAAAAACCAAACAAACAAACAAAACCAAAAGATACAAAAACCAAACCAAGAAACAAACAAATAAAATAAAACAGAAAAAGCTAGTCAGGGTAAATAACATCAGCTGACTTCAAACTAACTGCCCAAATAACGGATTTGAACTCCCTGTCGTCAGGTGACGCGGCCATCTTCCACTGCAATCTGCTGCACGTCAGCGCTCAGAACAACAGTCCCCACCGCCGCTGGGCTTTTGCCAACGCTTACAACATGGTCTCCAACAGCTCTGTGGTTCCACACCACCACCCCAGTTACCACCAACTGCACAAGGTGCCTGTCTTTATTTATTTATTTATTTATTTATTTATTTATTTTATTTATTTATTTATTTATTTGTGTATTTATTTATGTTATTTATTTATTCATTTATTCATTTTATCTATCTATTCATTTATTTATTTATTTATTTATTTATATATATATACTCTGGTATTCTCTTCAAAATCAGATCAGCATATCAACAGCTAATGTCCCACATTGGGGTTACCCAGGAGGACATAAAGCCCTAGATTCATTTATTCATTTATTCATTTATTTAGTCTTTTATATCGAGGATAATGTGCTTTTTTTTTTTACATCCAGTGCCCGTATGTATGCAGTTTTGGAAATATGGTCATCTGTTCCCACCGGCACACAATGTCCTACTCTTACAAAATGCGGAACAGGATTAAACGTGTGCTCAAAGATGTTCTGCGTACGTTAGCACACGGGGCCTCGTTTATAGTCTCATCCGAAGGACTTTTGGGGAGAGTGGAGTCAGCACTGATGTTAACTCCAGGGGAAAAATCCCCCCTAACGGGAATCGAACCCGGGTCGTCAAATTGCGTGCGCAATGTTCTGACCACTAGGCTATTAGCCCGTCCCCTGTTACCTCGCGTATATGATGCCAAGATGGGGCTATACCAGGCTGCATGCGGGGAAGGAAAGAAAATGTTGTGTGTGGTAGAAGGAGGGTGGCAGGACGGTTGTTAAGACGTTCGCCTGCCTAACAAGTAAATTGTGAGGTTCTTGGTTCGATTCCAAGCCTCGCCTTTTCTCCCCAATTTGACGAAAAAATCGAACTGAATGTCAAAATTATTTCGGATGAGACTTTAAAACCAAGGGCACCGTCGTGCGAATGTAGATAACATCTTGCGCAATGTTAAAAACCTGCTCTGCCTTTGGAAAGTAGGCCATTGTGTGCTGGTAGGATGGATGTCAAACACCCCACCAACAACAAAAAAAACAAAGCATGCACACAGGTGTGTGTTTAAACGCTCACCGAAGTGTGTAATCCTGCTACCAAATATTGGAAGAGGGGGGGGGGGGGGGGGGGACAGCCGCATAACAAAAATCTCATCTTTTGGAACTCTATGCGCGTTACCCCTTCACCCAAAAAAACAACAAGACAAACAAACCAAGTGTATATTAGATAGTGGGATAGATAGATAGATAGAATAGGAATAGTGTATAGATAGATAGATAGATAGATGAGAAGAAGAGAGAGAGGAGAGAGAGAGGAGAGAGAGAGAGAGGAGAGAGAGAGAGAGAGAGAGAGAGGAGAGAGAGAGAGAGAGACTGATTTCTATTCCTGGGCTAAAGCTCCGAGG
Source organism: Stramonita haemastoma (assembly GCA_030674155.1). Taxonomy (NCBI): domain Eukaryota; kingdom Metazoa; phylum Mollusca; class Gastropoda; order Neogastropoda; family Muricidae; genus Stramonita; species Stramonita haemastoma. Next base: position 31,906,717 of record CM060341.1, on the reverse strand, counting down.
TTCACCAATGGTGAAAATTTGCCTATAGCCACAGTTTTTGCCCACCATGAAGGTAGCCGCATTTCGATTTCGAGGAATAGCCTAAGGATAATAATGTCCGCTTGGTTGAAAGCTTTTTTTAAACAACAAAAAAGTACAATTAATGCTCTTGTGAGGATAAAAAATAATGCCACAAATTCAATTATGCAATTTTGGCCGGGTGGAAATGACCAGCAGGACTACAGAATCGATGGACAATTTTGATGAGGTCGCAAAAATCCCCCCCCCCCCCCCTCCAAACAAAAAAAAAATACAATAAGGAACTCTATCCACACAGTTGGATACTGACCAGTGCCCTTGGATAGCCCCAGCCAGGTAAAAGTGATGTAACGGTCAAAGGATCGATCATGGGGCCCTTTGTGTGTAGCTACTGGTCAAGGTGGAAGCTATTGTGAGGGCCAGACGGCCAATTACGGTCCGCTTAGTGTGTTGCGCATGCTTTTGTATCAGTGCCTAACAAAATACTCTCTCTTCTCTCTCTCTCTCTCTCTCTCTCTCTCTCTCAGTAATGAAGTATGACGAAGTTGCGTGTAACTGACTGACGTAATCGTCACAGTTACGTCACGTGTGAACAGATGAGAATGGATAGCCTATATCTTTTTTCTTCATGGAACGCTCACACAGCATCAACTATTGCTGTCTGTCATATGAACGAAAATGCGTAGCGCTGCCGTTAAGCGCCTGACAAGTCAGGCCCAGCGCATCCAACTTCGGCGTGGGAGAGAATCGTTATCTTTTAGGGATTTTTTGTTTGTTTGTTTGTTTTTTAGAAAAAGACAGGAGAGTGGACCAAGAAGGCAGAAAATAGGCAAGAAGGAGATGACAGGAAGAACGGGAACAAGGCAGAAACATAGAGATTTTATTTATTTATTCTTTTATATCGAGGATAATGGAATAAGCACTCATGTGCTTTTTTTTACATTCAATTCCTAGCACAGACTTTTCAGAAAGGGGGGATGCTATTTATACCGACAGGCGCCTAGCATTCTTATGGGAGAGTATGGATTTCAAAATAAAGAAGAAGAAAAAAAGCAAACAAAAAACACTAATCCATGTTGGAATAGAAAATACAGTGTAAGC
>CM060341.1:31895598-31900598 GCA_030674155.1 Stramonita haemastoma | reverse complement strand
CTCATGACACCTGACCACTCCTGAATAAACATATCTATTAATCTTTGCTTGAATGCACTAAGGAATCCCTGAATATCACCAACATCCTGTTGTAGCCACACAATATTAAACCCTGAATTGCACAACAATTCCCTTACACTTGCTACCCAACATTTTTTACCTTTCTGATCTAGAATTAATTGCATTTCGTAGGCCTGTCTTGGCAACCTCTGATTACTCATTTGTAGTAATTTTAACCAAAATCTAACTGCACAAATATATGAGTTTATAAATAAAGGATATCTGGCAACTTCCCCATAAACCATTTTATTTGGCGTTTTAACAGGAACTCCCAGAAAACGTTTACAAGCCATCAAATGTATTTTTTCTACATGTTCTAAGCGATTTAAACCCCATACTTCAGATGCATATAGCAATATTGGCTTAATTTTCACATCAAAAACTTTAAAGTAAACCTGGCAAGAAATATCTTTGTTTTTTTGAAATGCTCTAATTAAACTTATTAGTGCTTTTTTCCCTTTTACACACAAATGTTCTGTACCCAGCCTATGACAAAGTCTTGTCGTAAAAACATACCCTAAATAACAATATTTATTTACAACTTCTAACTTTTTATCTCCTAAAAACCATTCCTCATCCTTACCCAAAATCCCTCCTTTCCTAAAGACCATAACTTTAGTTTTATCTGTATTGATGTTTAATTTCATATCCACACAACACTTTTGGAGAATATTCAACTGATTCTGCAGGCCTACAGGAGTAGAAGACAACAAAACAACATCATCTGCAAAAAGCAAAATGAACAATTCTACGGCACCTGGTATCAGTTGTACACCATGTTTTCCTTTCTCAGACATATGAGTTGCTAGTTGATTAATAAACATTCCAAACAAAGTAGGACTCAAGACACACCCTTGTCGAACCCCTAAAGGGCAGTCAAAAAAATCTGAATATTTGTTGTTGGATCTAACACAAGATATCAAACTACTGTACATTGCATGTAGGGAACAGAAAAATTTTCCTCTAACACCTTGGTCTCTTATCAATTGTAGTAGCTTGTCATGTCTTACTGAATCAAAAGCTTTTCTGAAATCAACAAAAGCAACATATAATTTTTTACTCCGCTGAGAAAAGCATTTTTGAATAATAGAGTGTAGACAAAAAATATGATCAGTTGTTGAATAATTTTTACGAAAACCAGCTTGACCTTCTGAGATCATTTCATTGTCTTCCAACCACGTATAAAGCCGCTTGTTTAGTATTATACTATAGCATTTGGAAATTGTACTCAGCAAAGAAACCCCTCTATAGTTGTCAACATTTTCAATGTCACCTTTCTTATAGATTGGTATAAACATGGCTTTGGCCCATTCATTTGGGTAAATGCCTTTTGAAAATAGTGTATTGAATAATTTATGTAAAAAAGGAACTGTAATTGTACTACCAATCTTCAACATTTCTGTGGTAACGCCATCCATTCCGCAAGCTTTGCCACATTTTAATTTGTTAACAGCATTAGCCACTTCCACTTCAGTTATTTCAGAATTTAATATATGATCCTCTTGTTCAGTCAAGCCAATCCCGCCATTTTGCATATTTCTTGACATATCATCATCAATAGAAAACACCTTTTTAAAATGATCATACCACTCACTTATAGATATATTATTAGTATTAATTGATCTCTGCTTCCCACAACCCATTCCAGTTAGTTGTTTCCAAAATTTAGAAGAATCTGAAATATTTGATGTTAACTGTAATACTTGGTCACGTCTAAACTTTCTTTTCTTTATTTTAAGTATTACCTTGTAACTCTTTTTTGCTTCTATATACATTAACCTATCTTCAATTTTTCTAGATTTCCTAAAAGTTCTTAATGTCTGTCGACTTTTAATTTTGGCTTGATGGCATTCATTATCAAACCACACGGAAGATTTCTTTGGTGCATTGGGATATACTTTCTTCAGCATACAACCACTAGCAGTTAACAAGCAATGTACAAAAATATCCAATGCACCATTCACATCTTGTTCTAAAACACTTTCTGCATCTTGCAATCTACCTTTTACAGAGGTATCATTTAGTTTGTTCAAGAACTCGTGTTCTTTTTCTGTATTCCATACATGCTTTTTAAAACAAAACTTTTTAACTTCCTTGTCTTTCCCGGCACAGCTAATAATGGATGATACAAAAGTAAATACCACAGGTAAATGATCAGATTCAGTCGAATCTTCAACACTGAATGATATATCATGGGACATCATGAGCAAATTATATGAAATGACAAAGTAATCAACAGTACTAGATCCTGCACTAGATATAAAAGTATAACTTCCATCACATTCATGCTCACTTAGACCATTCAAAATAACTAAATCAAAAGCATTACACAACTCTAGCAGCTGATCCCCAAACATATTTTTGGAATCATCCTGAGATTTTCTCAGAAAAGGGGACTTTTCATCATTTTCCTCATAGATTTCCATGTTATCTACATTGATACACATGCTATTTTCAGAAGCTGTTCTTGCATTTAAATCTCCACATAGTAAGGTATGAAATTTGTAAGATGCGTGTAAGTCCAAAAAACATTGTTCCAGCTTTTCTAAACCATAACCATTTTCTTTACATTTCCATACAGCAGAATCATGAGGGGGTACATAAGTGCAAATCCAAAAGATATCTAAATCTGTTTCAAACAGCTTTCTATCAATACTCACTATTACTGTATTGTCTAAGTTGTATTCAACTTGTGAAACTAAACTCGCAAATTTCTTTTTAATTAAAACAATAACACCACCTAAATACCTGCCTTGCTTAGATAGCTTCTTTGCTTTAGAATTGAAAATGACATAATCACTGAAAAGAGCTGATTCAAATTCTGTAGCTACAAATGTTTCTGTGAGGCAAATAAAGTCATGGGATTTTAAGTACTGAATAAAGTCAATGTTGTCTAGTTTTGAAAATAGACCATTAACATTAAAGTTTAAAAATTTAATTCTAATACTTTCTGCTTTACTTACTGAGTAATATACATGTTCTGACTTGCTTACTTTGTGAGAGTCATCATACCTGACTTTTCCCCTTTCTAATCTACTAATGTCATTGGCCCGGCTGATGTCCTATTTAGGAGGGGAGCCCCGTTGAATACGAGTTCTGGTGCGTCCCCTGTCTTGAGCACCCTGAATGCGCTCATTTGACAACATACGTTGAAAACTGTGGACAATACTGTCTTGACTGATAACCCTTTTTCTGCCTGTGTTCCTTTTGCCACTTTTCTTAATGTCGGGATGTTGAGACTGCTTGCCTTTAGCAGGAGGTTGTTCTGTTTGAGGCATGGCATTGTCAGAATTAGTGGGAAGTGCTGCTGTTTCCTTTCCCTCTTTATCTGACTCTATCTCAGACTGAACCAAATCAGGAGTCCCATATTTATCCCCTATGTTTAAGTCCCTGATCTCACTTCTACCCTGTTGTCTGTCTGACCTCTCATGACTGCTATCCACATCTCCTAGTTCATCAGTAGTCTTTTCTTTTGGTCTCTGTCTGTCTCCTGTATCAGACAATTCAGTGTCTGTATCAACAGTTGTGTCCTTACTAAGTGTCTCATTTTCCTCTCTATTTCTAGAGAAATTAGGAGTTGTTTCAGCCTGACCTGTAGTCATGGACAGATCTGATTCAATCATTTCCTCCTGTTTATCTTTTTTATCAAAATTCCTGGCATCTGTATTGTCCTTTGCTCTATACCTTCTTTTGTTAAGGCTGTCTTTATTGTCATGTTTTGTGTCATCTTTTTCATTTTCATAAGTCAGTGAACGATCCCTGTAAACACTGTGTGTGTCGTTAACAACATCTGCAATTTGTGAATATTTACTGTTTTGCTTGACAGTGTGCTTGCTTTTAGGATCCTTTTTCAGTGTATGACTTAGCTGCCTAGAATTTGCTAGGGCTTTGTGACTGGGTCTCTGATACTTTTCAGACTTTCTTCCTGGTGCATGCGTTTTCTGCACTGCCTGACTGTATGACCCCATACCTGGGGCAACAGGTCTGAACTGATGGCTGTACATACCGGCCACAGACCAGTCACTGCTACGTGACTGCTGGTATTGGGAAGTGTCCTGTCTTTCCTGTCTGCTCCGCAGTCCCTCAGCAGTGGTGGGAGAGTCTTCTCCTCGTCTGCTCCGCAGGGGGGGGGGGGAGAGAGAGAGAGAGAGAGAGAGAGAGAGAGAGAGAGAGGAGAGGAGAGAGAGAGAGAGAGAGTAGTGCTACCAGGGGAAAGGGGAGGAAAGAAAAAAAGCTGTGCTGCTCTTGCGGCGATGCGTTTTCCTCAGAGAGGGCAGGCCAAATTTCATACAGAGAAAGCTGCCTTCACTGAATGTAGTATACAACACAGACAGATTCACACAATACAATATAATGTATATATTTAATAACAGATCGATACAACATTGGAATGGTGGCCAAGAACAAGTGAGCAGCCCTGGCACGATTCCTGTGTCCACAGTTGGAGCAGCTCTAGATCCTGTAGGCCTACAGAATTCAACCATCAGGGTTTCAGTCGTGGTAGGACATTGGAGACAAACAGTAGAAATATGACAGCTGGAAGGAAGCCGCATTCCGACTTCGGGGATATATTTTCTTGACAAGTTGTGGTGTCCTAACATTTCCAACAACAGAAAAATCGGAAACACATGCACAAACGGATATCTACCCTACACATTTGGGATCATTTTGAACGTGTGTGCGCACATGCGCATGAGTGTGCATGTAAAGACACACACACACACACACACACACACACACACGCACGCAACGCACGCACGCACGCACGCACGCACGCACGCACACACACACACACACACACACACGCACACACACACACACACACACACTGTGCTGCTTCATATTCTAGTTGGCTTTGGTGTATATGTATAGTATTTTTTGTGTTAGGTTTGTTTGGGGTTTATTTTTTGTTACTTATTGTTTGCAATAACATTGGTTTT
>CM060341.1:31893097-31895498 GCA_030674155.1 Stramonita haemastoma | reverse complement strand
GACTGGAAAGCGCTAAAGTGGTCAGCAGTAGTAGTGGTGGTGGTTTTATTATTATTTTTTTAATGTATTTATTTATTTATTTATCTATTTATTTATTCATACCACTTTATGTCACAGCAGATTTCTCTGTAGGAAATTCGGGCTGAAACAGACTGAAAAGCACTACACTGGTCAGCAGTAGTAGTAGTGTTGGGGGGGAGGGGGGGGGGGGGTACTGTTTGTTGTGCGAAATCTTATCTAAAAAAGGAAAAAAAAAAATCTCAAATTCGCCCACCCAAAACCAAAACAACCTACCCCCCCCCCCCCCCCCCCCCCCCCCCCCCCTCTCTCTCTCCTCTCTTTCTTTGAAACTTGATATATGTATTAAAAAAAAAAAAAAGAAGTGGCAACTGAATTTTGAGGTAAATGTTTATTTATTGATTGATTTATTTATTTATCTATTTATTTATTTATATGACTTAATGTCACAGCAGATTTCTCTGTAGGAAATTTGGGCTGCTCTCTCTCTCCCTTTTCTTTTCTTGTCAGACCGAGATCCGCCAGTCGATTGAAAAAGCGCTAAACTGGTCAGCAGTAGTGATGGTGGCGGTACTGTTTGTTGTGCAAAATCCTATCTAAAAAAGAAAAAAAAATCTTAAATTTGCCACCAAAACCGAAACCACCTCCCCCCCCCCCCCCCCCCCCCCATTCCTCTCTCTTCCTTTCAAACTTGATATATTTTGATTTGATTTGTTTTCACACACACACACACACACACACACACACACACACACACACACACACACACACAAACACACACACACACACACATACTTAGACACCCAGACAGACAGATAAAAAAAAAAACCCAAAATTCTTTAAAAACTCAAAGAAAGAATCCCGAAACCAATCTAAAAAAAAAAAAAACCTCCTCAAAATTTCAGAGCAAGTCCAGCATGCACAGCATCACACACCCGTCATCATCGACTCCCCCCTCCCTGCCGACACCAAAACCAACAACAACAACAACGATGACGACAACGAAGATGAAGGGGGATTCACCAGCAAAGGATGCTATCACCATTCGCCGCAGGACGAGGACAGACCGGAGTCCAGAATGGGATTCGTCCCCATGGAGAAAGAGGGAGGGGGAGCTGTGAACAGCCCTAGAGGGGACAGATGCAAAAGCGCCGCCAGCAATAGAGAAGTAAGGTTTTGCTGCTGCTAGCTGGGGGCATGCAGTTGTTTTTGTCTTTGTCTTTATCTATTTATCTATTTGTTTATTTAGCTATTTATAACATCAGCGAATGGACAGGCCTAGAACTCAACAAAACTTTGAGAAAGGCAGAACAGAGAGAGAGGAATGGAGGGAACTGGTTGTCAAGTCTTCAGGGGTGCCCCCCACGGTCACCAGACTAAGGGATAGATAGATAGATAGATTTATTTATTTGTTCTTTGAGCTAGAGTTCTGAGCTACACCAATAGTGAGACTTATGCGCATGTGACTGGTTCCCCTAACCCCCCCACCCCCACCCCACCCCACCATTTAGGTAGCCACATTCCAACTTCGGGGATGTAGTTGTTATAATTCTGTTGTGGACTGGGGGAGGGGGGGAGGGGAGGGGGGGGGAGGGGGGATGTTCTAGTGGTTAGAGCATTGTACTCATGAATTGATGGCCTGGGATCAATCCACCTCTGAGATGCCTGTTCAAGGGGATTTTCACCCTGGAGTTTACATTAGTACCGACTCTACTCACCTGAAAGTCCTTTGTATGAGACTGTATGTGAAGCTCCACTACATAAGGAGTCGCATTGCACCAGAGGTCAATTTTTAGCTATTGGCAACTAAGGCATAAAATATAGATTTTGAGTTTTAAATAGATTTACATTCAGTAACTTTTTTTTCTGCTAAATTTCCAAGTATTACTAACAAATACGATGTGGAAGGATTTTGTGCTTTTTTTCCTGTTGGAAGAAAAAGGAGAGCTTTTTGAATTTGCCAAACTTTTAACTGGCTTTTTCTCCAAAACGGGGTGTCACCGATCATCTAGAGACTAAAACATGTGTATCTAAGAAAGTAATAAAGATAATCCAAATCTGTTTTTTTGTGTGTCATGTTCAGAATGATCTCTTCTTTCAGATTACACTTCAATCTCATTTTCTGAACTTTGACCTTTATCCATAATTTTCCCGTGCACTGACACATATGTCTAAACCCAACAGGGAGGAAGGATCAGCCAGCGGCCCCCTAGTGGCAAGAGGAGACCACTCAGCGCTGCCAGTAAAACCCTCAACAGGCCACCGTCTGCTTCCAACAGACAGCAGCGACAGGTCAGTCGCTTCCCTTTGTTGACCTCATTCTCCTTATGAAATTTTTTTTTTTTTTACTGATAGCTCAGCAAAACTGATCAGAGCCCCATTT
>CM060341.1:31885597-31888097 GCA_030674155.1 Stramonita haemastoma | reverse complement strand
GTTGGTGTGGTGTTGTGTTGGTGTGGTGTGTGGTTGTGTTGGTGTGGTGTGTTGGTGTGGTGTGGTGTGGGTATGGTGTGGTGTGTGTGTTGTGTTGGTGTGGTGTTGTGTGGTGTGGTGTGGTATGGTGTGGTAGGGTAGGGTGTGGTATGGTATGGTGTGGTATGGCATGGTATGTTTTGTGTTTTTGTCCTGTGCTGTGTTGTGTTGGTATAGTGTGGTGTGATGTGTTGTGTTTTTGTCCTGTGTGGTGTTGTATTGGTATGGTATAGTGTGTTTTGTGTTTTTGTCTTGTGTTGTATTGGTATGGTATAGTGTGTTTTGTGTTTTTGTCCTGTGTGGTGTTGTATTGGTATGGTATAGTGTGTTTTGTGTGTTTTTGTCCTGTGTGGTGTTGTATTGGTATGGTATAGTGTGTTTTGTGTTTTTGTCCTGTGTGGTGTTGTATTGGTATGGTATAGTGTGTTTTGTGTTTTTGTCCTGTGTGGTGTTGTATTGGTATGGTATAGTGTGTTTTGTGTTTTTGTCCTGTGTGGTGTTGTATTGGTATGGTATAGTGTGTTTTGTGTTTTTGTCCTGTGTTGTATTGGTATGGTATAGTGTGTTTTGTGTTTTTGTCCTGTGTTGTATTGGTATGGTATAGTGTGTTTTGTGTTTTTGTCTTGTGTTGTATTGGTATGGTATAGTGTGTTTTGTGTTTTTGTCCTGTGTGGTGTTGTATTGGTATGGTATAGTGTGTTTTGTGTTTTTGTCCTGTGTGGTGTTGTATTGGTATGGTATAGTGTGTTTTGTGTTTTTGTCTTGTGTTGTATTGGTATGGTATAGTGTGTTTTGTGTTTTTGTCCTGTGTTGTATTGGTATGGTATAGTGTGTTTTGTGTTTTTGTCCTGTGTTGTATTGGTATGGTATAGTGTGTTTTGTGTTTTTGTCCTGTGTTGTATTGGTATGGTATAGTGTGTTTTGTGTTTTTGTCATGTGCTGGGTATTGTTTGGTGTTGTGTTGCTCACTATTGTGTCAGGAATGTCTTTGTATTTTTTGTTCCTTGGCTAGAGCTCTGAGGTTGACCAATGGTGAGATCTTCACATATGTGACTGTTTATTCCTCCCCACTCCCATCCCCCATTTAGATAGTTGTATTCTGACTTCAGGGATGGTGTCTAAGCACAACATTTGTGTGTATACATTTTTGAAATTTTGTCATCCATTTTTACCATCACAAAATGGCCTACTCTTCCAGAAGATGGAACGGGTTTTTAACATGTGTGCGAGATGTTCTGCGGGCATTTGCACACAGGGTCTCAGTTTATAGTTTCATCTGAAGGACTTTAACATTCAGTTTGAAATTCTCGTCAAACTGGAAAAAAAAGGAACAGGTTAAAAACTCATTCTGCCTTTTAGAAGAGCGAGCCATTTTGTGCTGGTAGAAGTGGATGACAAAATTTCAAAAAGCACATAATAACAATAACAATAATGATGATGATGATGATGATGATGATGATGATGATGATGATGATGATGATGATGATGATGATGATGGTGATGATGATGATGATGATGATGATTTTTAAAAAATATTATTAATAGATGGAATTTATATAGCGCTATATCTTGTAAAAACAATTCAATGTACACAGATGTCATGTTTAGACACCATCCTTGAAGGCGGAATATAGCTACCTAAATGGTTGGAGGGGGGGGGGAGAACGGGCACGTACGTAAAGATCTCACCATAAGTGACCCTTGAAGCTCTAGCTGAGGAATGAAAAAGAAGAAAGAGTAAAGTGACCATTTCCATTGAAGCAATAGCGTCAGCTATGTCAGCAGCAGAGGAAAAACTATGATAACAGATGATCTCATTCATTTGTTATCTTTATCAGTTTTCAGTTTCTTCCATTACAGTTTGAATCATTTTTTTAAATTGGTTTCTAGTTTTTAACTCATAAAAACAAGCATTACTAGAAAAAAACAACAACCAACAACTCTTGTATATAAGGGCTAAAGAGAGAGAGAGACAGAGACAGAGAGAGAGCAAAATAAAGTAAGCCTACATAAAAAAACAACAACACAAAAACCCAACAACCAACCAACTAACTAAACAACTGAGCAAAAGCAAAGCCCCCTTCCCCCCTCAAAAAAAAAGAAGAAAAAAAAAAGAAAGAAGAAACAAAAACGGACAGTGGATGTATAAACCTAAGACTTTTCTTTCTTGTTTCAGCCATGGCGGAGTTGTCACTGTGGAAGCAGAAGAAAGCGGAAGAGCGGAAGGCTCGACTGGCTGCCGGGGGGAAAGAGAAGACGACGACAAAGAAAGGAAAGAAGAAAGGAAAGAAAAAGCTGAAACGTCGCCAGAGCATTTGCTGACGTTGCGGAGGAAGACGAAAAGAAAGAAAGAAAGGAAGAAGATTCAGTGCTGTAGAATGGGTGAAGGATGGTGGAACAGTGAGTAGCAATAGAATTAGGGATGTTTGTATGCATGTATGTATATATGTATAGATATGTG
>CM060341.1:31875597-31883097 GCA_030674155.1 Stramonita haemastoma | reverse complement strand
CCTAGTGCGCAAGTGATTTTGTACATTTTGTCTTCTGTTCCATTTTTGCAGAGTCTGGTAGTATGTTTATTTATCTGTGGAAAATCTATTTTGAACACAGTAGTAATACCCACAATGAGAAATAATGTTGCAGGATGCAAAACATACCAACCTGTCAACCAACCTACAAACCAACAAACCAGACTTTAGATTTAAGCTGGTGATTTCTATTCATCTGTTTGATTTGTGGGATTTTTTTAAAGTATTTTTGTATTCCGTCCACATTATTTTATGCAGAAAACTTGGGAGATAGGACACAGTGATATAACATGATATTTGGTGGCCTGTTTTTGAACACAAGTGGCTTAGTATGATGGAAGGGGAGATAAAGTGATTTTCATCATAACATAGGCAACTTTTTGGAGAGGCCTTCTTCCATTGAAAAAAGCTGCTGTTTTGCAGTTTTTCTGATACCACTGTGCTGCTGAAAATTTATCTTTTTTTTAAATTAAAAAAAATAAATATGTATACATATTTTTTGTATTCTGCTGAAATTTTTATCGTCCATTTTTGTTTATCTCTTTTCTCGGTGTTCTTGCCAAGAAAGATACTAGTATTTTTTTCTGAAGTTAATGAACTTTTGATGATGCATTGTTTAGAATTGTTACAATTTTTGTGATATGTATGCATATTACTGTGGGCACTGTGATTGGTTTGTATCATGGGCGTGTTGTGTTTTTATTGCTTTAAAAATAGAAGTATAATGTTTATAATGCGCTTTATGATGACTTGTGGGGAGTTGGAATGAGTTTTACTGTCTCAGTATCTCAGTGTGAATCTGTGTTTCCATCTTAATATGCTTTTCTGTCGTTGTGTGTGTGTGTGTGTGTGTGTGTGTGTGTGTGTGTGTGTGTGTGTGTGTTATTTTATTTGATTTTTTTTATTTCGGTGATAATGGAATAAGCATTCATGTGCTCCTTTACATCCAGTCCCTGTTTGTGTGTGTGTGTGTCTGTGTCTGTGTGTCTGTGTCTGTTTTTTTTAAAAAATTTTATTTTGGTGATAATGGAATAAGCATTCATGTGCTCTTTTACATCCAGTCCCTGTTTGTGTGTGTGTGTGTGTGTGTGTGTGTGTGTGCGTGCGTGCGTGCGTGCGTGTGCGTGCGTGCGTGCATGTGTGTCTGTGCATAATTAGGCCTATGTAGGTGAGTGAGTGAGACTTTATTTCAAAGAATATTTTTTCCTTGAATGTTGGTCAAGGTGCTAGTCTTTTGAATATGTATCATGAAAAGGCTTGAAGCTTGATCATGATACATGGTCACTGCTCACCTCAGGCCAACAGTAGAAATATCAGAACACACACTTTCCTCACACACACACACACACACACACCACACCACACCACACCACACCACACCACACCACACCACACATTTATAATATGCAATACTTTTACATTGAGTAAGCGGATAGAGCATCAGCTTTCTGTCCCTGTGGCGCTGAAGTCAGGGGTTTAAGTCTCCGTGGCATCTGGTGGATTAAATCAAGGGCAACACTTCTGACATCACTTAGATCAATCAGCCTCATGCAGACCTGCCAGTGCCTTCCTGCAGAAGTGTATGATCTATGAGTTTGTCTGCCAAAGATCATGCAATGTATATATGTCGGGGTTCTGTGAATTGCAGGAAAATTAAAGTGTTCAGCTTGCACCTTAGTCTTTCTTAGCATTCTGAGGTTGGTCAAGCCACTGAAATGGGTGAATCAGTGGTCTAGAGGTAACACACCTGCCTAGAAAGCGAAAAGTCCAGGTTCAGTCCTCGGCTGTGTCTGAAACTTTTCCCCCCACCTACTAGACCATGAGTTGTGGTCTGGGTGCTAGTCTTTCGGATGAGACGATAAACTGAGGTCCCGTGTGTAACACACATTTAGCGCACATAAAAGAACACACAGCAACAAGAGAGTTGTCCCTGGCAAAGTTATGTAAAAAAAAAAAAAAAAAAAAAAAAAATTCACTCTGATAGGAAACAAATACACATGCAGGCAGGAAAAGAAAAAAAAAAAAGCAATGGGTGGCACTGCTCTTGTGGCAATGCACGCTCCATAGGGAGAGCAGCCTGAATTTCACAGAGACAAATCTGCAGTGATTTATAGTGGTATAGAAACAGAAATTTCATGGTAGATATGGCGTAGCACATGTAGCTAAACAAAATGTAAAAAAATAAATATGAACCCCACCCCCACCCCCTCTCCCAACAAACCCACAACCAGCCCCCATAACAAAACGTAAAAAAAAAATAATAAAACCAACCCCCAATTACTACAAAATCCTGAAAATAAATCTGGATCAAACGCTTTCTCTGGTGTATAAAACCAGTAGTTCTTAATTATGCAGATAAAACTGTGCTGAGTGTTCAATTTTAAAGTGAACACATTGCCTCTCATTTTCTGAATCCGCTTCTGTGGGTCACTGTTAACGATAGAATCAAATGTAAGTTTTTTTGTTTAAAAGAAAGATGAAGAATTGCTTTTATAGAGGAAAAGGCATTGGTCATGTTGCATTGTGATGAGAAAGATGTTTTACTTTTAAGATGGTAGATGTGCTTTAAGTAGATTTCATCCTTCAAATCTGCCTCACATAATGGAAAGCATGCACACACACACACACACACCCACACACACACACACACACACACACACACACACACACACACACACATCAAAGTACATAAAGCACACACACACATACTCACGCATGCATGCACGCACATACACACAATGTGAAACACACATGCGTGCACACGCGCACGCACACACACACACACACACACACACACACACACACACACACACAAGTCTTCTATGTGTAAAGTACTGTGATCTCATCACATTTTAGAATGCTTTTTTTTAATATAAGCAAACTTCATTTTTTCTATATATATTGAAATTGGAATATTGTGTTGCCTTCACAGATTTTTATATTTTGATGATATTCTGTCTCTGCTTTCACTGTCTCATTAGAAAAAAAAAAAAAGTTCCATTTTGCTGCTTTATTCTTGATAGCATTCCAGTTGTATAATATTCTCCTATGGTCCTGTGCTGTTTAGAGAGCAATTTAAAAAAAAAAAAGAAAAAAAGATATCTGAGTTGTTGTCTGTGTGTGTGTGTGTGTGTGGGGGGGGGGGGGGTGGATGTATGTGGGTGTGTGTGTGTGCGCGCGCATGTGTGTGCATGTATGCGTGTGTGTGTGTGTGTGTGTGTGTGCCGTGTGTGTGTGTATGCATGCGCTTGAGACAAACACACACAAACACACATACACACAACACACACACACACAACACACACACACACACACACACACACACACACACACACACACACACACACACACACACACCTCTGCACTCATTTCACTTCAGAAAAAAAAAAAATATTCACATGTTGAAAATTTTGTACAAATATTTATTGATATAGAAAATCAAAACACACTTAAACAATATCTTCTTCTTTTTTAAAGTATACAAAATATAAAGCACACATATGAAACAATAGCACATCACCACTCTTCATTAAGAATCACAACAAAATGTGTTTCAAAACACACATCACACCAGAAATTTTTTTTTTTAATAATAATAATAAAATCCCCCCCCAAAAAAAACAACAAACAACCCAATCCCAGAGTGGCCAAAATTGAAAGTGGAAAGGATTTATAAACATATTAAGGATTTATAAACATATTAAATATCATGGATGATCTCTGCTAATTTCTAATAAATCACTTTCTTTAAAACCCCTACCCCTCCCTCCCATTTCTCTGTCATACACACATGCGCATGCAAGCACGTGCGTGCACGCACACACACTCACACACACAGCTAAGCTTTGGTTGCTTGAAATGTTCAATTTGAATCTCATCACACACACACACACACACACACACACACCACACACACACACCTTCGGATGAGACTATATAACCGAGGCCCCATGTGCGAACGCATGCAGAACATCTTGCGCACACGTTAAATCCTGTTCCACTTTTTGTAAGAGTAGGCTATCATGTGCCGGTGGGAACAGATCACATGATTTACAAAAAACTGCATACATAGGGGACTGGATGTAAAAAAGCACATGAGTGCTTATTCAATTATCCTCAATATAAATGAAAAAAAATTTTTTTTTTAATTTAAACACACACACACAGAGTCTATTTCCCACACTGAAGAATCATTGCACCTTTTTGATTGTTTCATAAAGATGGTAGGGAAAAAAAAAACTGACCAGTTTTTGTGACAACAATACCTACTGCCCCTCCTCAAACAGAGGAAATAAACATTTGTGACGCTCCACAACATAATGAGTCGCATTTCACCGGAGATCATTTTTAGTTATTGACATATTATTAATCTGCAATGAAATACCTATACAATACCAAAAAAAACAGATTGAAAATCGGACAATTCTGTCAAAAGTTAATACAAGTTGAAATGGCAGACTGCAGGAAATGACAAAATGAGAAATTGACAAGTTTAGCATACTAATAGGTGGTCAGAATGAAGGCTTGGGTATTTTTAAAACACATTTAAAGGCAAAAGGAAACAAAAATTATGCCTTGATATTTCATTACAAGGTAGAATAAGGGTTATAGTTTTATAAAAATGAAAAGAAAATTTCAAAATTGACAACCCGACCCCACCTGTCTTTAATTAATAGCTCCTTGCGGAAAAGAGGGTTAGGTGCTAACCCACTCATTTTGTGGTGGAGCGTCACATTTTTTGTTGTTGTTTGTTTCCAAATGAACTGTCCTTCTTGATTGTTGATGGAATTAAAATAAAAATAAAGCCCCAACGACCTCCCCCAAATTCACCTCTAGAACTGACAGCATTGATTGATGTATTCATCTGAAATTTGACCTTTTGGCTGATGCTGACAAGAAAAACACTCAAGCCAAGTTAAGCAGCCTCGAGCGTGGTTACCAGTTGAATGGGTGACTGTTTGCGCGCCTTGGTTTTAGCACAATCCCCCAGTTCACCCAGCTGTAAATGGGTACCTGCCCTCTTTAGGGTCAGAGAAGGTAAAGCAGTGAGGGAGAGGAGATGGGTGCCACCCTCAACATGCTGGCCCAAAGAGAAGCTGAGGTCTCTGATGCCTCGCTCCCCTAGGTTATGGGACACCTTTACCTTTACAGTACTCTCAAGGCATTACACGAATAGTTTGGCTATCGCCCTAACAATCTGCTTTTGGTTACATTTATAGGTAAAGGCTAAGAAGGAAGGTGGCAGGATGGTTAAGATGTTCACCTGCTTTATGTAGACCTGAAAATGGAAGTAATGAAATAAGAATTTTTTTTTTAAAAACAACTAAAAAACCTGGTGCTGCTTTTGTGGCAATGCACTTGCCCTGGAGAAAGAAGCTTAAATTTCATGCATGTTAATTTTCTGTGACAGTGAGGTGCCAAAAAAAAAAAAAATTAAGAAAAAAATTTCATCTTTCATCATCTCAGGTAACCCATTCTTTTTTTTCTTTTTTTTTTTGGGGGGGGTGCCTTATCTTCTGTAATATGTATATATCCAGCAGTACTCATGCCACTCACTTCAACCTCACCATTCCTGCCATACCCAGGATCATCACTTTGTTGTTTCCTCAGGATCAGAAGCTCTCAGGGAGCTTATACTTGTTAAGCTGACACAAGGACACAAGGCAGGAGGGCCCTGCACTACTGTTCCTGGGTCAAGTTTAAGTAAGTAGTGTTCAGTGGTGCCTGTTTTGATCCAAGATGTATACAGGACATCACCTAGCAATGCCTGTACTGATGATAATAATGTAATTAACAACAAAATATTATTAGCCTAGTTGTGGAGCCAGACTGAGTGAGGTGCATACCTCACACTATCAATCATCAGTATGAATTCAGGAGGAAAGTAACTCCTTTGATTCGTTAACATCAGTAACAGTGCTTTTAGGTTTGCCAACCTTAGAGATTATAGTCAGTATACACTACAAGACACTTGTTACATTGTTGAAAATTAAAGCACAGTCATTCTCTTGATATGCCACATAAACGTTTCTTAACTTGACAAAGTTACAGTTATACACATTATAAAACATTTAACAATAATGCATACACATGCACAACAATTACTGCCAAAATCTTGGCCAAGAAGCTGCTTTCTTGCACAACAAAGTTCAATAAGCTGCACACAATAATTTATAAATGAAAAACGTAGGATGGAATGATCCTTTCAACTTTAGTTCTCAAAAGTGTGTACAACATAAAAATTCAAAGACACACTGCAAGACATTGTCATTATATACTGAACAACCAAATTATACAATGTAAATAATCAAAATTAAGTAGATAAACTAAAAAAAAAAAGGAAAAACATATATTGAACATGTACACCATTTCAGTGTTGACAAAGGACAATAAATCATAATTATGCAGTTGTTTCAATAATGTTTCGCGATTTTGAGCAGATAGGCAACCACAACATAGGCTTAAATATTATACAACAACAATAACTGACAAGAAAGGCACATCCTTATGCATAACTTCAATTAGAAAAAAATTGAAGGGAAAGGTGGAGGGTGGGTGAGGGAAACACATCACTAAATGAGCTCTCAAAATTATAAGACACAAAACAGTGAAAAGAATTGCTGAATGCAGCTTGAAAAGACAGATTTCCAAAATACCTGATCGACGTACTCTAGCCCTGAGCTGTGGTATTATCTACCACTAACTAATGATGCATATTGTTTTGGCTTTTTTTTTATTATGGCACAGTATAATGCCATGCATCCTTACAATGTTTAACATGCTAATTTTAAACTTCTTCTTTGTCAAATGTTCAAACAGCAACTACTTTTGTCTGTCATATGAATGAAAATATGTCGTGCTGCTGTTAAGCACCTGACATGTCGTCTAGCATATTCGACATCGACATGGGAGAGAATCATTATCTTTTAAGTCTTTCTGGGGGGAAAACAAGGCAGGAGAATGAACCAAGAAGAAAGAAAACAGACAAGGAGGACATGACAGGAAGACAAAGATCAAGCCAGAAACAAAGAGAAGGATAGAAAAGAGGGAATTCCTAGCACAGTTTTCTGAAGGTGGGGATGCAATTCATACTGATAGGCCTCCAGCAACCCCACAGGGGATGAGCAAGTGTTTAAAACAATAAAAGCCCCACATACTCAACTAGGACATGGGGGCGGGATAGCTCAGTGGTCAGAGTGCTCACTTTCCCCCAGCCAGGTTAAGCAGCATCGAGCATAGTTGCCAATTGGATGGGTGACCGTTTGCGCACCTTGACTTCAGTACAGTTCCTCCCCAAGTTCACCCAGCTGTAAATGGGTACCTGCCCTCTTTAGGGTCAGGGAAGGTAAAGCAGCGAGGGAGAGGAGATGGGTGCTGCCCTCAATATGCTGGCCTCTAGAGAAGCTGAGGTTTCTGACACCTCGCTCCCCTATGACCACACAGGTTATGGGACACCTTTACCTTTTACTTACTCAACTAGAT
>CM060341.1:31824987-31872487 GCA_030674155.1 Stramonita haemastoma | reverse complement strand
TATGGGAAGACCTTTACCAGTCTTGTACTC
Source organism: Stramonita haemastoma (assembly GCA_030674155.1). Taxonomy (NCBI): domain Eukaryota; kingdom Metazoa; phylum Mollusca; class Gastropoda; order Neogastropoda; family Muricidae; genus Stramonita; species Stramonita haemastoma. The sequence goes on along the minus strand of CM060341.1, from coordinate 31,872,457 downwards.
AAATCTCTGCTGTGACATAAAGTGGTATAAATAATAATAATAATAATAATAATAATAATAATAATAATAATAATAATGATATGGGAAGACCTTTACCAAGTCTTGTTGTATACTCCAATCTACAGGTTGGGGAGATCAGGCGTGTGCTGAAACAGGACATGCGTCTGATCGTGAAGGAGGTGGGGGACGCCAAGGCCAACCTGGATGGAGGGGACGTTCTCTTCACAGGTGAGTCAGCATACATACCTGTTCGTGATTGAAAGGGGCTAAAAAAATTTTTTTTTTTTTTAAGGAGGGGATAGGGGGGGGGGGGGGGGGGGGGGGGGGGGGGGGGGGGGGGGGGGGAGGAAAAAGAAAGGAAAAAAAGGTTCATAAGTGGGTCAGTGGGTTCGTAGAACTTTTGGTGAGTGGGTTGTTCATAGGTGGGTTCACTCTCACACACACTGACAACAGTGTTACTGTTGATACAGTATAAAATAATCTCTTACACTAGTTACAGACAGTTGATTGGTGGTCTAGAGTTAGCGCACCTGCCTAGAAAGTGAAAAGTGTGGGTTCGAAGAAGTGTGCGGTGGTATAGTCCCTGTTTGGGCCAGAAACCACCCCCCCCCCCCCCCCTCCTCACTAGACTGTGAGTGGTGGTCTGGATGGGTGCTTTTCTTTCAGATGAGACGATAAACTAAGGTCCTATGTGTTGCACATAATTTTTTAGTGCTTGTAAACAAACCCTCAGCAACAAGAAAATTGTTCCTGGCAAAATTTTGTTCATTATTATCATCATCATCATCACCACCACCACCATTCACAATTAATCACTCTCTCTCTCTCTCTCTCTCTCTCTCTCTCTCTCTCTCTCTCTCTCTCTCTCTCTCTCTCTCTTCTCTCTCTCTCTCTCTCTCTCTCTCTCTCTCTCTCTCTCTCTCTCTCTCTCTCTCTCTCTCTCTCTCTCTCTCTCTCTCTCTCTCTCTCTCTCTCTCTCTAGGCAAAGAGATCTTCGTGGGGGTGGGAAAGAGGACGAACTCTCAGGGGGCGAAGGCAGTGGCGGACGCCTTCTCTGACCACCCAGTGTCCCTGCTGGACATCAGCAACACGGAACTGGACCACCTGAAGGACGGCTTCGCTATGGCGGGACACGAGATCATGGCCGTGTCTCCGGGAACTGACTGCGCTGTGCTCCTTAAGGTAGGGGGTAGGGGGGGGGGAGGGGGGGTTTGGTGGTGGTGGTGGTGGGGGTTGGGGTAGGGGGGTGTGTGTGCATGGGGTGTTTGGCCATGGCCGGACACGAGATCATGGCCGTCTCTCCGGGAACTGACTGCGCTGTGCTCCTTAAGGTAGGGTTGTGTGTGTCAAAATCAAGTCAAGTCAAAATTTAATTTTCAGATGGTACATTGAGTGTTGTGTGTGTGGGGGGGGGTGGCCATGGCCGGACATGAGATCATGGCTGTCTCTCGGGAACAGACTGCTGTGCTCTTCAACGTAAGGGTTGTGTGGTGGGGGGGGGGGTGTCCATGGCAGGACACGAGATCATGGCCGTGTCTCCAGGAACTGACTGCGCTGTGCTCCTCAAGGTAGGGGGGAGGGGTTTTTTTGGGGGGGTTGGGGAGGTGGGGGGGGGGGGGGGGGGGGGTTGGGGGGGTGAGATGGGGTAGGGGTGGTGGGGGTGGTGGTTTGGTGTGTAGGGGTGGTGGGGTGTAGTGATGTTGTTGTCTTCAATTTAACGTCTGTTCACACTCAGTGATATTAGACGAAGGGTGTAGTGAGGTGAAGTGGGGGGTGGGGTGGTGGTGGTGGGGGGGGGGGGGGGGGGTGGTAAGGTGTGGTGTGGTATGGTTTGGAGAAAAAAACGGATGCATGCAAAAATGTCACCATTGATGAACCCTTGGAGCTCTACCCAAAGACCCCCCCACACCCCCCAACAAACAAACACACAAACAAAACACTAATGTGGAGTTAATTGTGTATAAATAAATAAATAAAATTAATTGTGTATGTCACTATGTGTGTGTTGGTGTGTGTTGTACAGAAAATGCAGGACGTGGCCATGTGCCAGTACAAGGTGATGCAGCTGGACTCTCGCCGCGCTGTGGACATGCTGTACATCAACGGACGCCTCATCCACCACGTCCGCAACGAGATGGGCGACCACAGCTACGGGGTCAGTGGGTGGTTGGTGTGTTTGTGTGTGTGTGTGTGTGTGGGGGGGGGGGGGTGTTGTGTGTGTGTGGGGGGGGGGGGTAGGTTGTGTGTTGGTGTGTGTCTGTAGGGGTGTCACTGTGTGTGTGTGGGTAGGTTGTGTGTGTTTGAGGTGTAGGTAGGTTGTGGGTAGGTTGTGTGTGTGTGTGTCAAAGTCAAATTTTTATTTACAGATGGTACATTAAGCAAAACACTTGCTTGTTTTCATCAAGCCATCTACAAAAGAAAATTATGCAAGAAAACGAAAAAGAAAAATCAACAATAATGACAACAATTATTACAGCAATAAAGTGTGTGTGTGTGTGTGTGTGTGTGTGTGTGTGTGTGTGTGTGTGTGTGTGTGTGTGTGTGTGTGTGTGTGTGTGTGTGTGTGTGTAAAAATGATGAGAGTGAATCAGAAGTGCCATCGAATGAGGAGAGAGACACAGAGAGAGACAGAGAGAGAGACAGAGAGACAGAGACAGAGAGAGAGAGAGAGACAGAGACAGTGAGAATGCGAATGCGAATATTTATTCAGGAGGGCCTAGACAGTGAGAGAGACACAGAGAGAGAGTAACAGAGAGAGAGAGAGAGACCCACTAGTGACTGACTGATCTTACTTCAAGTTAAAAAAAACAAACAGATTGACCAAGATTGACTGCCAGTAATAGGCCAACAACAACAACAACGTTAACTTTCACTGTCACATATCCCACAATGCAGTTGTGACAGGAGACTCTTCCGGAAGGGAAGTCCTTGAACGCCATTATGGATGTTGTTTTTAGAGGGCCGACCGTTTGGATTAGCTGCTGTTAATTTTCAACATAAAGCTTTTTTTTGCACATTATTTTTTGGTGACGACATCAGCGCATGGTGTACCTTTACAATTTTTAGAATTCATTTCCAGACATAATATTTATGGTGAGTGTGTTTTGGAGGTTTAAACTTGTGAAGAAAGTCTGAAGTTAGTCGTGACCTAGTTATGAGCTACGACCAAGTAATGAACAATGATCGTCTACTCGCTGACTTTAATTTTCCTCCTCCTGTACCAGTAACTGTATGGAAAACAATTATTGTTTTGGGTGAAGTGATGTTGTTGTTGTGTTTTTCGTTTTTTTTTTAAAAAAGCATTTTTATGCATTGGTGAGAAAAAAGATATTTTTTAAATTGATGTATTTTATTTTGTAGTAGGTGTGCATGTGTTGTGGATTTACTTCCCTTGGCATGGTGTTTTCACATTTATTCTTGCTAAGTCTATAAGGACAGCAGAGGCTTAATCTGTTTAGTTTTTTTTGGTCTGTTTTTTTTTTGTTTTTGTATTTTTTTGTTGCTGTGTTAAAAGTTGTTGTTATTTTTTTTTTGACAGTGTAAAGAGAAAAAAGTGTGTGCAAAAAGGTGTGAATGTAAAACAACTGAAAAAAGTGTTGTGCAGATTCTGTGCCCATCTCACTATTATCATTTCTATCTGAGAGTCTTGTTTGCTACTTTGAATGTAAGAATGAACTTCCATGGGGGGGTTATTGACAAAAATATTTTTTATGATTTTAACCCTTTTCTATTCACTTTTCATACAAAGAAACCAAGCTTTGGCTGCCACTCTTTCTATGTAGACCTGTATGTTACCACTACACCGCTTTTTTAAAAAATTTTTTTACTCCCTATCAGCATCATGCTCCGACTATGCATGCTTTTGTACAAGCAGGTGAAATTTGGTTCTGAATTCTGGCAAGTAAGCATCAAGATTGTACAACTGAATGAGATACTTGTATAGATCTGTATATAAATTATAATCATATTCTCCTCAGCCATTGTTGTCATACCTCCAGATTGCTTGAATGAGATACTGCTGTATATATACATATACCACTTCAACCATTGTCTCCATACCTCAAATTACCTGAATGAGATGATGTTGTATACATCAGCCATTGTCTACATATGTCAAACTGCCTGAATGAGATGATACTGTATATAAATATACCACCTCAACCATTGTCTTCATACCTCAGATTGCCTGAATGAGATGATGCTGTATATATACTACCTCAGCCATTGTCTACATACCTCAGATTGCCTGAATGAGATGATGCTGTATATATACTACCTCAGCCATTGTCTACATACCTCAGATTGCCTGAATGAGATGATGCTATACATGATACATGATGCTGTATATTCATATATACCACATCAACCATTGTCTACATGCCTCAGATTGCCTGAACAAGATTCTCTGGTATACCAACTTTACCCATCTTGGGACATGCTTCCATTGGCCCTCTGTGTTATGTCATACCCTACCTGGCACGGAAAAGCAAGCTGTACAGGGCATGAACACCTGACGCATGTGGAGGACATGGAAAAAAAACTGTACAGAGCAAGAAAAACCTTGATGATGCTGTATTATATCAACTTTAATTGACTTGGGACATGCTTCTATCAGCCCTCTGTGTTATGTCATACCTTACCTGGCACGGAAAAGCATGGAAAAACAAGCTGTACAGGGCATAAACAGCTGACGCATGTGGAGGACATGGAGGAAAAAATTGTACAGAGCAAAACAACCTTGCTGTCTCCACCAAAACCTTGCTGTCTCCATCCCAAATCTTGCTGTCTGCATCCCAAACCTTGCTGTCTTCAACCAAAAACCCTGATGATATCTTCAACCAAAACCCTGATGGTGTCCACATCCCTAATGAATCTCCCCAGGAGCTGATGAAGCTGGCTGAGCCTGACTTGGAGCGTCACCCTCTGGCGGTCAGCCACCTGTCCTCTGAGGGCTGCGCCATTCGCCGCATGGTGCTGCCCATCCTGAAGCTCAAGTATTACAAACACCTCGTGTCCTCTCTGCCTTAGAGTGAGTGAAGTGACGGGACGGGACGTGAGGTGAATCAGCGCTTGGGTTTCTTTGCAGATGGAGATAAATGATAATCATAATAATGGATACATGGAATTTATGTTGCGCTATATCTTGCAAAAACAAATAAATGGAATTTATGTTGCGCTATATCTTGCAAAACATACATAGAATTTATGTTGTGCTATATCTTGCAAAAACAAATCAGCGCATGCATTCGACTATACAACACACAAGCAATCAATAACAGTAAATAGTTTTTGCATATTTGAATGTACACAATACATGTTCAGAGAATCTGAATGCAAGAGGGTTAACCCTCTTGCATTCGCATTCTCTGAACTCAAACTGCCCCTAGATTTCGTATTCCATCACAAATCAGGTCAGCCACACATGCTGGCTGGCTTTTTCTCCTTCTAAGTACATACCAGCAGCTATAATTACTTCCAGACACACAACAGGCTTTGTAGGTCTAGCCTGATAAAGCTTTGACACATGGGTAGCAATTAGTGATGGTCACAGCATGATGGAAAACTACTGTGTGTAAATCCTGGTAAATCCCGGTTCGGGATTCAGGGGGGGGCAATTATTTGATCCTGGCAAATCCCGGTTGGGACTAAAAGGGTTAAAGTTGTGGTTATTGTTGGTGAGATGTGTTATTCACAAAGCTTGTGACGTTTTTATCATGATGATTTTGTGATTGTTTAAAGTTGTGGTTATTGGTGATGAGATGTGTTGTTTACAAAACTTGTGACATTTTCATCACGATGATTTTATGCGATTGTTTATTAAAGTTGTGATTATTCTGAGATTTGTTCTCTAACAAAATTTGTGGTGTTGAGCTATATTGAGTGGTAATATGTAAAAGCTATTCAATGCTCATTGTTTTGTTTGTTTGTTCTGTCATAAGTGTTATGTGAGTGCTTGCCCACTGTATGCTACAAAAGAATTGATGTTGGGGCCCTTGAATACTTTAATTTTTTTCCTTTCAATGTTTTTATTTGTCCTGTATTATTTTATTATTTTTTTAATTATTCTTTTATATTGAGGATAATGGAATAAGCACTCATGTGCTTTTTTACATCCAGTCCCTGAGTGTATGCAGTTTTGTAATCTTGTCTGTTCCCATGGCCTGAATGGCCTACTCTTAGAAAAGCGGAACAGGATTTAACATGGTGCAAGATGTTTTGAGTGCGTTTGCACATGGGGCCTCGTTTATAGTCTCATCCGAAGGACTTTTTGGGGAGAGTGGAGTCAGCACTGATGTTAACTCCAGGGGAAAAATCCCCTCAAACGGGAATTGAACCTAGGTCATCAAATAGCGAGCGCAGTGTTCTGACCACTAGGCTATCCTGTCCCCTGTAGTGGTGTTGTGCCTGTTAGAATTGATCCTCTATGAGATCTATGCTAAAGTGGTCTTGGTTCTGAATGGGTTCCTGACTGTGTGTGTGTGTGTTGGCTGTGTTGTGCAGAAAGCTGGACGAGAAGATCCCCTACACCGTCACCACGTCAGCATGTCGGAGCTGCCTAAGGTGGGGGGCACCATCAGCTCCCTCCTCATCCCCATCCACATCCAACGCAACCCCAAGATGCTGTCCTCTGACATCACCAACGCCGACCTCGGCGCTCATACTTCTTGGCAGTTTTGGAATTAGGGTCTGAGGGTTGGGAAATTTTTTTTTTGATTTGTGCATGTAGGCATACACATGTACACATGATGCTTGCTGGCATATGTGTTGATGACAGACGTTCATGCACTTACACACACACACACACACCGCACAGCACACACGACGCACGACACACACACATACACACACACAATTAGAGTCTCTCTCTCTCACAGTCGCACGCATATTTCTGCATTATAGGGCTAGGGAATGATTATTCTGGGGTGGTTTTTTTTTGTTCTGAGCCTGTTAGCAAACTACAGCTGAAATTGTCTGCTAGCGTCTATTCTTATTAAAACATCACTTCTATAGCAACCGGCAAGTGGTTGTGATTAATATAAAATGTGAATACTGGGCTGTGGTTGGGGAAAAAGATGCTGTAATTTCAGATTTAAAAATGTAAAAGTATTGAAACAGAGTGAAGATAAGCTGTATTTTAACATTCCATTCAGTGAAGTGAGAATCTCGTTCGTCAGTTTGTGGCTGGCATCTGCACATTTTCAAATACGGGAGATTTTTTTCGTGTTTTTTTTTTCTCCCAAAGACAAGGTGGAATGATTTGCATCTGAAATTCACACCGAAATTGAATGCTCGCTGACTGTCAGGTGCTTAATTGCAGTGCAACACATTTTCACTCATATGACAGAAAACATTTGTTAGTGTCTGAGTGTTTGACGAAGAAAACTGATGAAGCTGAGTTAAAAAACAGATGTCTTTATGCAGATGCTTTTCCGAATGCCACCTCCTCGGTTGTTGTGGCTGTAATAGTCGCAGAAAATAAAACTAGATATTTTGTCAGCTGTTCCGAAACAAAAAGTTATTTTGTAAATGTTCTGCGATTAGTTTCAGCAAATATTTGTGCTTTTGGAGTGAGTATCTGTGGATATATGGGCCCGCTTTGGCAAATAGGAAGGTGATTCACCTGGTATGTTGTAGTGAATATAATCCAGAGCTTTGAAAGTGATGTGTGTCAAAACAACCTGATAAAAGGTGAGAAGTATTGTAAATAAAGCTTGCTTTAATTTAACGAGAAGTTTGATGAAATTTTGGATTTGTAAAAACAGTAATGCAGGTACTATTATGACTAAAGGCATGAGGTGGGTCTTAGGCTAAGCACATAGAATAACTGAAAGAAGTAATCGCACATTTTGAATTTAGATTATGATTTATTTGCAACAACAAAAAAAGATAACCTTTGTCTCTGTCCCCCTCCCCCCATTGACTTCCCTTTGCCAATGGCTTCCAGGGACTTAAACAGCCCAATAATACACAATGGACATGGTGATTTTTTTTTATACTGGCGCCATTTGAGGGCTTGCTAATGTGGATATGTGTCGACACACTACAGTATTTATCTGTGAGATGAAAGTGGAGGCATTGGTGAGCATGTGGAACAATTCTCAAATGGTAGTTTTTTCGCTATACAAACTTGTTTCCAAATATGCGTACCAAAGACAAGACACTGACAATATACTATCACATGCATTCTAATCAAGCATTCCAAGATGCAGGGAGAGGTAGATAGGAGAGGGTGGTTGAAGGAGACCTAGTTATAAAACACATTTCCTTCTTGATTGTGTGAGGACTGTTTGGGTTCGGGTGAGGAGGTGTCATGTCCAGGGTGTGAACTATTGAACAATGAACGAGGAGCAATGGCTGTTGGAACAGAAGGCATGCAACTTTAAGCCAGCGAGGCAGGTGTACTACATTGTACAGGTAAAAAGAAAAAGGTGTGGAGTGGATCTTTAAAAAAAAACCTTCCTAGAGAGAGAGAGACAAGTTGGAACTGATTTCTACCGAAACTAGAAATTTTATCTTTCGACTTCCCACACTACTGGTTGAAAATGTTGCAGTTCCTGGTAGATTCACATGAAAATTTTTTGAGATGGAGTTTTCATTTTTTATGATAAATGGTGGGAATTGTGATAATTGATTTTGTAAAGCAGACTAGCCTGTGCCTTACCACACACCACACTGTCAGCACAGATCTGTGTGAGCAGGAGATCAAATTACAGCATTATGATGCTGCAGGTTCTATCCTTTGTGCACTGGGGTTGTGAAAACGCAAACATCACCAGCTTTGAAATTTTCCCTTTCGTTTCTCAGTACCTTGGCTTTGCTTGCGCGCTAACTCATCGTGACCTGAAGCATCTCTGGCTTAGAGTTACGTGCCTTTGAGCCTCTCGGAGCAACAATATTCGTCTTCATCTTGTTTAATTACGACATTTTGGGGAAACTATTTCTGATTTGGGGTTGTTTTCTTTTCATTTATATTTATTCCTTTCAAATCTTTAATAATATGACTACAGCATGCTTGAAGAAGAAGTATTTGAAGATTTTCGTCTTTTATGTATATCATCGATTCAGAGTTTGCATGCTTTTTTTTTGTCTTCGTGTACATTATTAGTTTTATTTTAACATTTCGTTTTGGTTTTAGAAATTCACTGTTTTTGTCATGCTGGCTGTTTTCTTTGTTTAGTGAAATTCAAAACTTTTTTTTTTTTGTTTCCTCACTATGTTCCCCGCATGTTTGTACCTCTGAAAACCCCACCTGTTTAGGATCCTGTTTCTTGCTCTGTGCTCTGGATAGTGTACATACATACGTACAGACTCAACTGCCTGTTGTGTATCGACAACGATGTCTCCTACTTGTACTTGCCAAATGTTTTAGATTCAAAGAGTTCTGGACATTTTTTTTCCTCATGTCTACCCATGTCAGTGTCAAGAAAATGGTTCTGCTGGCAAGTGGTAAAGTCTTTTTGTCATTGCTGTCTCCTGGGTGAAACCGTCATGTGATGTGTAAAAGTTTGTTCACGACCAGGAGTAAAGGGAGGGGGGGGTCACGATAACTCTGTGGTCAGAATGAAATAAATGTGAGCAAAAGAGCACAAAGCAAGGCAAGATAGCAAAATTCTTCATTTCAAGGATAATAGATAAGCTGCGCTTATGTGATTTTTTTTTGGATTTTTTTTTTACACATCCTATCCCCACACAGGCTGGGTTTGTTAATTAAACCTCCTGGTTGAGGAATGGAAAGGGAAGGAACCAGTCTTCGGCTGTGAGCTAATAACTTGTTTTTCTTGTGAAGCCACACACAGTCTTGCCACTAACAGTCTCTACAGGTTGATCCATTTCAAAAGAACTTCACCCTTTCTTTCTTTTTTTTTTTTGCTTGCTTATCTTACGTATGTGGGGAGAGAAGTTTCTCACTCAGTGAGCTATGAGAACATCAGTTAACTACTTCAGTATTTTTCCTCATTGGATTTCCCCCAGTTTTTTTGTGTTTTTTTGTATTTTTTTTTTGCATAAGATGAAGAGGGTGTATGTGAGTCAGAGACAGACAATGGAGAAGTTCAGGAAACAAGATTGGAGACTAGTTTGACTAGTTTTTATCAGTTTGAATTCAAGCAACTGAAATCTTTTTGCAGAATTTACTAACTGTGGTTATGAGCTGGTGTGAATGTTGGCAGTTGATCAGACTTCAACCTCTTGAAGGGGATGAGTTGTTTTTTTTGGGGGGAGGTTATTTTTATGATTAAGCAGAAGAGTTGATTGAGTGTTTAAAAGCAATCATGCATCCTTCTTTGTTCCTTAAATACTCATTCCGTGGCCTTAACGAAACTGTGGTGTTGTGCGGTTGTAATGATAAAGGACATCACCTGTCATATTCCTTGTTAACAACTTTCTGTGATTCATTCCACTGGTTTCTATTGGCACCCGTTTTACGAATTATTCATAAGAGAGAAAAAAAAAAAATCATTTGACACAAACTGCACTTTTTTTTCTTCTCTATTGTTCTTTGCAGGGTTTTTTTTCCCCCCACATATTTTGTGCCAACATTGATTGTGCAAAATGGTTTTTAGAAGAAAGATCGGTGTTTGGAGCAGAAAACTGTTTTGTTTGTTTCAGGGAGGTATTAGACAGTAATTGGGGGTTTATTAGAGATGTAATTAACAGATAAAGTGGACACCATTTGATGTGTAAAAAATTTTTGCCGTAGTACTCTGGAAAGAGGGGTATGTAAGTGGTATGGGGAAATGTAACTTCTGTGTTACTGTTTCTTAATTTATTGACAGTTTTGAAATAATGGAATGTGGAATATTTAATCACAGGGATTTTTTTTTTGTGTGTTTTGAGTTTCTAGTGTTTTATTTTTAAGTGATGGAATATTAGGTGTTCAATAACATGGGTTCGTTTCTGTTTTGCATCTTCAGCACTTGGTTTTAAATGATGGAATATTAAACATTTGGTAACATGGGTGGCGCTTTCGGTATTTGATTAACAAATATTTTCCATGCTTGGAAATGTAAAGAATGGGTTTATTTGTGTGTGTAGTTCACTAGTAAGCAGGTTATTTATTTGTTGGTAAATTTATCAAGGGATAGGCTGTTTCTGTGTTTCTGTAAAATTTATCCTTTTTGGAAATTTTTATCCACATGATAACAGTGTAAAGCATGAGAATTTATCAAGTATGGACTCATCCCTTCAGGGGAAATAGAAATTCAGTGTTAGTTTAGGCAATGTGCACATAACATAACTAAACAACTTGTACTGTATAACCTCATCTGCTGTTGTTACGTGTGTATTTTTGGTGAAACCTTAAAGAAAACTGGGGCACGCCTCCAGTCCGTGAGTGGGTGAGAGAGAAAAAAGCAAATACAGATGGCGGACTGATTCTTGTACACATTGATGTCGTTATATATTTGCACACGTTCTTGTGCGGTTGTGGTGTAATGTAGGTGAATCATGCATGCGTGTATCCAGAAGAAAACATCACACAAAGTATTCACTGGCTTCCAATATGTATTGCTGTGACTGTCATGACTGATCCGCTTTAGTATTACATTGAACCGTTTAGATTAGACATCTAACAAACCAAAGGATTTCAAACGTGCTTTCGTTTGTTCACCACACTCGGTTTAGGTTAGAATTTTGACAAACTGTGTCAACATGATCGTGTTTGTTCGTAACAACGCACACAGGGGGGAAAAATACAGCTTGCAAAGATTGTTTGAGCTCACTTCTATGTATTTGCAATACGAGACGAACTTTTTTAGAAGATCTGGGATTCACAGTGTATTTGTCTGTATTGTCGAACCTGTGACTTGTTTACATGTCGTTGTGATCTTTTGTGTTCACTCTCCCCCTGTGTTTGGATAATGATATTGATTTAGTTGACAGATAAAATTGTGTAAATACAATATTTATAAAACAGCAGGTTAAAAAAAAGAAAATGACATCATTTTATCGAGTTTTGTCATTCCATCTCAGTGGTTGAGGGAGTCATATTGCACAAAGTTTCAAAACATCACTACCAGATAGCTAGGCCTGTGTGTCAGTAAAAAAGTATCTGTCACCAACAGACCTCTGGATCAGAAGAAGAAGGATTATAGGAGACTGAAGAAGAAGAAAAGATATTTTTTCATTGATAAATCTTTGTATCATAATCACCCAGATTCTGTATATTGCCACTTCTTACAGTTCTTATTTGAGTCGTGTCAAAAGATTTTTAATGAGGGTAGTAGAGAGGACAAGCAAAATGTTTTAGAAAAGTTGTTTTGTGAATGTTGTGGGCATTTTATTTCAACTTCATCAGCAATAAGAAATCTCACTGTGGGTGCATATTGTGAAAATCATATACTGTCTTGGATCTAAAGGTGTTTATATGAACAGCGGTGTTTGTCATCCTTATAAAGTTGGCACCACTGTCGTGCACACTGTTCACAACTCCCTGTTCCTGTCTTGCACACCTGATCAGTATGATTCTATGATTTTATCCTATTTCTGTTAGTTCTGTGTGATACAAGTATTCAGAGGGATGGAAGTTGAGAGTCGTACTTTGTGGTTGCTTGCCAACTTAAATCAGATTTTATAACAGAGGAGAGACAACAAATGAGTGTAAGATGTGACACTGTCGTACTCCATAATCATTATTTTGATCACCATGACACATCAACATTTTTTTTCTCAAGAAAATCGAACGAGCACTGATATAATAAAAACTTACACTGCCATGATCATCATCAGATTTTTTTTTTGTCACAGACTAATTCAACTTTTTGTAGCTAGCCTGTAAGCATTGCTACTACTGCTACTACTGCTGCTTTGTACTCCTGGTCTGCTGGTAGTGTCCTGTTTTCACCATATCCTCTGTGTAGGGATTGTTTTAGTCCTGGGCTTTCTTGTGTTGCTGTCTTTATTTATAAATATCAGTGAAGATTGGTTATTCAGTAGCCAGCTTGCTTAGTCACTGTACTGTAGGCATGTGACACACGTATGTATGTATGTATACAGCAGCAGTTTTGTCGCTGTAGATGCTTTGTGTTTTGACTTTGCGGCTTCGTGATGATTTTGCGATTATCGCCCACATTTTTATGAAGAACTTATGTTGAGGATTGTGATTGCGTTTAAAGCTAAGCTCTACTTATTTTTCTTGTAGTGAACTTAATACGTGTTTCATGCTCCACTGTTTCTTGTTTTTCTGTACAACAATCATTTCGGACCATTTATGCGCCGCCATTTCATGATGTACATTTGTTTGTTTGACGTCTTGGTTGTTTTCCTGCACCAATTTCCAGTTTGATGAAGGGTTTGGTCAATTTTCGAAGATTTATTATTCTTTACATTTCCAAATTTACACCATTCAACATTTTTTTGCTCTTTGCTAGTGTTGGAGTGTTAACGAAGAAGGTGGCAGACATCACTTTGATTTTTTAATGTGGATGGAAGAAAAAGCCAAAATGAGATCTGAAATGCTGCAGATTTATTTTGTGCATGTGTTTTCAAGACTCAAGAATACTGTATTATCTCAGAATGAGAAATAATGGTTTTTGTTGTTTACGGGAAGTGGAGTTTGATGGGAACAAAAGGTAGAGTTACTCCATAATGTTGTCAGTGTTTGGGATGTATGGTTCAAAGCTTCAGCTTCTCTGAGGTAGCATTGGAAGGGCCAGTGGTGCCCATCTCTTCTCCAATAACTTTTCATTAAATAGATGTAGTACAGTATGATTTAACAGCTACATATAGATATTGTGATCTAGTATATAGTGTATAGTAGGTGTGATCTACCTTCTATATACCAGCATATTTAATTCAGTTTTACAGGCTTATTTTGTATAACATCTAGATAGATTAGTTTCAGTTAACACAGATATAGGTAGTTCTAAATCTTTGCAAGTAGCAAGCCAAGTTGTGGAGAGAGAATGGGAAAGGTTATCATTGATTTTTTTTTTTTGCTCTTCAGGAAATTACCTGTATACACCGAGTGTTGAAGGCAGTGTTTTTCTTGAGGGACTCCAGCTAGTTTCAGACTGGAAATCAATATCTGTCACCCAGTTGAAAAATTTATGTCCCTGTTTTTTTTTTTAATGATGGTATTTTGTTTTGTTGCCATTTCACAACCACAGCACTGGAGTCATTGGAGACCAAATATTATGGCATGCACGTACGCACTCTGTATCTGTTTTTTTTGTTTTGTGGAGTTTATGTTTTAGGATCAGATAACCATGCGGGAAGGTGTCTGCGTTGTGTGAATCATTCCATTCGTGTACTGATGTTAACATGTCAACATTGTTGGTTTTTATCTTCGAGTTACTAACTTTGGTAGATGCTACTGCAAGGATGTATTTTTCAATAAAATATATATATAATGCTTCATATTTTGTGTGGTGTGGTGTGTGTGTGTGGTGTGTGTGTGTGTGTGTTTGCATGCAGTTGTAAATGTGTCTCTGTGTGTGTTTGCATGCTATTGTAAATGTGTGTGTGTGAATTTTACATGCAGTTATAAACGTGTGTGTGTGTGTGTTTGCTACAGTGTGCAGAACATTAAATCATCAGTTTCTCCAAACAAGAACCCAATAATGAATATACACATCTTCACAATCAACAAGGACATTGTTTACTCTTTAGGGGAGGAACAAGATGCAGAAATCTGTCTTGGAAAATCAACAATTCCAGCAGTGAAATGAGCAAAATTTTAATGAATTATTTTTTATTTCAGTGACATTTTTTTGTACTAAAAAGAGAATTAAACAAAATATGGATGGGTGGTCTAGTGGCAGCACACTCGTCAAGAAAACAAGAGGTTCCAAGGTTGAATTCTGTTCAAAACACATCTTCTCCCCCCCCCCCCCCCCCCCCCCCCCCCCCGCCCCAATGCTAGTAGAATATATTAAATGATGGTCTGGGTACCAGTCACCATGGTGCAGTGTTTAGTGTCATGGGTTACGGACAGGAAGATCAATCCCATAACAGCCATGGAAATTTTTCAGACTCCCAGTGGTTCCTACCAGGTCAGGGTGCTGGCGGCTCAGTGGAAAGACTAGGACCACACAGTCGAGCTTCATCCACTTGGATACCAATATGAGAGTGTTGCTCAAAATACCTGACCAACACTGCAGGTGTCTGTATCTCTTGGGCCCAGCTGACGCCAGGTTATAATTATCAGAGAACAACCCTGTCCAGTACTCTTAAAGCATATGAACTTCCACGGAAGCATCATTATATCATCCTCATTGTCATTGATCATCATGCAATTAGAAAAAAAGATATAAACTGCCCCTGAATCGGTAGCCCCGTTTGCTCTGGTCTCATGGTGACCTCAGATTTAGATTCCCCATACACCTCTGTGCCTCTGATGAGTTTCGTGTGGAAACCTATGAGGTTGCAGGTTCTATAGGGGACGGTCGTTTGAGGACGTTGTGGTGGTCGCCACCTCAGGTGGGCGACTCTGGTTCCGCGCCTGAGCTAAAACTGTCGTCAGTCAGGGGCTTAGTAGGTGGTGTCCTGCGTATGTTAGCTCAGAACAGGCACCACTGAACACCACCAAAGTGACCCAGCAGAAGTGCAGGGCCCCTCTGGCTGGTGGCCCCACGGTGACCGGATATTGATGGGCTTCCTGTGGACTTCTGATCTTGAGGATGCGACATAACGAATCTAGGTATGGTTGTGGTGAGGAGATCGTAGTTGGTTGGAGTGGGAACAGCAGGACGGGTATGTCGCAAAAGATGAGGCAGCCAGAAAAAAAGTGATGGTCTGGATGGTCTTTCAGGTAAGATGATGGCCAGATATTCCTTATGTAATGTTATACATTTTTGCACATGCAAAACAATTCGTTGCAACAAGAGGGTTCTCTCTTGCAAAATTCTATAGAAAAAGAAAATCTCTGTCACATAGAGACACACATACATGCTGATCAAGCAGGAAGGTGGTAGGACGGTAAGACGTTCACCTGCCTAACAATAAACCGTGAGATTCTAGGTTCGATTCTCAGCCTTGCCCTTCTCTTCCCAGCTTGACAAGAAAATTGAACAAATGTTAACAAAATCCTTTAGTAAGACTATAAACCGAGATCTTTGGTGCAAATACACGCAGAACACTTGCCGCGCATTATTAAAATCTGTTCCGCCTTCTGAAAGAGTAGGTCCATTTTGTGTCGGCAGAAGCAGAAGACAGAGAGGATTTCAATGGGTTTGGCTAGACTCTTCCTCACAGCAGGTTCTTGTGGTGTCCTTGTGGACATACCACAGCCATGACTCTCACACTCAGAGAATGCTGTTACCAACATGCAATGCTGAACAGTAGTATGCTTTTGTTTCCTTGTTTTCTCTTTCTTTTCCTTCAGTTGATTCTGATAGTTCATGTTGAAACTTCCAAAGCAAAAAGGGAATTAAAAAAAAAAATCTTCTTAGTAATTCTCTAAGGTTCAGTAAAGATCTTTAGAAGACCTTTGACTTTCATCACCGGAAGTCTGCATAAACCATATACTTTCTGATGACATTCCCCCCCCCCCCCCCCCCCCGTCTTGATTCTAGAGAGAAAAAAATGCAGGAAGTCCTTAAACTATATTTCCTCTTGGAACCACTTCTTCCTCTGTCTCCAAAAGTAAACATGGAGCTGAGAGTTGTTTGCCATTTCTCTCAGATTCTGGATAATCTCATTGATCATCCTCATGCACAAGATTTCCTTACAAGTTTCTTGAATAAAATGAATACGCCATCAGTTTTCATTGTAAATTCAAAACTTTGCCTAGCTTACCCCCCATCTTTCACAAAAAACATCTGAAGTAATTGTTCAAAATTAGAAGTGAGCATATCCTGCACTGACTTTTGCCGTTTCCACTCAAACTGTAATTTTTTTTCCAGACACCTGTCATCTAGCCATACTTATTAACTGCTAGGAACATAAGCCACCTGAGGTGACCATTGATGCTCTGTGCGACACTCTGCAAGAAGGGTATGCTGCCACTTGCATCTTCAAGGGGGCATGCACACAGGCAAAAAATTACCCGAGTTGTGCTGTCTTGTTGATCAATCGTTAGATTTATTCTTTTCTTTCTTTTATATCGAGGATAATGGGATAAGCACTCTTGTGCTTTTTTACATCCAGTCCCGTGTGTATGCAGTTTTGTAAATGTCATCTGTTCCCACCGGCACACAATGGCCTACTCTCACGAAAAGCGGAACAGGATTTAACGTGTGCGCAAGATGTTCTGCGTGCGTTCGCACACGGGGCCTCAGTTTAAAGTCTCATCCGAAGGACTTTTGGGGAGAGTGGAGTCAGCACTGATGTTAACTCCAGGAGAAAAATCTCCTCGACCGGAATCGAACCCAGGTCGTCAAATTGCCAGCGCAATGTTCTGACCACTAGGCTATCCGTCCCCCTGTAGCCTAGATACACAGGACTGTAGCCTAGTTGAGTCCAATCTGAGTTATGATGTAGACACAATCATTGGTGGTTCTCAAGACAGATGATGTTAAACAAAAAAAAACACCAACAAAAAACATCCAACACCACCCCCCGCCCCCAAACAAACAAATAAAAACCAAACATTTTCTTTAGATTTACTACAAGCACACTAATTGATCTAAAACTGGGCACGAAACAAATACGTCGATAACAGATGTGACCCAGTAAACTGATCTCTGTGTATGCACCACTTGGTAAGCTTAATGCAATAGCTCACTTGGGTTATGATCACGAACTGGTCCGTGGGACGTGCCACAAAAAAGACAACATATGCCAACTGCAGCAGCTAGACGTTTCTATTGCAATGCACCAAACAAACAAATTAAACAAACGAACAAACAAAAACATCCAAAAGTTCTGCACATTGCACATTTGTTTTTGTTATCATTCAAACAGACCTTGTTTTGTATTGTCTATTGTCTTGAACAGATAAAAACAACAACACAGGAGACTTTATGAAGAATATTAGACACATCCCGAGGTAGAGCAGAGTCTTCAAGTTGCGAGTCATTGGCATTATTTGTGACAGTGGCATTCACACTCAGAGACTACTGTAGACAGAGGTAAAGGTAAAAGTGTCCCACAACCTAGGTGGTCGTAGGGAGCGAAGCATAAAAGACCTCAGCTTTTAAAGGGTCAGCATATTAACGAGGGCGGCACCCATCTCCTCTCCCTTGCCTCTTTACCTTCCCTGACCCTAAAGAGGGTAGGTACCCATTTACAGCTGGGTGGACTGGGGGAACGATGCAAATGGTCACCCATCACTTGGTAACCACACTCTATATCTGCTTAACTTATCTTGGGGAAAGCAAGTGCTCATAGACAGAGAGTAAGTAAAGTATACACGTAAAAAAAAAGAACACGCCCAAGGACTGAACCCTTGAACATTATAAGTACTTAAAAAGCCTGGAAGAGGACAGAATGCCACCAGTGGCGACACTGAGTTCAGTTGGACCAATAATGAAGAAAACTTAGCAAGAACTGCGCCTGATAATTATGCCAAAGATAAGGTGACGTCTGGACGGCAGAATTGAATGATTCCTGGCATTAAAAGCTGTTGACAGGTCCAAGCTAGGGCAAGTATGGAAGCATTCCTAGTATTAGCACTGATAAGTATACGACTTGTGATATGAAGCAGTACTGCTCTTCTAGAATGGAACTTTTTGTAAACTGACTGGTATAATAATATGACCTAGGTCATTCGTAGAAAAAAAAAATTACCCCAAAACAACAACAACAACAAAAGTTTCGAGTCAACACGAGTGCGACTCTCTCAAGCAGTTTGAAAAAAAAAAAAAAGGATCAAGATTTGAAATTATCCCAGACGGCGCTGCCGTTAAGCGCCTGACAAGTCAGGCCTAGCACATCCAACTTCGGCATGGGGAGAATTGTTATATTCAAAGTCTCTCTGAAGAAAAAGGAAAGAGAATGGACCAAGAAAGCAGAAAAGAAGAAAGAAGGTGGTGACGGGAAGAAAAGGAACAAAACAAGGCCAAAACAAAGAGAGGGATAGAAAAGAGGAAATTCCTAGCACAGATTTTCTAAAAGGTGGGGATGCTATTCATACTGACAGGCCCCCCGCATCCCCGCGGGGTAAAATAATTTGAACTCCTGTCTCTTTTTTGCGGACAAAGTTAATGAAAATTAAACTGACCACAACTCATGGTCAGGTAGACTTAGCCATTACTGTGTGGGGCAGTGTCCGTACCTAAAATACCCAGGTGAACAGCTCAAGCGATGGAGGTAACACAGCATGATTTACTGGTTTATGCTTTAATATTGCGTGTTGTTGTCTGTCCTTCTTGTGTTCAAAGAACCCCAACTCCTCCTTTCTTTTTCTTTAATTTTGTTGTTGCTTTGTTGTTTGAAAGCTTTTCTTCCATTTCAAACAAAATTTATCTAATGGGGAAAAATCTAACCAAACCTTAAAAACTCCAGTTTACAATACCCCCTCTAATACCTTGTATGAGAAAAGCATTTTTTTTTTTTCAGTCGTAGATTACGTCCAATTTTACGACGATAATGTCACGTCAAGGCTAATGCAAAAACCATAAAAGGTACGCAAGTACATACATTGAAAGGTATGCAAGTCAAAAGAATTATCTTTAGACTATTCAAATCCTGTTCCGTTTTCCTAGAGTAACCCATGTGTGCGGTGGGAACAGATGACAAGATTTACAAAACTGCATGCTCAGGGGCACTGGATTTTTTAAAAAAAAGCACACGAGTGCTTATTCCATTATATCCTCGATATAAAAGAATAAATAAATAAAGAGCTTGCTGCAGATATGAGTATCTTTTTTTTTGTTTGCAGCATACAGAAAGTTACTTCACATCTTCTTTGGCTCTGAGCGTTAATCTCCATTCAGAGCATTTTATCATCATCACAAGGGTCAGATTAGGCTACCTTGGGTATACCCCAGCTTACCAGAATGAATATATACCCTCAAGCTGACAGACTTGTGTTAACTTCGCAGTCACTGAACTCACTCCTCTGAAGTAAGAGTATGGCTGCCTATATGGCGAGTTAGTTGGAAACAAGTCATAGGCCTACACAGCAAATTTCTCATCCGGTGTGCGTCCTATCTCGCAGTGATCCCAGATGGGATGAGTGTGAGTCAAGTCTGCAAATTGTGGGTGACCCCCAGGGTGTTAGGCTAAGCTGGGGGAACGCACAAACTGGAGCTCACAGTTCCAATAACCGGTAACTATCCATTTTCCAAGCATGCCCTTCTGCTTGCTAAACTAGATCTAGTGGCCTAACCTTATTTCAGTACCTCTCTTTGCTAACAGGAGTTACTGTCAATTAAAATGCTGTTGAATCTTGCTGACCTTTTCAGGCCGATAGGTTCCGTTTCCTTGAAACCTATGGGCGCAATGTCCGTTTGTCGCCGAAAAGGACGACGGCATTGAAAGAGAATGAGGACACGAACCATGCTTCCGTCTTTTCACAGGAACCTATGAGACACGGGAGATTGTATGAGGTGATGGCTGCGTTTTTACTGTCTAATTATCATGTTTTATACATTATATTTTTAACATGGTTATTGTTTTTATATATGGCTTGTAACTTATCGGAATTTCTCTGTTTTAGAGATGATAGAGTATTTTAATTTGGATTTATTGTGAGAAATTATAGTATGGATGTTATTGCTAGTGACACTTTTTTTTTTTACTTTCAAGTTTGCTTGCCGATATTTATCTATCTATTCATTTGTTTGATATTTCGAGGATAACGAAGTAAGCATTTATGTGCTTTTTATTAATTTTTTTTTATACATCCAGTCTCCTGGGCATGCAATTTTGTAATTTGCATCCGTTCCTATCGGCACAAAATGGTCTACTCGTACGAAAGGCATCTCAAGGTTTAACGCACAGCAAAAAATGCTCTGCGTGCAATCGCACAAAGGACCTAGGTTTATAGTCTCCGCCGAAGGACTTTCAGGGGAAAGGAGTCAGTCAGCTCTGGTATCTCCAGGGATAAAACTCTTCTAGAAAGGATGTCTCGGTGGTAGCTCGAATGTGGGCCATCCGACTGCGAACGCAAAGTTCTAACCACTAGTTATCTGACCCTTTTCAGTAGACTATTTTTTGTGAAGGTCCGGCAGTTGATTCACACGTAAGTTGGTGACTCAAAATCTGTTATACAAAGTTTTTGAATGTACGTCTGTACATTCTTCTTTCTCATCTGGTATGGAGTGAACAGGTTTATGCATGCATCACTCTCAGATTGGACAAAGGACAGAGTAGAGGAGGGTGGGGTTGGAGGGGGGGGGGGGGGGGGGAGTAGAAGTGGTGGGTAGTGGGGTGAGAAGTGTGGATAGGGGTAGTGGGTAGTAGTGGTGGTTGGTGATGGGTGAGTGGGATATAAAATAATGGTTAGTATGGTGATTTGAAAAAAAATAAGATTTAAAATGAGAAAGGGAGGGGAGGTTGGTTTTTTTCCCTGTTGTTCTTATAGCTTATACCAAGTGTACCAGTTTCAATGTCCTATCCCGGAACACAATGATAATTAGCGGTTTTTGTTTTTGGTGTCATACAGTAGCCGACATTGGAGTGTCCTTTATAGGATAGATCTACATCTTTACTTAAGAATCTAGCCTTAGGCTACACCATGTTTGAAACTTGCAAACTTCATGAAGCAGATCACACTTATAGGGTAAGTGATCAAACATTTCATACTTTAATGGTTCAAACTGTGTGCGTGTGTGTGTGTGTGTGTGGGTTGTGTTATGTGGGTTGGTGGGCACCCTCGTGCCGTTGCGTATTGCAGGTATCGGTGGAGATTTTGAAAACCCGCTTTGAAGTGACGTGTTTCGGTGTTGTGACGCGACATCCGATTACGTATTGCCCTTCATGTGATTTTGACGTCAGTCACCCTTCTGTGCTGTACATAGCTTGTGACGGTATCTGGCTGTTTGGAGTGTGGGTTAGTACTGTTTTTTTTTTTTTTTTTTTTTTTTTTTTTTGAAGGGGGGGGGGGGGGGGGTGCTTTTTTTTTGTCAGGGTGAAACGCCTGTCTGTAATGACTGCCTGGTCACTGTCTTGTCAGCTATGAGATTCATAAAGGGAAAGCTGGTAAAAGAGCCGCCACTGTAGCCTAGTGGTTAGGGCGTTGGACTCGTAATCTAAGGTTGCGAGTTCGATCCCAGCTTTCAGCTATGGCGTTGTGCCCTTGGAAAAAGCACTTTACGGCTATTTTCTCACCCCACCCAGGTGTAAAAGGGGTACCAACCTTATGTTGGGGTAAACCCTGCGATAGACTGGCGTCCTATCCAGGGGGGAGTCTATGACTCTCAGTCGCTTAACGCCACAGAAACCGGGATAAGCACCGGCCTGATGAGCCTTAGGCTCGGGACAGACTTTAACTAACTTGGTAAAAGGTAAACCTGTGTGGTCGTAGGGGAGCGAGGCGTCAGAGACCTCAGCTTCTCTAGGGGCCAGATGTTGAGGGCGGCGCCCATCTCCTCTCCCTCCTCTCCCTCGCTGCTTTACCTGCCCTGACCCTGAAGAGGGCAGGTACCCATTTACAGCTGAAGGGAATGGCGAGATTTAAAAATATCTTTAAAAAGGTGGACACATGGTCACATGGTTTTCATCACAATAGACTCCCTTCTTTACTGTAATACAGTACACAACACTGCAATACAACACAGTACAGCACAACATAAATCAATGTAACACAATACAATACAATAAAATATAATGCAAGGCAATAATAAAACCCAAAAGAAACGAACCCAACAGTACCCACAGCCACATCGTTTGTCTTCCCAAACAAGGATATGCTAAAAGCCTCGCCAAAAAACAAAACAAAAAACAACAAACAAACAAAAACGACTTCTAAAACTATAATAATGAGGAAACTCGATTTGCCAAACAGAAAAGATGCAAGCTTTTGAAGGAAACTTAAAGAAATGTAGAAAAGAAAACATTCAACAAACATAGGTGAGAACCAGTATCGCAAAAGACCGCCACATTTTAGGATACCTTTTCACTCCCACAAAACATACTTCTTTATATCTAAGGCCATAAACTTTAAAAAGGCATGTGACATGATGCTTTTAGGCTGTCATATAATTATATAAAAGCAAACGGGAAATGGAAATTATTGCAAATAGCTGAACACCTTTGCATAAAAAACTAGATATGCATGTGGGCAGTAACTTGAATGAATTCCACGTTAGAGCAGAGCAGATCGTAATAATAGTTGTTATAAAGGATGCTGGTGATGGTAAACAATGTTGTTGTTGTTGGTGGTGGTGGTGGTGGTGGTGTGCGTGCGTGTGCGTGCGTGCGCGTGCGTGCGTGCGTGCGTGCGTGCGTGCGTGCGTGCGTGTGTGTGTGTGTGTGTGTGTGTGTGTGTGTGTGTGTGTGTGTGTGTGTGTGTGTGTGTGAAAGTCAGAGTCATAAAGTCAAAGTCAAATTTTTATTTACAGATGGCACATTGAATGGGTAGTGCATTTGCTTTTTTCATCGTGTACGTGTGCGTGTATGTGTATATGTGTGTGTTCGTTCCTTTATTTAATAAACCTTAAATCACGAAATGTGTGTTATGTATGTGCGTGCGTGCGTCCTCGCGCTCGCGTGCATGCGCTCGCGTGCATGCGTGTGTACATGCATACGTATGTGTGTGTGTCCATGCGCGCGTGTATACGTGCATGTGTGTGTCCGTGTACGCGTGTATACGTGCGTGTGTGTGTGTGTGTGTGGACGCGCACGCGCGTGACATATAACACAGGTGAGCGAGCCACGGGAGTACCTGAGGAATCTGCCCATTACGAGCCGCGTGGGGCTGGCCCTGAAGGGAGACAGACGTGTCAGGATGCTACACATCTACCTCAACGGGGTGGACATGGGGCCTGTGGCCCGTTACACCCCCCACCCCTGCTACTTCATGTTTGACCTGTACGCCCGCTGTGACACGGTAAGGATAGTGGTGGTGATGGTGGTGGTGGTGGTGTATGGTGGTGGTGGTGGTGGTGTGATGCTGGTGGTGGTCATAATGATGATGATGATGATGATAATAATAATAATAATAATAATAATAACAATAATAATACAATAATAATGATAATAACGATAATAATGGTAATAATACTAATAATGATGGTAATAATACGGAGATGGTGATGGTGATGATGATGATGATGATGATGATGATGATGATAAGAAGGATATCACCATTTGTAAGTAAAGTCGTGTGTGTGTGTGTGTGTGTGTGTGTGTGTGTGTGTGTGTGTGTGTGTGTGTGTGTGTGTGTGTGTCTGTCTGTCTGTCTGTCTGTCTGTCTGTCTGTCTGTCTCTGTCTTTGTGTCTCTCTTAAACACACGCACACACGCTACACACCACGCAACACCATACCACACCACACCACAATAGCATCACATCACAAACCACACACCACGTCACATTACACCACACCACACAACATCACACCACACTACATCACACAATGCCACACCACATCACACCACATTACACCACACCACATCACACCACACCGCACCTCACCACATTATACCACACCGCACCTCACCATATCACACCACGTCACATAATACCACACTACACCACATCACACAATACCACACCACACCACATCACACACCACATCACACCACACCACACAATACCACACCACACCACATCACACACCACATCACACCACATCACACAATACCACACCACATCACACACCACATCACACAACACCACACCACGGCACCACCCATCCCCATACAGTGCTGCATCTCAGCAAGAGCCACCCCACAAAAAACAAAAACAAACAAAAAAAAACCACGAGGAAACTCCTACACACAACAGAGCAAAAACAACACCCCAAACAAAGAAACAAACAAAAACTACCCCCCCCCCCAAAAAAAAAAAAAAAAAAAAAAACCCAAACAAAACAAACCCTTCAAACACAACCCCTCCATACTAAACAAACAGATAAAAAAAAAAAAACCAAAACCGGCAAACCCAAACTTTCCTGCCTAAGAAAAGAAATCAACATCAATATCTCCCCTCCAACCCCCCACCCCACCCCCTTCGCCAAAACAAACAAAACAACAAAAAAACAAACAAAAGAACAACAAAAAACGGCTTTTAATGTCGTATTCATTGTTTGTTGCAGATTTGTTCTCGCCCAGTCAGAGCCATATAGAAGAAATTATTTTATTTATCTATTTATGTATTTATTTATTTATTCTTTTTATATCGAGGATATAGAATAAGCACTCACGTGCTTTTTTTTCATCCAGTCCCCGTGTGTATGCAGTTGTGTAAATAATTGCCATCTGTTCCTACCAGCACACAATGGCCTACTCTTACGAAAAGCGGAACAGGATTTAACGTGTGCAACGCGCGCGGGGCCTCGGTTTACAGTCTCATCCGAAAGACATTTGGGGAGAGTGGAGTCAGCACTGATGTTAATTCCATGAGAAAAATCACCTCCACCGGAATCGAACTAGGGTCGTCAAATTGCCAGCCCAATGTTTTGACCATTAGGCAATCCCGTCCCCAGCAAATCAGTACTATTCCCCCTCCCCCTCCCCCCAAGACCTGCCGTCAACCCCCCCCCCCCCCTTCCAGCCAGTGACATATAGCTTTCACATTCAGCTTGGCTGTAAATACCATGAACACAAAGGGACCGTGACAACGTCAGCACAGGAGCTATCCAATGAAAATCGCACGCCTGTCAAGAATCAACCAGTCTTAGTTGTGCAGTTGTTGGGAACCAGCCAACCATTGCTGAGCATTTACAGGGAACCAGCCAATCCTAATGGACGTATCTGCCAGGAATCAGCAATGATTATTCATTGATCAAGAACTCACTAATCATTGTAACGTGTTTTGTTGGGTATTTATCAATTAATTTTTAAGGACCCAGTCAAAGGTTTTTGTATCAATCAATCAGGAATTGAATGTTAATTAGGTGTTTGTCACGAATCAATCACTATGATTACTTCTTTTGTTGTTGTTAAGAAATAACCATAGCCACTGGGGTAAGAACGGGCCATTTGTGAGAAGACAAACTGGCCCTTCACATTATTACCGGCTTACATAAAATCTTGAAATACCAAGCCTGTTAATACATGTAAGCTGTAAACCAGGAGCAGTCATACATCTGCCAGGAGCCAACCATAGTATACATTTGACAGGAACTTACTGATCAGGGTCACATAGTTATTCATCAAAACGCCTACAAATCACAGCCATTGTTCGCTTTAGGGTACTATTATTAGTAGTGTTGTTTGCTCTAGGGTACTCCATACTTTAGGGTACTTGTATTAGCAGTTTTTTTTTAATTTAGGGTACTGTTATTAGCAGTTTTATTTGCTTTATGGTAGGCCTACTGTCTTTTATGCTAGCTTTCAGGACTGAAGTACTACTTGGTAGTGTCACATACCTGGCTGATAGTGTGATCAAATTCTTGCCAGAATTGGAATACTGTCTTGTGTTAACCATTTGTGATATCAGAAACCAGTACATTTTTATGTATCATTTTAATTTGTTTTGATTCTCATTTTTAATATTGCCTTTGTTTGCAAGTATTGATGAATATAGCATTTAAAGAAATAGTTCCAGCTAAAATCATTTGATATAGCTATGAATACGTTCAAAGTACCTATTTGGTGTTTACTGTGTCATGGTTTTAAACATGAAATGATTTTATTTATCAAAAGCCAAAAAGAATCTTTAAAATGTGTGAAAGCGCCTGGTGTTAAACTTTCCCCCTAAAGCAATATAAAATATCTTTGTACGACCTCTACTGTTTTGAAAGGATATTGAGAGCAAAGCTGTCCTGTGTTAGAAGACTGAAAGAATAGCTGTTGAAACAGGATTTATTCTGTTGCTAATCTGTGCTGAATTTAATGCTTAGTTGTCTATTTTCCACGAGGTACACCGTTTGAACCTTCCTGCTTGGCTACAATGAAAGATACATTCATAACATCACACAACTTGGTTTACAGCTTTTTAAAAATTAGTATCTGAGCTCTTTCTCTGCAGGACAGAAGACAATGGGTAGCAACAGAGACAAAATGTCCACTGTTATAAAAAAAAAAGAAGCAAAAATATTACGCAAAAATTCATGTGGAGGGAAAGCTTAATGATAGCATTTTTTTAAAGTGAATTTTTGAATGTATTTCTCCACAGCTGGATTATTTCCATGATATTTATGAAGAGCCACAGATAGATTATTTCCATGATATTTTGGAAGATCTAATAATAGAAACATATTCCAAAGTCATAACGAGTTTCCTATGATGTACAGACAATTTAAAAATATAAAATCCACAATATGAAGAACCAAAGCTAAAAAAAAAAAGAAATATAAAAGTTTACAGTTTGTGACACAACTGCAATACTGGAGCAATAAAAAAAATCAATAATACTTTGATGGTGTTTTATTTGTGTGAAGACTTTATTAAGCACCATCTGTTTTACAGAATTGGGTCTGCTTACTTATGTAAATCGTGACTACTTTTAAGAACATTTTTTTTTTAAAGAATGCAAACACTGATGGCAATTAAAAGCTGAACTATCCATATTTTGATTCTGTGTGTTGATTTTCAGACAGAAAGTTGATTAAATGAAGCTCATCCATCCTCATTCCTATCTGCAGGGGGGGGGGGGGGGGGGGTGGAGGGGGAAGTCACCATAATATAAGGTGTCTTACCTGAGCAATGACACCAATGAATAAACTGCCCAACTAAAAAACAATAAATAATGACACTTGTCTTTACTAAAGTAAAAGGTAACAAGGTAAAGGTGTCCTATAACCTGTGTGGTCGTAGGGAAGCGAGGTGTTGGAAACCTCAGCTTCTCTAGGGGCCAGCATGTTGAGGGCGGCTCCCATCTCCTCTCCCTCGCTGCTTTACCTTCCCTGACCCTAAAGAGGCTTGTGCCCATTTACAGCTGGGTGAACTGGGGGACTGTACTAAAAGCCAAGGCGGGCAAACAGTCACCCATCCTATTGGTAACCACGCTGGATGCTGCTTAACCTTGGCTTGGGGAAAGCGAGTGGTCTGATCACTGAGCTGTCCCGTCCCCAAGACTAAGCTATGTAGAAACTTGTGTGGCGGTAGAACAACGGATGGGGCCCAAGAGGCAGAGACACGTGCAGTGTTGGTCAACTAATTTAAAAACAACACTCTCAAAAACATTTCCTGAAAGTGGATGAAACTTGACTGTGGGGTTCCAGTCTTCTCCCCATACACACTCATTTTGGAAGGAGTCGGCTGGAGTCGAAAAACAACCACCCAAACCTGTGACTATTATTGGGTTTCAATCTACAACCGTCCAGCCAGTGACCCAACGCACTAACCACTGTACCACAGCGGCTAGTTTCAATCAATCAATCAATCAATCAATCAATCTCTCTCTCTCTCTCTCTCTCTCTCTCTCTCTCTCTCTCTCTCTCTCTCTCTCTCTCTCTCTCTCTCTCTCTCTTTCCTTTTTTTTTTAAATCATTGGTTGGAATTTTATTGTTGGTGATGATTTTGATATTCTTTGCTTTATTTTGTTGTTGGTTTGAACTTTTTTCTTTTTTTTAAGGGGAGGGGGAGGGGTGTCTTGGGGGTGGGGTAGGGGTGGGTGTGCTATTCCCTAACCAGGGCAAGGGCCAGATGAAAAAAAGTATGTAAATGCTTTCTCTGTTACCCTTGGAAAATAAAGATTCATTCATTCATTCATTCATTCATTCATTCATTTACTCTCTCTCTCTCTCTCTCTCTCTCTCTCTCTCTCTCTCTCTCTCTCTCTCTCTCTCTCTCTCTCTCTCTCTCTCTCTCTCCACAAAGAGGGGCGTAGGACCATACGAGTATCGGCGCAAATTACCGACAGACAGTAACTAATGCGGGATTAGCGCTAGGCTAGCGCCAGAGAAAAACCCAGAACTGTAGGCTTTGATAAGTAGATAAGTAGTAGTTGAACGTCTGTTCGCAGCGGCGATAGTATACCAGAACCGCATGGCAATAAAAATAGTAAATAGCAGGTACTTCTTTTCATAGCGGTTGTACTAAACCCGAACGCTTGTGTATCTTACCCGAGAGGCAATTTACATCATTGCAG
Source organism: Stramonita haemastoma (assembly GCA_030674155.1). Taxonomy (NCBI): domain Eukaryota; kingdom Metazoa; phylum Mollusca; class Gastropoda; order Neogastropoda; family Muricidae; genus Stramonita; species Stramonita haemastoma. Next base: position 31,843,435 of record CM060341.1, on the reverse strand, counting down.
TCAGGATCCGTATTCTCTCCATCCTCTCTACTTCCCGTTTGACGTGTACAGTTACGCCAATTATGGTAACAATACTACAGTTGCTTTGGCGGTTGCTGCTGTGGCGGTGGTGGCGGAAGGCGGTGGCGACAACTGCTGTTATGACCACTTAAATTACCACTGCTGCTGCTGCTACTATTCTATCTTGGCTACTGCTGGTGCTGGTACCGACGCCGATGCTACAACTTCTTCGTCGAAAGCTCAGATAGCAGCTATTGTTGTCATATGAGTGAAAAGGCATTGCGTTGCCGTTAAGCGCCCGCCAAGTTAGGCCCGGCGCATGACTTCGGTATGGAGAGAATTTTTTTTTTTTATTATAAAAAAGGTCTCCATGGGAAGAAAAAAGGTAGAATAGGCCAAGAAGGGGGAACATAGACAGAGGGAAGAGATGACAGGAAGAACAGGAAGAAAGCAGAAAGAAAAAGAGGGATAGAGAAGGGGAATTTCTGGCACAGAATTTCCAGAAGGTGAGGGATGCTATTTATACTGACAGGCCCCTGGCATCCCCATGAGGGAAGCCTGACATTGATGCTACTGCTACTGTTACTACTAGTGACAATGACAAAAAAAATGATAATGGCAATAATAAATAATCATAGAAAAATAACGATTTGTGGCCTAAAGGTTACGCATCTGTTTAGAAAGCAAGATACATGCAGTTTGAATCAGACCTGAAGCACCCCCCCCCCCCCCCCCCGCCTCCCCTTTTAAAAAAATACTATTAGACCTTGATAGATGGTTTAAGTGACAGTCTTCCAGATAAAACGATACATTGAGATCCAGTGTGCAATAGGCATTTAGTGCACGTAAAAGAGCTCATGACAACGATAGTATTGTCTATAGCAAAACTACGCAGAAAGCGTCGTCACTCTTGTGGGTAAACAAATTGGGAAACAGGAAAAACAATGATGAACCTTAAGATGGTGAAGCGCTGATCGCGAAAACATAGGGTTTTCCCCGTGGGGATGCCAGGAATCCATCAGTAAAAAAAATAGCATCCCAACCATCTGGAAATACTGTGTAACAAATCCCCTCTTTTCCATTCCTCTCTTTGTTTCTGCATTGTTCTTTTTCGTCTGGTCACCTCCTCCTTGTCTGTTTTCTGCTTATTTGGTCCATTCTCTTGCCTCGTATTGAGAAAGAACTTTTAAAACATAACAATTCGTTCCCATGCCGAAGTCGGTATGTGCTGAGCCTGACTTGTTAGGCGCTTAACGGAAGCGCGACTCTTTTAAACAAATGTTTATTTATTGATTTTTTAAAAAAAAATCTCATATGACACAAGAGTTGCTGTCTGAGTATTCGAGGAAGAAGAAGGAAGGACAGTATGACATACACGAACACACAGCAAGCCACTCAATACAAGATTTTTTGGGGGGGAGGTGGGGTGGGATGGGGGGTGGATGATATATAAGTTCTATTTTTCTAGAACCAGGATCTAGCAGACGGGGGAAAAAAAACAGCTTTTACTTTCATTTTGAAGCTGCCAATTAGTTCAAGTGGATCTATTCCTCACATGCACTGACTTTCGTGAAGACCTTTGCAGTTTTTTTTATCATCCAGTATCAGGTCTGTCATGGCAGTGTTTTTCAGCCAGCTTGAAGAAGACAGCCCCCTCCTCCTAAAGAAAAACATCACCAGCTACCCAACCAATCATCCAAACAATCAAGCAAGCAAGTAAGCAACTAATTAACCAGCTAGCCAACAAACCAATCAGCCAACCAATCGACAAGCAAGGGAACTGGTTGTCAAGTCTTCAGGGGTGCCCCCGCGGTCGCCAGACTAAGGGATAGATAGATAGGTCGAAAATGATGAGCTGAACAAGGTCACCCATTCAATTGGTAACCACGCTGGATGCTGCTTAATTAACCTCATCATGGGGAAAGCGAGTGCTCTGACCACTGAAGCAATACACTATTTGTATAGCCTAACTTTTTTTTTTTTTTTTTTTTTCCCAAATAATCCAAGAATGGGCAACGAAAACAATTCTTGTAGCTTTGCGTCCAACTTAAGCGGAGAATAAGTTTGACGTAAACTCATGACGTAAAAACTCTACATTGGAGTTGCCGCTTTGCTCTGTGGTTAACGGCTGCATGTCTAACAAGCAGAAGAGAAATTCTTTTGGTGAGTGCTTGAGAGAGAGAGAGAGAGAGAGAGAGAGAGAGAGAGAGAGAGGAAATGTTTTATTCAGATTAAGCCAAGGTCATAGCCCTTAACTGAAGTTGTGATCATGAAAAAATGCCAGATGTAAAAGTATTGCATTTTCAATCGATAAATAAAGACACGTAATGATGTATACAAATCATATATTTTAAAGCAGTTTACGATATAGATTTAACAACACCCAGACGTTTTATTATAGCTTTGTAAATGTATATGATTTATCTAGTGCCAAGTTGTTCAACACAGCTGTAATTTTTCCATGCCTTAAGTACATTCAGTCTATAACAAGAAGGGTGCCTATGATATTTTTGCTGGATGAAGTTGATCCTCAGCCATAGGAACAGGACAACATAGATTAAGATCTAGTAAAAAGGGAATGTCTTTTTCTTTTGAGCTATGGCATTAAGGGCATATGTTTTATCAGTTAGCACCCAATTACATCTATACTGATAAATGCAACAGCGGATACACCATATCTGAATTTTGTGTAAAACACTATTAACATAGACTACCCATTTGTTTTACTTGATTATATGGTTCGGCTTATTTGTCACTTTGTGAGATAGATAGATAGATAGATAGATAGATAGATAGATAGAGAGAGAGAGAGAGAGAGAGAGAGAGAGAGAGAGAGAAAAGAGAGAGAGAGAGAGAGAGAGAGAGAGAGAGAGAGAGAGAGAGAGAGACAATGATTTATTCCCCCCCCAAAAGGCCATGGTCCCATTTGAAGGGGTATAGTACATCACTGGATTTTGTTGCACATTCCACACTAAGGTCCATTACCTTAAACACATGCATACAATTTTTCAATCTAAAGTGAAATTATGACATCATCATTTCTCTTCGTTTGAAGGACATATAGAGGTACAGAACAACATTTCGTATAGTTTAGCTAGCGTTTTCATCGGAAGAAGACAAAAGTGTGACAAATCGAAATAGAACTGGTCTGTTATAAAACTTAGATGGAATGTATTGTATCCTTAAGTTCTCAAGAACTGGGCAACAGAAAACAAAATGCACTGGGGAAATCTCTATTTAATTAGTTTACACATGGGACACGTCATATTTCTGTCGTTTTTCTTGTATTTCTGATCATGAACAATTATAGTGTCAGTTACTGAGTTAGCCAGTCATTCACTGTAGTTTAATATGTAAGGCCAACTGCGCTGTCCCCTTGACACTGGGATGGGTCAGGTCCTGGTACATGATCTGCTTAGGAGCACCAGAAGAGGCAACAGAAGCATCTGTGTTGTTCATGAAGGTGGTGTTAGTTTCTCGACATACTGACAAAAGGTTAAGCTCAGAAGGGATGATAGATAGCATTGACAGAGCAGGGTGTCAGAATTTGCTGCAGACTTAAAGCATGGAATAATAGTAATTTTCTTTGACGACTTGTAGAAAAGGCATAGGGTGGATTTGGCTAGTGCAGGGGGAAGGTTAGTTATCCATTGTATCCCCCAAAATGAGAGAGTCTGGTTATCTGGATGGTATTCCCTCACTTGCAGTTTTATAGAGCTGTCCTTAAGTGCGGAATAACACTATAGCAAACATTAAATCATTTCAGTGTTCTCTCTCTCTCTCTCCTCTCTCTCTCTCTCTCTCTCCTCTCTCTCTCTCTCTCTCTCTCCTCCCTCTCTCTCTTCTCTCTCTCTCCTCCTCTCTCTCTCTCTCTCTCTCTCCTCTCTCTCCTCTCTCTCTCTCTCTCTCTCCTCTCTCTCTCTCTCTCTCTCCTCTCACACACTCAAATACTGAACAGGATGTATTCTTTTTAACCGGCACTCAGCTGGAATGCAGCTATGAAAACGTCTAGATTATCTAAGTCAGTGAGTAGCCTTTAGATGGACATAGAAACGTTAGTGACTGTCACTGAAGCAGCTCTTAACTGCATTCCATGTATAATATCCAATCTGCATAAAGCATGTGTTTTAACGCCCAATGTGTACCAGTCACTGGATCTATCTGATATCTTATCTAGAAAGCTCAGAACAATCGATTCACCAGTAAGTGTCATTAATTCCTTTTATATGATTAAAACATTCAGAACACAAACAATACTGATGTAAAATGTTAGGCCAGGCTGGGCTGATATGTGAAATGTTGATGTTTTGTTTGAGCACAATGCAAGCTGCTGGCTCACTGTTGCTATGCAGATTATGTTCTTTATGTTATGTTTGTTTCATGATTACTGAAGGAACAAACCCTATTCAAGCCAGCTGAACGGGGAAAAAACAGTTTATAATGCAGAGTGTGCAGAACTGGTAGACTACCTCTCTCTGTCTTATATGTAGACTGAAGCCAACTTCATTCAACATCAGTGACTACGAAACAAGACAGAAGCAACAGTCAAATCTTTGAGATCAGAATATATACTGGCGCCCAACCCCACTCATAACCTTTAAAGGATTCACATATTTTTTAAGCAGATAATTTGAAAATGAAGAAAAGGTCATGGATCTTCAATTTTTACCCCCATCAGTTGTATATATATGAATCTATCTATCTATCTATCTATCTATCTATCTATCTATCTATCTATCTATCTATCTATCTATCTATCTATCTATCTATCTATCTATCTATCTATCTATCTATCTATCTATCTGTGTGTGTGTGTGTGTGTGTGTGTGTGTGTGTGTGTGTGTGTGTGTGTGTGTGTGTGTGTGTGTGTGTGTGTGTTAAAGATTACATTTATGTATCCACAAAGTGCAAAGAAATATAGAATAAAGCTGATTTTCTGCTGCTATTAGTAAGCCAGTATAAAAAAAAGTTAAAAAAGAAACAAAGCAGCCAACTGAATGCACTTGAGTAGAATTTGTGATTGAGTTGCTGTTTTAGAAAGTACTGTATTAGCATGAAACTAGTGCAGGCCTACAAAAGTTATTCCCAGACTGGTGAGGTTGAAAATCCAAAGCTTTAATTACCAGGCTGGTTGAGTTTGATTAATCTATGGATCTAATCTAATAGACTGGTTAAGATTGATAAATCTGAATCGAATTCTTAGACTGGTTGAGATTGATAAATCTATGATTCTAATTCCTAGACTGGCTGAGATGAATAAATATATGGCCCTAATTCTTAGACTGGTTGAGAGTGAATCTAATTCTTAGAATGGTTGAGATTGATAAATCTATGAATCTGATTTAACACAGGTTGAGATTGATAAATCTTTGAATCTAATTTTTAGACTGGTTGAGATGGATAAATCTTTGAATCTAAGTCTTAGACTGGTTGAGATTGTTAAATCTATGAATCTGATTTTTAGACTGGTTGAAATTGATAAAACTATGATTCTGATTTAACCCTGCTTGAGATTGATAAAGCTATGAATCTAATTCTTAGACTGATTGAGACTGATCAATCCATAATTTATCATTCTTAGACTGGTTGAGACAGATAAGTCTCTGGTTCCCTGATTTTAATGGCAATATTTCAGCATTTTCTGTTCCATGTAGCACAGTGTTTCTAATAGTTCGTTTCTGTGGCTGTCGCCTAGTGGTCTCTGCATTGTTCTTTCAGTTAAAGTGGAGACATACCACTTGACTATAGGCCTACTTGTGCCAGATCCTACCACTGTGTTATCACTGATTTGGAGGCAGTCATTAACAGCCAGCAGAAGAGTCACTTTGTCTCCACAGATAGATTCTCTTGGTAGATCCAGAACTGATTCAGAATTTTGTGTCAATTTTGTGGGGACGGAATAGCTCAATGGTAAGAGTACTCGCTTTCCCCAAACTAAGGTTAAACAGCATCGAGCATGGTTACCAAGTGGATGGGTGAATATTTGTGCGCCTTGGTTTCAGTACAGCCCTCCAGTTTACCCAGCTGTAAATGAGTACCTGTGCACTTTAGGGTCAGAGAAGATAAAAGCAGCAAGGGAAAGGAGATACAGAGAGAGTTAAACAGCGAGGGAGAGAAGATTGGCGTTACCCTCAATAAGCTGGCCCTAGAGAAGCTGCTGTCTCTGATGCCTGGATCCCCTAAGACCACATAGGTTATGAGACTGTATAGGTTATAAGACACCTTTACCTTTTTACCTTACCTACTTCGACATCACACTGTTCTGTGTTGTGTGTATCTCAGACCAAGAGTTGGTGATGAAACTAGGATACAGGCTTATCTAATGACAGGCGCATTTCCCACCTGCTTGGTACCTGCTTTTTGTTGTTTCTGCTGCTTAGTTCTTTCCTGGTCACATCTCAGCTGGCTCAGGGGTTTTCTCCGGAAATACTGTCCCAATGAAGAGATTGGTTCAGCAGGAGAACCCCATGTCTGTTAACATTGCAGCATTAACTGATCTGAGTCCTAGAACAGTTGTCGTGGTGCCCCCCCCCCCATTAGTAATTTTCCAGCTTGATACCGAGTTGTCTGTTAACAGGGCTGGAAATTGTTTTTCCCAGAGCTTCTGTATGGCAAGTAACTGGCATTTTGAGGCAGAAATGACGATATTTCTGTCAGTTCACAGTCAGTGCACTCTGTCGCTTGCTTTTGCTTCACGTCACCTGACAGAGAGAGAGAGAGAGAGAGAGAGAGAGAGAGAGAGAGAGAGAGAGAGAGGAGAGAGAGAGAGAGAGAGAGAGAGAGAACTCTATTATTACAACAGGCTATTCTTAATGGAAACGATATAAAACATGTTGCTGTCCATAGTCATCCATGAGCACACACACACACACACACACACACACACACACACACACACACACACACACACACACACACACACACACACACACGCACTCACAGTCACACACTCACAGTCTCTCTCACACACACAGAGTCACACACACAGAGTCACACACACACAGTCACACACACACACACACACACACACACACACACACACACACACACACACACACACACACACACACACACACACACTCATGTATTGTAGTATTTATCTTACTCAAGTTCACTTGCTTCTATTTGTTATCTTTTTGTATGCATAGTTCAAGCAGTTTCTGATGGTTAGACCTTTTATTTGTTGTTGTTGTTGTTGTTGTTTGTTTTTACTATTATCCTCCATTCACCTGTCCACACAAACACACCGACTTCCCCCCCCCCCCCCCTCAATCACTTTTCCTTCCCAATCATTTGTCTAAAATCACTTTTTAGTAGATAGACGTTAAAATGAAGACACAAACACACACACACGCACGCACGCACACACACACCACGCACGCACGCACACACACCAAATTAACACCAGCAATGTTTTATTTCTTTTGCCCCTATTTGGGGTATGGAGCAAGGGCGAACACCAGGTAACAACAGGAAGAAGCCAAATTATATCTAGCACGATCTCACTGTATTATATCAAGCAAATACACAATTTAAGACAGTTTTATATATTTTGACGAATGAAGCATTTCTTTCCGATTTACACATGACGTCAGTCGACAAAAAATTGTCAGCTGAGTTAGAAAACGTTTCGATAAAGTAGTTCCTTTGTAAGTTGACACGGGAGCATTCCATAATGAAATGAAACCATCACCAGTACCATAAACACATTTTGTATTTTGTATTTTGTACCACTTTATGTCACGGCAGATTTCTCTGCGTGAAATTCGGGCTGCTCTCCCGGGGAGAGCGCGTCGCCACATGTGCAGCGCCTTACCCATTTTTTTTTCTTTTTCCTGCATGCAAGTGTATTTGTTTCCCTATCAGAGTGGCTTCTTTCTACAGAATTTTGCCAGGGACAACCCCCTTGTTGCCGTGGGTTCTTTTAATGCGCTAAATAGTGAAACATATCATATAATCTATCTTCCAGTGGAATTACAAGACAGCAATCCACTTCAACTTGTAATCTATGCCTTGAGCCTTGAAAGATGTTGGGAGAATAAATATAAAGATCGGGTTAACTAGAAATAGACCCCTCCTGTCCAAAATCAGTATATATAAAAAATAATGTCAAGAAAACATTACTACTTGGCTCAGTTTCATGTTGTTGTCATTTCTCATGACAAGAGTATTGTGAACTGTTTTTGATTTATTTTGCCACACAACGAATTGCCTGTAAAATATTGCTGACTCCAAACGGAAACAAAACCAGATTCTTCAGGTGGTCACAAATAAGCGGAGGGCACAAGGTAAAATGACTTTTCATTGGACTTACTATTGGGTTCGGACTTCTTGAGTTGTAAACCTTTCCTAAAACGAGAGGAATTGCTCTGGTTAGCTAGCTGTAAGGGTGTCATGGACACACAATACATGCAATATGCGATTTGGAGTGAGTTGGGATAGCTGGACTTTGCCAGGCTGAACTTGCCCAAGACATAATGCATAAATGCGATGTGCCTCTAGTAACACTTTTAGTTGGAAGAGAGGCACAGAATGTTCAACATAAAGTCAACTACCTTCTTTTCTTTTGAAGGCTGGTGCAGTAGGAAGAGGACGTGACGGTACATAAATGGAAGATTGAAAGATTCTTTAACCCAAGTTCAAACCCATGACATTTTTAGCTCCTTGATTCAAATACAGGAGTAGACCAGAAATTGTTGATATGGCTAAAGTTATTTCTCGGTCTACTATTACTGTTCTGTTATAGGATTTGTTTTGAATTTTTTGTTTTATTTGTTGGATTTGTTTTTAGCTACTTTTAATGCTCGTTTAAGTCTAATATCACCTTAAGTGAACAGACTTTAAATGGAAAACAAACAGGAGTCCTACTGATTATTGACAGTGACATGAAGGTAAAATTTGATGGTTGGAATAGCAAAGGAGGAAAACAAGCGCAGGTGACCAGTTATGACTTCTCCATCATTTTGAAAGTGATTTATCAAAAATTAAGATCTGACCCCCCCCCCCCCCCCCAGCTGAGCACTGGTCGGAGGCTGGGGTAGTGATTGAAGTGTCACTGTCAGTGGTGCCTTACGACAAAATACTTTTTATAATCTCGGAGAGTCAGTTGCCTTTAATCATCATCATCATCATCATCATCATCATCATCATCATCATCATCATCATCATCATCATAATCCATGAAATTAGTGTAGCGCTTCATCTTGCAAAAACAAATAAAAGCGCTTGCATTCGACTTGTACAACACACAAGCAATCAATGACAATCAACAGTTTTAGAAAACAGCAAAATCGAATGTACACACACACACACACACACACACACACACACACACACACACACACACACACACACACAAGTGAAATCTAAAAAACACACAAGTAACGTTTGGAGGAATGGGTTCGTTCTTTACAAATGTCAGGGGACAAGTGGGTCGTCGCTGGTGATTTTAATGCCCATTCCCCTTTTTGGGACAAGAATTGTCAATCCATCACCAGTAGACAATTTGTAGAAAATATTGTGGATTCTTTTCTGTTTCTGCTTAATGATGGCAGTATCACAAGAATCCCCGATATTTCTACTCAGAGACCTAGTGCTATTGACCTGTCCCTTGTTTCTCCCACTCTAGTTCCTTACTGTACATGGGAAACGCAGAGTGACACGCTGGGAAGCGACCATGTACCAGCTGTTATGACATTGTATGATGATTCAAACCAAACAAATGACGTCAAAGATTGTGTTCCTAAATATAACTATAACAAGGCTGACTGGGATAAGTTTCAGTCTCTCTTAAGAATGCAAGAGACTAGCACTTTAAAAGATGATGATATCGACATATTTTATCTAAGATTTACAGAAGGTATTCTGAGGGCTGCTGATAAATCTATCCCCAAATTTTCTTCCTTGAAATCTAAAAAACACACAAGTAACGTTTGGTGGAATGAAACGTGCCAGAAAGCAGTAGACAAAAAGAAAATAATGTTCAAAGCCTACTTGAGACATAGATCCTCAGAAAACCATGCGCTTTTGAAGAGGCTAATAAAGAGGCTGACAGAGTTTAGCTCAAGTTAAGAAAGATTTCTGGTCTGCTTTTTGTAATAGAGAGGTTAGTAGTCATAAAGACATGCAAAAAGTATGGAAAAAGCTTAATGACATGAAGCATGGTGTAAAATTACCCATCTATCCAATTAAATCTAAAGATAAAGACTTCCCTACTAATTCAGACAAAGGGGAAGCTTTTGTGGACATGTTTGCACACACAATGAGTGATGCAGGTCTCTCTCAAGCACAAACTGTCTTTAGAAGTACAGAAACGCAGAAAGATATATATAAAGATCCCATCTCTGATAATTCACATGTAATAAACGCTCCGATTACAATGCAAGAGGTCAGTGATGCTATCCAATCGGTAAGCAATAAGAAAACATCGGTGGGAATAGATGCTGTATCTAACGAAATGATGAAACATTTGCCAGAAAACTGGATTTCTTTGCTTCTTGATCTTTTTCAGCAATGCTGGGCTAAGGGTTTGCTCCCCATCGTGTGGAAACAGTCTATCATAGTTCCAATTTTAAAACAGGGAAAACCCAAAGAAGACAAAAATAGTTACAGGCCCATTGCACTCACTTCACACGTAGGAAAACTTATGGAAAGGATTATATTAAACAGATTAGTGCATTAGTTAGTTAAAGTCTGTCCCGAGCTAAGGCTCATCAGCGGTGCTTATCCCGTTTCTGTGCGCTAAGCGACTGAGAGTCATAGACTCACCCTGGATAGACGCCAGTCTATCGCAGGTTAACCCCCAACACAAGGTTGGTACCCCTTTTACACCTGGGTGGGGTGAGAAAATAGCCGTAAAGTGCCTTTTCCAAGGGCACAACGCAATAGCCGACAGCTGGGATCGAACCCGCAACCTTTAGATTACGAGTCCAACGCCCTAACCACTCGACTACCGCGGGGCTGATTAGTGCATTACTGTGACAAAAACAAAATACTTCCTGTTGAGCAGGCAGGCTTTCGAAAAGGCAGATCCAGTATAGATCACCTGGTAAAACTAACCACACATATCAAGCACCAATTTGCCCGCAGAAAAACGTTCTTGCTACTTTTTTTCGATGTATGTAAAGCGTATGATCAAGTCTGGCATGCTAGATTACTTTTTAAACTTAAATCTATTGGTTTGTCGGGTAACATGTACTTCTATGTCAAAAATTTTCTATGGGGCAGAAGCATTCAAGCTAAAATTGGAAACACCTATTCCACCCCGAGATTTCCGACAATGGGAATACCACAAGGATCTGTTATCGCTCCTTTTCTTTTTAACCTTCTACTTTATGACCTTCCGATCTCCTGTCAAATAACGTTGTCCTCTTTCAGTATGCAGATGATCTGTGCATGTGGATGAGGTAACCCCCAAGAATGAAAAAGGTAACCCCCAAGAGACAGTTAAGCTACATTAGAAAAACTTACCAGCTTGAACTTGATAAGCTTAGTATTTATATGACAGAAAATGGATTACTGTTATCTCCAGAGAAGACCAACATTGTTCTCTTCAATAATGGGGCTGACCCTGAGGTTTTGCCTACTTTCAAAATGCAGGATAGGCACCTTGAATACATACCAATGGTAAAGTTTCTGGGTATTTATATTACTTCAAAACTGATATGGAATTACCATATTGAATATTTATTAACTAAAGCCAGAAAAATCTTAAATTTTATAAAAGTAGTAAGCAAACAGCATTTGGCTCAAGATGTATCAGTCTTAAAACATCTGTCATTGGCATTAGTTCGTTCTAGTCTGACGTATGGTCATGAAGTTTATAGATAAACTCAGAAGCATAGACTGTAAAGCTTTTCGCATTGCCTTGGGAGTACCCTTCCATGCATCATCCTTGGGAACATACAAGGAAGTGGGAGTTTTGCCTTTGGATGACTATCGAGAGGTAGCAGTAGCAAAATACGTTCTTAGAAGCTTAGCAACTGTAAATAATATAGAAGATGAACTCAGTCTAAGATCTGATAAGCAATTTCCTAATAGAGCTATAAATATCCGTTCACTCACCACAATCAGCACCTTCACAAATGGTCTTTTTGAAAAGTCAGGAGTTAATCCCAGAGAAGTGCAACAGCTTATACCTCTATTACCTCCTTGTCCATCATGGGAGCTTCAAAGGGCTCAATTTGATTTGGAATGCTCCATCTATAAAAAAGAAAACGGAAGTAATATTCTTAGCGCGTATGTGAAAGAACATATTATAAACAAGTACTCATCACATCTTCAAATATACACGGATGGGTCTCTGCTCAATGGTACTGAAGGAGGTGCAGCTTTCATCATTCCTTCATTACAGGTTGAAAAACTGTACCACATTGGGAAAAACCACTCAATTTTCACAGCAGAGCTGACAGCCATTCTGATGGCTTTAAATTATTTACTTGATTTTCCTAGGACCATTGTGAAGGTGGTGTTATGTGTTGATTCAAAATCAGTGCTCCAATCCCTTAAAAATTCCGGATCAAAAGTAAGACAAGAACTTATCACTGAAATATTACATCTTATACATTCTCTAATCCTAAGAGGCACTGATGTCACCTTTTGCTGGGTACCTTCTCATTGCAATATAGTATTCAATGAAAAGGTGGATAGAGCTGCTAAAAATGCGGCAATGCGTTTTGATTGTGCTGATACTTTGAACATACCAATGTCTGTCGATGGAATTATACTTTGATCGAACATGCATGCTGGAAACATGTTAGAAAAAAACAAAAAGACGCTGGATTTTCTCATCATCATGTTTCCTTTTCTGACCTCGGATAAATTGCGTATTAGATCGGTCATTTGTCTCATAAATAGACTTAAATTAAATGCCTTTCAAACGAAGTATGCTAAAAATGTGCGTTGCATATGTGATGGGACGATTTCAGTTAGTCATATTCTTTTTGACTGTCCCGTTTTAAAACAGTGTCTTCCCACCACACGTGAGAACTCTCTGGACAACATATTAAGCAACTGTGGGTTGCTGTGTGAACTCGCCTTATCGCTGAAGAAGAGTCCTATTGACAGTTTACTATAGTGTTTATGAACATATCAGTAGCTTGTTTACGAGACACAGACATTGATCTCGTGCTCTTTTGTTAATTTTCTAAAAAGTTCTGATTGATTGTTTAGGGTTTTAATGTTCACTTTTGGTGTTTTTATTTACTTTTTGTTTCTACCATTGGTTATAAGTTCTACAAGTAACATTATTCGTTTGCTTTTTTTGTTGTGTGTGTCTAATATCACTTATATGATCAGACATTAAACTGAAGAAGAAGAAGAAGAAACACACACAACACACACACACACACACACACACACACACACACACACACACACACACACACACACACACACACACGTGCACACACTCATAAAGGTTATACACTTTAGCAGGGTGGAGGGGATTTCAGATGTTGAAAGCAGGGACAGATAGGAGATGGAAAAAGAAGGCGAAAATCCTAGATTTGAAATAAGTGTGTCTTGAGATTGGATTTAAAAGTGTCATATGTAGGCTTTTGCTGAAGGGAGAGAGGGAGGTCATTCCAGATCGATGGACCAGAAACAGAGAAAGAACGGCGGCCAACGGTAGATAGGTTGAATCTCGGTATTCTTAAGGACAAGGTATCTGCAGCTGAATGGAGGGAACGAGGTGTGTGTACAAGTGAAGACATTCACAGAGGATTTCTTTACAAGAATATTAGATATCCTTGTCACCTATCAAATCGGCCACCCAAAGATGATATATGGAAGAAAACAGGCTCAAAATATATGTTGAACTTCCCCCCAAAAAAAAACAACAACAACACCCCCGAAAAACAAAAGAACCAAGAAAGAAAATAAACATGCAGTGAAACTTTGTGCCTTATATTTGAGGATCCTATCAAAAGGACGCAAAGGAAATCATACGGTTTTTTTTAATTTATTTTATCTATTTATTATATATTTATGCTTTTATATCGAGGATAATGGAATAAACACTCATGTGCTTTTTTTTATTTTTATTTTTATTTTTTACATCCATTCCCCGTGTGTATGTAGTTTTGTAAATCTTGTTATCTGTTCCCACTGGCACACAATAACCTACTCTTACGAAAAACATAACAGGATTTAACGTGTGCACAAGATGGTCTGCGTGCTTTCGCACACGGGGCCTCGGTTTATAGTCTCATCCGAAGGACTTTTGGGGAGACTGAATTCAGCACTGAAGTTAACTCCAGGGGAAAAATCTCCTCGAACGGGAATCGAACCTGTGTCGTCAAATTGCGAGCGCAATGTTCTGACCACTTGGCTATCCCGTCCCCAGGGATAACGGTTTCCAGCCAAGTGTTTGGTCTCAGCTAGATAATAACCCAGACTATTGTCAGACACTTCTGATGCTTTCATAGGCAAGAGAATGTGAAGATAAAAAATGAAATGGTCACACTTGGATCTACATGCGGTAAAAATCCCAACTTGACTAAATGATGAGAAATAGAAATGGATGAAAACAAGCGAAGGTAATCAAATACAACTCAATCAGTTTGAAAATGATTTTTCAAAGATTCAAATATATATTGAAACAAAACACACGCCATGCACACGCACACGCACGCGCGCGCGCGCGCGCACGCACGCACGCACGCACGCACGCACACACACACACACACACACACACACACACACACACACCAAACAATCTAAATAAGAAACTAGTGAATGATAGCTTTCATTGACAGCATTTTAAGAATTAAAATTATTTATTCATTATTTATTTTTTTATAGTAAGGACTATAAAGGTCTTTGATTAGACTATATAAGGTCTTTGATTAGACTGGAGTTTCGGCTCCTGGAGAAACAACATCAAAGGTTCCGGCGTGAATGAAACTTTACTCTCAGAGGCACCTTACAGTAAGACACGTATCATGGTTTCAGAGTGTCAATCATATTCCCAATAATATTGTATATCCTTGTAGCCTGTTGAAGCTGCCATCAAAAGCTAATAGTAAAAACAGGAAGAAAGTATGCTTACTATATAGTTATTTAATCCAACTCCCTGAGAAAAAAAAAGAGACAAAGATAAACACATAGTGAATCTTTGTGCCTAATGTTTGGGGATTCTCTCAAAAGAATTCAAGGGAGGTTAAAAAACTTGTATCCAGCCAAGTGGTTAGTCTTAGCTAGATAATAACCCAAACGTTGCGAGGCACTAAAATATAAAATCCTGAAATCTTAATCTATAGTGCTGGCACAGGCAAGAGAATTGAGAAAAAAATGAAACAGCCCAGACTTGGCTCTACAGGAGATATCATTCCCCACTTGGCTAAACAATATATTGGGGAAATAGTAGTGGAGAAAAACAAATGCAGGTAACAAGTTACAACATCAAATAAATGTTCCTGATAAAAGTAATGTGACTGATAATTGTTACAGTAATTCTCAAGTGAATGAAAAACAATGGAAACGAAAAAAACACGAAGATGACATTAGCTAACAACAAGATCAGAGTGTGACTCCAGCCATTTCAGCAGTTTGGTTTCATGAGTCTTTCTCCTTTTTTCAGCCAGTGTGTTGAATGTGTACATAAAGGGGTTGACAGCAGAGTTCAAAGGTAACACAAACACAGCCAGGGCCACGTTCACTTCTCCAGGGATGGGTGTACCAGCCAATGCCAGCATTCCACACACCCCAATGGGAAACCAACACATGAAATCTGTGACTGCAATGGTCACCAGCCTCCGGGCTATGGTCATATCCCGTGATGCTTTGGTGGAATCTGTTTTCATAGCATTTGCCTGTATTGACCAATAGATAAAAGCCTGGCCTGCAGAGATAAATACAAACACGATGAAATTTAGGACAATCAACACACTGAAAGAATAAACCTTTCCTTTGAATTCTCTTCTTGTAACTGGTAAAGGAATACAAATACCAGTTTGGCTGTAGAACTGCCAGTGAGATGTCATTGGAAGTAAGGGCAGTACAGCCAAAATAAAACCAGCCAGCCAAGTGAACAGACAAGCCACAGCTGCTGATCTTCTGTCAAACCTTACAGTGCTGAATGGAAAGCGAAGAACAATGAAACGATCCAGTGTAATAAACCAGATAATCAGAGCTGACACCTCACTGGACAGCAGAGACAGAAAACCAGCCATCTTACAGATTGCACTGTTTTTCCACATGTCGTCATAATGGAGATATTGTCCTCGGAATTGTTCATCAGCCACACCAATGATAGCAATGTAGGCTCCCATCAGAAAATCAGCTATGGTAAGGTTGGTGACGAACACACTGAAGCCACTGGAAGATGCCAGACTCCTAGCAAACAAACGTGCACAGCCACAGGCAGCATTTCCGATCAGAGAGAGACAAGCTATCAGACCCAGAAATCCTCGGTATGTCCAGGACTGCAACAAATCTTCACAGGAAGAAATTTCATCCTGGGGTGCAATGCATTTTGACTGATCAAAGTTATGAGGAAGTATTTCAGCACAGCAGAGTTTATAGTTTTCTGTGGATATAAACTGCAGACTGGAGAGGTCTCTGAATATGTCGGATGGAAACTGTTCAATAGGACTGCCAACCATGAAAAGTTCACTTAACTTTAGAGTAAACTGGAAACCAGGTGGGGTGATTGTATGGACAGAAGTAGAAGTTAGATTCAGTTTCTGTATGTCAGGTAACAATGATAGAACCTGGGTTTTCAACACTGTCAGTGTGGTGAAGGACAGATCAAGTGCTGTGAGTGTACTGTGCTGACTGACAGGTGGCTGACCTGTGTGTATTGATGTCACAGGATTGTTGGACAGGGACAGTGTTTGTAAATTTTCTAAGCCAAGTAAAGATGTCAGGTTGACATTGTGAAGCTTATTGTTGCTAAGATCAAGATACCTCAAATTAACTAATTGTGTATTATGCAAGAGGGTTATAGAACAATGTGCAAAAACAATGCCTATAAGCATGACATTGCTATTTACATCATACAATGTCATACCTGTGCCTGTTACATCCAAATAACGAAGCTGAGGATATGGTGAAGCAGAAAAAGATTGGAAACAGTGAAATGTGTGACCTTGACAAAGACAATTCACAGGACATATTACGTCACATGATAGTTCATCATCATTCATTGGACAGTGAGACCAGCCATCACAGATATGCTCACTGTGTAAACACAGCCCTGAAAGTCTGCATCGAAAAAAGCCTGGACATGTCAGTTCTTCACATCCCTCCTCATCCTGGTGATCAATGCAGTCGTACATTCCATTGCATCGTGTGTAGACAGGCAGACAGTCATTAAAGTCACCAGGACAACGATAGTGGCTGTCAGGACAGGGCTCAGTGGAGTTTATAGGGGTGGAGATGAAGTGGGTGATGCCATCAAAGTTAACTAAAACAGGTGGTGGAAAACGAGGCTGTGTTGTTTTGGATTTCTTTCTGAAGTCTCCACAATTCTTTTCATCTGAATGGTCCCGACAATGGAACATAAAGTCACACACTTTGTCAAAAGACAGACACTGACTGTTTATGCACCTGAATTTTTTGACACAAGGAGGGTGTTTACAGAAAGATTCATCACTATCATCTGGACAGTCAGTGATCAAGTCACACACCTGTGTGTATGACATCTTTGTGACGTCATCATTGCACGTGAAGACAGGGACTGCAGAAACACCCTGATTGTGTGAATGGAGTCTATTGTTCAGAGATGACTTGCCAGAAAAAAAGCAGGAAGGCATGTAATGTTGACCACATATTTTATACTGATCTGAGCCACATGTCAAAAATGTATATGTAACATGTCCTTCTGGACACCCTGTAAGTTGGTGCTGTCTTCTATGCAGAACCAATTCCTGCCCGATGAGTTCTTGCCTAATGCTTGATTTGTAAACATGTTTCATTGTGTTGTTTTCAGCAAATTCACAAACTGCTCCATTCTTGGCAGAGTATGAGCTGGAAATGTCTATTTCACAGGCTGCAGCATATACTGAAGTCAGCCTTCCAGTGTAGTAGCATAGTTTTGATATAAAAGTATCAAAGTAAATAGTTTCAACAGAATGATGGAGAACTGTTCTATCATCTTCAGTCACAGCATGCACATACATGTTTTGCAATGACCTATCTTCAGTATATAAACCAGTCCAAAGAAAAGCCAATCTCTCTGGATGAACTAATGTCATTTTTTGAATGACAGCACGCCAATCATAAACACACTTGGGTAAGCTGAGCTGGCCTCCCAGTGAATTGCAATATTTATTGGCTCTGTTGTTATGTTCTGTTTCATCACTGGCAAAATCAGCAAGACTCTTCACAAGAGTGTAGCAGCGGTCACAGAGTGATACCAGTCCATTACATTCAGGACTGCTGTAGGGACAGTCACTTGTTTCATCCCGTCCATCATCACACTCTGTCTTCAGGTTACAGGCCAGGT
>CM060341.1:31809987-31819987 GCA_030674155.1 Stramonita haemastoma | reverse complement strand
ACTTATATGGCTAGAGGGACACTATAATCTGGGATGTTTTTCAGGTAGGAATAAATGAGATGATTTTAGATGATTTGGAGAGTTGGGGTGAGGGGTGGGGGTGGGAAGTTTGCATGCTAATGCGTATAAGAGGTAAAATAAAAAGGGGTAAGGTAGAGGTGTACCCATAACCTATGCGGTTGCTGGAGAGCAAGATGTCGGAGACCTCAGCTTCTACAGGGGTCAGCATATTGACGGTGGCTTCCATCTCCTCTCTCTCGCTGCTTTACCTTCCCTGACCCTAAAGAGGGCAGGTAGCCATTTACAGCTGGGGGACTGTACTAAAGCTAAGGCGCGCAAACGGTCACCCATCCACTTGATAACCAAGCTCAACACTGCTTAACCTAGCTTGGGGAAAGCGAGTGCTCTGACCACTAAACTATCCCGACCCCTGTGGAAGAGGTAGATGGTAGGAAAAACAGCAGAGGTTGTGCTGAGAACACCCCATGGACTGAAAGACTTCCAGGAATTGTGTTGCTCAGTCTCAGTTGACTGTAGTAGTAGTAGTAGTCTGTTTCACTCTACCACAGCACAGGAAAAGAAACATTTCACCTGCAGGATGTCTTGAAGTTCCAAGCCTGGTGGTGCATCTTGGAAGGATGTGGTTCGGATTTCACGGAAATTCTATGTAGATGCTAGATTTTGTTGTTGTTGTTGTTGTTGTTGTTGTTGTTGCAGTGTTGTGGAAAAACCATGATGAATTGTATACAGCATTGCAGGTAAAGCCCTTTTCCTTTTCTCATTCAGTGGAAGAAGTCCACTTAAGCAATTTTGCAATGACCCTTTGAAGTGAATAGTAGTAGATCTAGTGGTAAAAGTAGCAGCAGCAGTAGCATGAACAGTAGCAGAAGCAGCAGCAGCAGCAGCAGCAGCAGCAGCAGCAGTAGTAGTAGCGGTAGTAGTAGTAGTAGTAGTAGTAGTAGTAGTAGTGGTGGTGGTGGTGATGGCGGTGGAAGTAGTAGTAGTAGTAGTCGTAGTCGAATTCGTAGTAGTAGTGGTGGTGGTGAGTAGTAGTAGTAGTAGTAGTAGTAGTAGTAGTAGTAGTAGTAGTAGTAGTAGTAGTAGTATGGGCAACAACAATAGTAGCAGTTGTGGTAAGTTGAAGAAAAACCTACCTGTGCTCATTAACTATGAACATGTCTAATATGCATTGAATTCGTTGCGTAAAGTTTGACATACCCACAGATCTTAGATCATAATTCTTGCATAAACCATCGTCAGCGTCAATTTGTATTCACTACGCTGACACAAATCGACATCTGAGTGATAGTTTGTGCCAATATTTACATCCTAAAACAAGTTGTCCAGACCACCCCTACACCCCCTTGCGTTTTCCTCCTTTTGGAATTAGTGTTCTAGACAGTATGACTTATGTTATATAATGCAGTATAGAGACAGTTCCTAAACAAACACACAGTTCGTCTTTATATACTTTATAGCCTTTCAGCGTTGGTATGGAAATTTGCTGATGATTATATTTTTGTACACATCCATGCATTTGTGTAAAAAGTAAGTTAAAGGTGTCCTATAACCTATGTGGTCATAGGGGGGCAAAGCATCAGAGACATCAGCTTCTCAAGGGGCCAGCATATTGATGGCGGTGCCAATCTCCTCTCCCTTGCTGCTTTACCTTCCCTGACCGTAAAGAGGGCAGGTACCCATTACAGCTGGGTGAACTAGGGGACTGTACTGAAGCCAAGGCGCGCAAATGGTACCCATCCAATTGGTAACCATGCTCGATGCTGCTTAACCTTGGCTGGGGGAAAAGTGAGTGCTCTGAGCACTGAGCTATCCATTTATTTGTGTACCTGCAAATAATGTCAACTGCTTGCTGATCTTTTCATTTGGAAACAAAAGTATTTTTTTCCGTGTAAAGAAACAGCACATAAGGGAACACGTGGTTATCCTCACAGCAGATAGTTAGAAGAAAGAGGAAAAGTAGATGAAAGTGAAGGAAATAGATCTACTTGCTTAAGACACCTGAACTGGTGTGGTCAAAAGACTATACCTAATTCTTGTCAAAATATGTAAATGAAATGTAAACCACATATGAATTATTGATGTGCAGGTTTTGGGATGGGTATACAGATGCTTTATGTCTCAAGCCAAAACCTTTCATGAAAGGATTTGTGAATAGCAAGTAATACAAATAAATCTTTTAAAGTAAACAGTAAAATACCAGAAAAGATGACAACAACATAAAAATAAAACACAATGACAACAATGGCACCATACAGAAACAAATCTTGATGCTTGGATCGTCCTAAAACGTACATAAATCTTAGAGAAAAAAAGTATACTAATCTGCAAGGTATTATATCTGAAAAAAAGCTATTATCAAACCTTTTGTATAACTTTCATGACAATGCCTGTGTAAGTGATGTACACTTTCCCATAATTTCTCAACTAACTACACCATAGCATACAACGTATCCTTTTGTGTAATGAAAACTTACATAATTTGAAGGAAATATCTGATGTTTGATAGTGTAAAATCAAATACATACACCTAATGTAAATTTTGTAGTCGTGTGTTCCATTTATAAATGCATGTCACATGCTAAACGATATTTTGTTATATATCTATAGCAAAAAGTACCCATCAACTTCAATCATGTATCAGTTTAGATCATTTCATGATTGCCATTATTATTATGATCGACAACTTTACCTTTTCACACAAATTGATGTTTTGGTGAGATTTCTCTAGCCCACACATTAACTTTAAATCATGAAGCAACAAAAGAAGTACTTTGGATTGGAACTAAAAAGTTTATTTAAATTTCCTGTCAATAAATTCTTTTAAGCTTTGATACTAAGCATTGAAATACTGTCATAAACCCATTTTAATGTCAACCTAACTTACCATTTTCTTATTACCACAATGTAACTTTTGTCCCACAAGGGTTCTCATAGCCAAGGATGATCAGTCCCCATACAAAATGCTGTTAAATGGCATATGGCGTACTCAGTCCCATGACTGATTCAGTCCGCAGGGGGACTGGACATCTGCAGCAGACTTTGTGAGGGCTTTCCATTCTGATCTTTGCTGGAAAGATAACTATTTCTTCCATAAGAGGTCGTGTCTATTTCTTGACATTTGTGATTGAGATGTTCTGTTTTCATCCTTAGCAGCAGCCATCTTTGAGTGATTCCTGGGGATTGTCCTGGACAGGGTGCTGTGGCAGATCCCATGTCCATACCATACCAGCTTGAGTTGTTTCACAGTTGGAAGAGGGGGTTCTTCAGGGCCTGCAAGGGACACGGCTTTGCTCCCAACATCCATTGGCATTTGCAAAAGCTCAAAAGGCGTTTTGGGAAATAAGACTCAGTTCCAGGCCTGGCCTTCTCAAGTGCAGTAACCTCTATGCTCAGATAATAATTTTCCTTTTCTAAAAAGAAGAAAGGATAAGTAAAGGTCATTGGTACTTTAAAACCAGTTGCTTAAAGGTAGACAGGACACTAATCTGAAAGGAAATTTATTCATAAAAGGCTGTTTATTTTGACATATATCTTCTGCGTGAAAAGTCTGTCATCTTCAAGAAACAAAAAATATAACATAAAAATATATGTTGCCCGTAAGGATTATTAAGTCTTTGAAATGGCTGCAGAAGCAAACCCTGAACAAAGTCAGAGTATCTAACGCATTTGATTGTGTGTGACCTTGTTTTTGGTGATCACTGCACCGACACTAGTACCCAGCTGTAATGGTCCTAGTGTTTATTTTGGATCTGTACCTGTTGTGGAGGCGTTAATAGCAACACGAACAGCATCTTGGTACCCTCTCACATTGCCCATGCTGCACTTATTCCAAGTATTGCTCGATTGCACACTGCCAGCAAGGAGATAATTCAATCTTATTCTATTACATTGGAAAAAAGGTGGAGCAAAGCAGATACCAGTTTAGGCTTTGCTTAGTTGGTTTAGGGTTTTGAGCAAACAAATCCTTCTGATGCCAAGAGACTAAATAAGAGAGTAAATGTTGGCTACCATCCACCTCAAACTAGAGTATCTCTGGTCAGTGTTGTGTTTTTCTAACATGGTCTGTTGATGTAATTCGGTCAAGGTTTAGGATTGGAAGAAACCAGCCTAAAGGAGATGCAACCTGAAGCCATAACACATGGTATCAAAAGAAACGAACTGAAGTTGGGATTTTTAAAGCATCCAGGCATATTTATGAGACCCCAGGGTATCAGTACCACCACAAAACTTATAGCATTTACTGAGTTAAAGACCATAAACATAATGTAGTCACTGCTCAGGAAATAGAATCAGTGGAACCAGTGTAATGGAGGAGAGTTAATTGTTTCAGCAGTTGGAGTCTAGGAAGTATAGTAGTTTAACGAACATGATACACGCAAGTGGATCAGAGGCACTTGCTTTCTAAAGTACAAAAACTGTCGGACTTGCCTGTCTTGTAAATTGCATGTTAAAATGCTGTTTTCCTTTACAGACCCCAAAGGCAAATCTTACGACAAACAACAGCCATTATTAACATAATGTCCACTGTTTGATAAGCAAATTACTAACCTTTCTCTTTTGAATCTTTTTTGTAATGATAAGACTTGTACATTTCTAAACAAAGACCTATTGTATACTAATACTCTTCTAAATAACAAAAGACCCTTTCTTAATCATTTTTGTCTTCCAAGAGAGAGAACATTTGCAACACAAAATCAAGTTACTTTTTTGTTTAAAGAAATGCCAAGATTGTTAAAAAGTGGATCCAGGATCCACTGTCACAGAACAGCACTACTGTCACAACTGCCAGCACTGCCACAAAGTGGACCCAGGATCCTACTGCACTATTCTGCACTACTCAACACTAACCCATACCCGTAACCAAGTGGTTCCAGGGTGATGCACCAGTAGTAAATACGACAGAATTTGCACGCATTCAGGAGGAAGAAAAAAAAGACTAATGCACACAAAAGTTTCAATTTTATTTGCAAAGTTTTGTTTCATAACTTTCAAAATGGTTTTCAGATTTGCCATGGCTGATGATGTTTGTGTGGATCTTGGAATCAGTTGTTTTTGTTTATTTTTGATCTCTTCTCATAGACAATGGAGCACAGGTAGTTGGATTTAAATACTGTCTCTAAAGTCTTTGTCCACTAGCGCTGAATGTCATCTTAGCTATCATTAGAGTCTCTTTTGGTTAGCTTGTTTTTCTTTTTTGTCTTTTCGCACCAACCACTATCCAGACTTTGATAAAGTTCCTATTAGGTGTTTCACCAGCTTGGCAGGCTTGTCTTCCTTTTCTCAAAGTCCACCATCATCAACTGCAAATGTAAGGTTTAAATGGTGCTGCCCATTGGAGAGTGAGCCCCTGTTGGATAGATTTACAGCCATCTCAAAATTATGTTATTTTCATAATAGTGACAGAGGCTTGGGACTTGACCATCGTCACCTTTAACAAAGAAAATAGACTACAACCAGTCAAAACTGATGCACTGTTACTGTAATCATTTATACTAACATGCTAATGCCCAAAACAACTCTGAATAAATGACAGCCTCAAGCTGATACCGTTTTGTTGAAAGAAAGGCCTCGATCAGTAGAGATACGAGTACCATCTAACTTATATCATATTCTGCATATGTGTTTTTTCTAAACATCTGCAACATTAGAGAGAGTTTTACCACGTTTTCACACAAAGCATTATTGTACCACTGTCTGCATACTTCGGGTTATAGCTGGTCACACTAGCTTTCTATGTACCAAACGTATTCCCGAAAAGCACCACGACTGATAATTATTTGATAATCATGCCAAGACAGTAATAAAGGAAGAGCCATAACACACCCCTTCTATTTGCAGGTAACATCAAATGCATGGCAGGAAGTCATCAAGACCTTACCAAGCTTGTTAAAAGGCTGTCTGAAACACTGACATAATAATTATGGCATGGATATCAGCCCTAAGAAAGCTACAAAGCTGAAATTCGTTCCTTCTGCTCTGTATGCCAGTGGTGAAGAAAACCAGACTGGCGATTACATCCTTTAAGGATGCACACTACACAGCAATTTGAGGAAGATTGTGTGGCCAATGCAGAGAACCACCCAAACCATGCTGTACAACGCACGAAAGGAGCTGGAAAGGACATGCCTTTACTTTTCCCAGACACGTCTGATGGTGTAAAACGAACAGAAGCTGAAGCTGATAGCCACCTGCTGCTATACTGCAACTGCTGACTTCAGTGATCATAGGTAAGAACTGAACCCGCCTCTGACAATATCTTTATTTTCTTCTCTGCTTTCAACCAGTTTCTAATTTTGTTTTCTTCTCTGCATTCAACCCATCTCTAGAAAAAAAAGTGTTCGTTTTCGTCGCTGCACTCAACCGACCTCTAAAATCGTGTTCGCTCTCTTCTCTGCACTCTAAAAATCATGTTCGTTTTTTTTTTTTTATCTGCACACAAAATCGTGTTTGTTTTCTTCTCTGCTATCAACCCATCTCTGAAATAGTGCTTGTTTGTTTTCTTTGTACTCATCCCATCTCTGAAATAGTGTTCATTTTTTTGTACTCAACCCATCACTATAATAGTGTTAGCTTTTCTTTTTTTTTTTTATCTGCTCTCAACCCATCTCTGAAATATTACTCGTTTTCTTAACCTATCTCTGAAATAGAGTTCGTTTTCTTCTCTGCATTCAAATGATCTCTGAATAAAATTGTGTTCGTTTTTTTTTCTCAGAACGAAAGTCCAGAAGTTTTCTAGTACAATGTTTATAAATCATGTAGGTAGATCAATAAATCATCTCACTTCACACGTACTGCCTTTGTCACTTCATTGTCTTTCAAGAAATAAACGAATCAGTTCCAAGCTGTCCTTCATTTTTGTTTTCATTCCTTTTCTTCCCCATCTTTTTCTACTTCGTAATTGTAATCATTATTGTATAAGCTTTCTTTCACTGATTACTCTTGAATATCCAGAAGTCTTTTCCCGTTCTTCGTCTTAAGCTCCAAGGTTTATCAATGGTGAGATATCTGTGTAACCGACCCCCCCCCCTCCTGTTTGTTAGCCACATTCCGACTTCGGGGATTGTGTCTAAACGCATCACCTGTGTGCATGCATTTCATTGTATTTTTGTCATCCCTTCCAACAGACACACAACGGTCTACTCTTCCGAAAGATAAAACGAGTTTTTAACTTGTGCGCAAGATGTTCTGCTGTGCGTTCGCACACTACACGGGGTCTCGATGTATAATCTTATCCGAGGGAGTTTGACATTCAGTTCGATTTTTTTCCTTGTCAAACTGGGAAGAAACGCGAGGCAGGGAATCGAACTCAGAATCTTATGGTTTACTTGTTGACAGGTAAAACGTCTTAACTATCACGTCACCCTCCTTGTAGAAGAAGGTTCTAAAATATTCTCCCCAAAGCAAATGACCCGCATTTCTTTTTTAGTATGTATCTTCTTTCTAGAATCAACTTCTTTTTATTGTTTGCCATACCGAAACCTTACCTTCTTTCCAAGCAGTTTACAAGACTGCCCTGTTCATTTTTTTTATTATCTCTGACAGCGAGTTTTTTTTTTTTCTTCTTCTCCTTCTTCATGCACATTTTCTTTCTGTAATCTTTTGTGCTTGTGTGTGTGTGTGTGTGTGTGTGTGTGTGTGTGTGTGTGTGTGTGTGTGTGTGTGTGTGTGTGTGTGTGTGTGGGTGGGTGGGTGTGTGGGTGTGTGTGTGTGTGGGTGTGTGTGTGTGTGTGTGTGTGTGTGTGTGGGTGTGTGTGTGTGTGTGGGTGTGTGTGTGTGTGGGTGTGTGTGTGTGTGGGTGTGTGTGTGTGTGGGTGTGGATGTGGCTTGGTTACTCGTGCCTCTCTGTGTGCCTGTCTGCTTGTAGGCCTATGTCTGCCTTTCTTTCTTGTCTGTCTGTCTGTGTGTCTCTCTCGCTCACTGTATATGGGGGGCGGATAGCCTAGTGGTCAGAACATTGCGCTGGCAATTTGAAGACCTGGGTTCGAATCCGGTCGAGGAAATTTTCTTCCTGGAGTTAACATCAGTGCTGACTCCACTCTCCCCAAAAGTCCTTCGGATGAGACTTTAAACCGAGGCCCCGTGTGCGAACGCACGCAGAACATCTTGCGCACACGTTAAATCCTGTTCCGCTTTTCGTAAGAGTAGGCCATCGTGTGCCGGTGGGAACAGATGACAATATTTCCAAAACTGCATACACACGGGACCGGATGAAAAAAAGCACATGATTGCTTATTCTGTTATCCTCGATATAAAAGAATAAATAAATTAAAAAAAAAAAATGTATATGTGACGCTCCACCACGGAATGAGTCGCTTAGCACATTACCCAATTTTGCGCTAGGAGCCATTAAAGGCAGGTGGGGGTCAAGTTGTCAATTTTGGGATTTTGATTGACTATTAAACTATATCAGTTTATCTACCTTATAACGAAATATCAAGGCATAATTTTTATTCCTTTTGCTTTTAAACGTGTTTTTAAAATACCCGAGCTCTCATTCTGACAACCTATTACGAAAATAAACTTGCCCGTTTCTCATTTTGTCACATCCTGCAGTATACCATTTCAATTTGTAATCACTTTGCACAGAATTGTCCGATTTTCAATCTGTTTTTTGTATTTGATAGCCACTTAACTGCAGATTTATAACATGTCATTAACTAAAAATTGACCTCTGGTGCACTCCGTCTCATTATGTGGTGGAGCGTCACATATATGTATATATGTATATATGTATATATATGTGTGTGTGTGTGTGTGCGCGCACGCGCGCGCGTGCGTGTGTGTGTGCGTACGTACGTGCGTGCGCGTGTGTGCACGCGTGTGCGCTTCAGTGCAAGCGCATTTTTTGTATTTTTAAAATTTTGCTCTCCAAGTTTGTCGGTGGCTGAGCTAAAAAAACAACTTGCATAGCTATTTTTAAAAAAAATATTTCTTCTTTCCTTTTCATTACATGCAAACGATTTGTTGTTTTCATGTTATTAATTGAGAACTTAAGTTTGGTCCAAAGCTGGATGTAGCTAATCATAATTATCCTCAGCTCCACTTACAATGAAAGCTAACAACAAACAAAGCAACTTTCTTCAGAAACCCCGAGGTATTCATTGAGATCAGCACCACATAGCTAGGCTAGAGGCCAAAACGATGGGTTTGGAACCTTCAAAAATTCCGATGGCTTAAGAATTTAAAAATCTGAATCAAGTTAGTCACTTACCACATACTGCAGTACAGCCTTTCGTGCAGAAAAATGTAGTGTGATGTATAGTTACTTGTTTGCATGGAATTGGTTTTCGGACAAGAAAACAACAACAGCAGCAGCAGCAACAGCAAAAAAAAAAAAAAAAAAAAGGCAGAAAGTCTACCTCCAGCTGTTGTCAGTATTGAAATACTTTTGGTGCTTTGTTTACTTCATAAACTTGTTTGATTTACCCATGCATGCAGTATCGCGATTTTTAACCATCAACGTATTTGGCAGGTCTGTTGAGCCCGTGTCTTCATTACAAAATGAAGAAACTTTTCAAATTCATCCAGAATGATTGGAAGTTTTATGTATAATTATTCAAACTCACTTTGTTCATGATTTCTGGTGAATTTCAGTATTTTTGGTTATGAATGAATGAATGAATAACTGAACGAACGAACGAACGAACGATTGATTGAATGAATGAATGAATCACTGTTATGTTCGGGCTCACCTATTCTTCCTCCGTGGGTCTTACACACCCAGGTTTGAAGAAAAAAAAGTATTCCCGAAGTTGGAATAAGGCTACCTTCATGGTGGGCAAGAACGGTTGCATACACCAAAATCTCACCATAGGCGAACCTCGGAGTTCTAGCCGTGGGACGAAAAAAAGAAGAAAAAAGTTATGATGTTTCTAACCATCATTATGTTGTCGGTATTACAAACCCACACTCTGTAAAAAACCCAAACAACCTCAGTTTGCACCGTGGGTCTTACACAGCGACATTGTTGGGAGCATCA